>CM069450.1:58880624-58954252 GCA_035610835.1 Ophiura sarsii
ATTTTAATGTTATCCTTTGATTGCTGAAGCGCTTTGCAATATTATGACCCCCTGTATTTTAAAGTTATCCTTTGATTGCTGAAGAGCTTTACAAAATTATGACCCCCTGTATTTTAATGTTATCCTTTGATTGCTGAAGAGCTTTACAATATTATGACCCCCTGTATTTTAATGTTATCCTTTGATTGCTGAAGAGCCTTACAGTATTATGACCCCTGTATTTTAATGTTATCCTTTGATTGCTGAAGAGCTTTACAATATTATGACCCCCTGTATTTTAATGTTATCCTTTGATTGCTGAAGAGCTTTACAATATTATGACCCCTGTATTTTAATGTTATCCTTTGATTGCTGAAAAGCTTTACGATATTATGACCCCCTGTATTTTAATGTTATCCTTTGATTGCTGAAGAGCTTTACGATATTATGGCCTACTGTATTTTAATGTTATCCTTTGATTGCTGAAGAGCTTTACAATATTATGACCCCCTGTATTTTAATGTTATCCTTTGATTGCTGAAGAGCTTTACAATATTATGGCCTACTGTATTTTAATGTTATCCTTTGATTGCTGAAGAGCTTTACAATATTATGACCCCCTGTATTTTAATGTTATCCTTTAATTGCTGAAGAGCCTTACAGTATTATGACCCCTGTATTTAAATGTTATCCTCTGATTGCTGAAGAGCTTTACAATATTATGACCCCCTGTATTTAAATATTATCCTTTGATTGCTGAAGAGCTTTACAATATTATGACCCTCTGTATTTCAATGTTATCCTTTGATTGCTGAAGAGCTTTACAATATTATGACCTGTATTTTAATGTTATCCTTTTATTGCTGAAAAGCTTTACAATATTATGACCCCTGTATTTTAATGTTATCCTTTGATTGCTGAAGAGCTTTACAATATTATGACTCCCTGTATTTTAATGTTATCCTTTTATTGCTGAAAAGCTTTACAATATTATGACCCCTGTATTTTAATGTTATCCTTTGATTGCTGAAGAGCTTTACAATATTATGACCCCTGTATTTTAATGTTATCCTTTGATTGCTGAAGAGCTTTACAATATTATGACCCCTGTATTTTAATGTTATCCTTTGATTGCTGAAGAGCTTTACAATATTATGACCCCTGTATTTTAATGTTATCCTTTGATTGCTGAAGAGCTTTACAATATTATGACCCTCTGTATTTTAATGTTATCCTTTGATTGCTGAAGAGCTTCACAATATTATGACCCTCTGTATTTTAATGTTATCCTTTGATTGCTGAAGAGCTTTACAATATTATTACCCAGAGCTGTATTTTAATGTTATCCTTTGATTGCTGAAGAGCTTTACAATATTATGACCCCTGTATTTTAATGTTATCCTTTGATTGCTGAAGAGCTTTACAATATTATGACCCCTGTATTTTAATGTTATCCTTTGATTGCTGAAGAGCTTTATAATATTATGACACCTGTATTTTAATGTTATCTTTTGATTGCTGAAGAGCTTTACAATATTATGACCCCCTGTATTTTAATGTTATCCTTTGATTGCTGAAGAGCTTTACAATATTATGACCCCCTGTATTTTAATGTTATCCTTTGATTGCTGAAGAGCTTTACAATATTATGACCCCTGTATTTTAATGTTATCCTTTGATTGCTGAAGAGCTTTACAATATTATGACCCCTGTATTTTAATGTTATCCTTTGATTGCTGAAGAGCTTTACGATATTATGGCCTACTGTATTTTAATGTTATCCTTTGATTGCTGAAGAGCTTTACAATATTATGACCCTCTGTATTTTAATGTTATCCTTTGATTGCTGAAGAGCTTTACAATATTATGACCCTCTGTATTTTAATGTTATCTTTTGATTGCTGAAGAGCTTTACAATATTATGACCCTCTGTATTTTAATGTTATCCTTTGATTGCTGAAGAGCTTTACAATATTATGACCCCTGTATTTTAATGTTATCCTTTGATTGCTGAAGAGCTTTACGATATTATGGCCTACTGTATTTTAATGTTATCCTTTGATTGCTGAAGAGCTTTACAATATTATGACCCTCTGTATTTTAATGTTATCCTTTGATTGCTGAAGAGCTTTACAATATTATGACCCCTGTATTTTAATGTTATCCTTTGATTGCTGAAAAGCTTTACAATATTATGACCCCCTGTATTTTAAAGTTATCCTTTGATTGCTGAAGAGCTTTACAATATTATGACCCCCTGTATTTTAATGTTATTCTTGATTGCTGAAGAGCTTTACAATATTATGACCCTCTGTACTTTAATGTTATTCTTTGATTGCTGAAGAGCTTTACAATATTATGACCCCCTGTATTTTAATGTTATCCTTTGATTGCTGAAGAGCTTTACAATATTATGACCCTCTGTATTTTAATGTTATCTTTTGATTGCTGAAGAGCTTTACAATATTATGACCCCTGTATTTTAATGTTATTCTTTGATTGCTGAAGAGCTTTACAATATTATGACCCCCTGTATTTTAATGTTATCCTTTGATTGCTGAAGCGCTTTGCAATATTATGACCCCTGTATTTTAAAGTTATCCTTTGATTGCTGAAGAGCTTTACAAAATTATGACCCCCTGTATTTTAAAGTTATCCTTTGATTGCTGAAGAGCTTTACAAAATTATGACCCCTGTATTTTAAAGTTATCCTTTGATTGCTGAAGAGCTTTACAAAATTATGACTCCCTGTATTTTAATGTTATCCTTTGATTGCTGAAGCGCTTTGCAATATTATGACCCCCTGTATTTTAAAGTTATCCTTTGATTGCTGAAGAGCTTTACAAAATTATGACCCCCTGTATTTTAATGTTATCCTTTGATTGCTGAAGAGCTTTACAATATTATGACCCCCTGTATTTTAATGTTATCCTTTGATTGCTGAAGAGCCTTACAGTATTATGACCCCTGTATTTTAATGTTATCCTTTGATTGCTGAAGAGCTTTACAATATTATGACCCCCTGTATTTTAATGTTATCCTTTGATTGCTGAAGAGCTTTACAATATTATGACCCCTGTATTTTAATGTTATCCTTTGATTGCTGAAAAGCTTTACGATATTATGACCCCCTGTATTTTAATGTTATCCTTTGATTGCTGAAGAGCTTTACGATATTATGGCCTACTGTATTTTAATGTTATCCTTTGATTGCTGAAGAGCTTTACAATATTATGACCCCCTGTATTTTAATGTTATCCTTTGATTGCTGAAGAGCTTTACAATATTATGGCCTACTGTATTTTAATGTTATCCTTTGATTGCTGAAGAGCTTTACAATATTATGACCCCCTGTATTTTAATGTTATCCTTTAATTGCTGAAGAGCCTTACAGTATTATGACCCCTGTATTTAAATGTTATCCTCTGATTGCTGAAGAGCTTTACAATATTATGACCCCCTGTATTTAAATATTATCCTTTGATTGCTGAAGAGCTTTACAATATGTTGACCACTGTATTTCATTGTTATCCTTTGATTGCTGAAGAGCTTTACAATATTATGACCCCCTGTATTTTAATGTTATCCTCTGATTGTTGAAGAGCTTTACGATATTATGACCCTCTGTATTTTAATGCTATCCTCTAATTGCTGAAGAGCCTTACAATATTATGACCCCTGTATTTTAATGCTATACTTTGATTGCTGAAGAGCTTTACAATATTATGACCCCCTGTATGTAAATATTATCCTTTGATTGCTGAAGAGCTTTACAATTATGTTGACCACTGTATTTTAATGTTATCCTTTGATTGCTGAAGAGCTTTACAATATTATGACCCCTGTATTTTAATGTTATCCTTTGATTGCTGAAGAGCCTTACAGTATTATGACTTCTGTATTTTAATGTTATCCTTTGATTGCTGAAGAGCTTTACAATATTATGACCCCCTGTATTTTAATGTTATCCTTTGATTGCTGAAGAGCTTTACAATATTATGACCCCCTGTATTTTAATGTTATCCTTTGATTGCTGAAGAGCTTTACAATATTATGACCCCTGTATTTTAATGTTATCCTTTGATTGCTGAAGAGCTTTACGATATTATGACCCCCTGTATTTTAATGTTATCCTTTGATTGCTGAAGAGCTTTACGATATTATGGCCTACTGTATTTTAATGTTATCCTTTGATTGCTGAAGAGCTTTACAATATTATGACCCCCTGTATTTTAATGTTATCCTTTGATTGCTGAAGAGCTTTACAATATTATGGCCTACTGTATTTTAATGTTATCCTTTGATTGCTGAAGAGCTTTACAATATTATGACCCCCTGTATTTTAATGATATCCTTTAATTGCTGAAGAGCCTTACAGTATTATGACCCCTGTATTTAAATGTTATCCTCTGATTGCTGAAGAGCTTTACAATATTATGACCCCCTGTATTTAAATATTATCCTTTGATTGCTGAAGAGCTTTACAATATGTTGACCACTGTATTTCATTGTTATCCTTTGATTGCTGAAGAGCTTTACAATATTATGACCCCCTGTATTTTAATGTTATCCTCTGATTGTTGAAGAGCTTTACGATATTATGACCCTCTGTATTTTAGTGCTATCCTTTGATTGCTGAAGAGCTTTACAATATTATGACCCCCTGTATGTAAATATTATCCTTTGATTGCTGAAGAGCTTTACAATTATGTTGACCACTGTATTTTAATGTTATCCTTTGATTGCTGAAGAGCTTTACAATATTATGACCCCTGTATTTTAATGTTATCCTTTGATTGCTGAAGAGCTTTACAAAATTATGACTCCCTGTATTTTAATGTTATCCTTTGATTGCTGAAGAGCTTTACAATATTATGACCTACTGTATTTTAATATTATCCTTTGATTGCTGAAGAGCTTTACAATTATGTTGACCACTGTATTTTAATGTTATCCTTTGATTGCTGAAGAGCTTTACAATATTATGACACCTGTATTTTAATGTTATCCTTTGATTGCTGAAGAGCTTTACAATATTATGACCCCTGTATTTTAATGTTATCCTTTGATTGCTGAAGAGCCTTACAGTATTATGACCCCTGTATTTTAATGTTATCCTTTGATTGCTGAAGAGCTTAACAATATTATGACCCCCTGTATTTTAATGTTATCCTTTGATTGCTGAAGAGCTTTACAATATTATGACCCCCTGTATTTTAATGTTATCCTTTGATTGCTGAAGAGCCTTACAGTATTATGACCCCTGTATTTTAATGTTATCCTTTGATTGCTGAAGAGCTTTACAATATTATGACCCCCTGTATTTTAATGTTATCCTTTGATTGCTGAAGAGCTTTACAATATTATGACCCCCTGTATTTTAATGTTATCCTTTGATTGCTGAAGAGCTTTACAATATTATGACCCCCTGTATTTTAATGTTATCCTTTGATTGCTGAAGAGCTTTACAATATTATGACCCCCTGTATTTTAATGTTATCCTTTGATTGCTGAAGAGCTTTACAATATTATGACCCCCTGTATTTTAATGTTATCCTTTGATTGCTGAAGAGCTTTACAATATTATGACCCCTGTATTTTAATGTTATCCTTTGATTGCTGAAGAGCTTTACAATATTATGACCCCTGTATTTTAATGTTATCCTTTGATTGCTGAAGAGCTTTACAATATTATGACCCCCTGTATTTTAATGTTATCCTTTGATTGCTGAAGAGCTTTACAATATTATGACCCCCTGTATTTTAATGTTATCCTTTGATTGCTGAAGAGCTTTACAATATTATGACCCCCTGTATTTTAATGTTATCCTTTGATTGCTGAAGAGCTTTACAATATTATGACCCCTGTATTTTAATGTTATCCTTTGATTGCTGAAGAGCTTTACAATATTATGACCCCTGTATTTTAATGTTATCCTTTGATTGCTGAAGAGCTTTACAATATTATGACCCCTGTATTTTAATGTTATCCTTTGATTGCTGAAGAGCTTTACAATATTATGACCCCTGTATTTTAATGTTATCCTTTGATTGCTGAAGAGCTTTACAATATTATGACCCTCTGTATTTTAATGTTATCCTTTGATTGCTGAAGAAAACCTTTACAATATTATGACCCCTGTATTTTAATGTTATCCTTTGATTGCTGAAGAGCTTTACAATATTATGACCCTCTGTATTTTAATGTTATCTTTTGATTGCTGAAGAGCTTTATAATATTATGACACCTGTATTTTAATGTTATCTTTTGATTGCTGAAGAGCTTTACAATATTATGACCCCTGTATTTTAATGTTATCCTTTGATTGCTGAAGAGCTTTAAAATATTATGACCCTCTGTATTTTAATGTTATCCTTTGATTGCTGAAGAGCTTTACAATATTATGACACCTGTATTTTAATGTTATCTTTTGATTGCTGAAGAGCTTTACAATATTATGACCCCCTGTATTTTAATGTTATCCTTTGATTGCTGAAGAGCTTTACAATATTATGACCCCTGTATTTTAATGTTATCCTTTGATTGCTGAAGAGCTTTACAATATTATGACCCTCTGTATTTTAATGTTATCCTTTGATTGCTGAAGAGCTTCACAATATTATGACCCTCTGTATTTTAATGTTATCCTTTGATTGCTGAAGAGCTTTACAATATTATTACCCAGAGCTGTATTTTAATGTTATCCTTTGATTGCTGAAGAGCTTTACAATATTATGACCCTCTGTATTTTAATGTTATCCTTTGATTGCTGAAGAGCTTTACAATATTATTACCCAGAGCTGTATTTTTATGTTTTCCTTTGATTGCTGAAGAGCTTTACAATATTATTACCCAGAGCTGTATTTTTATGTTTTCCTTTGATTGCTGAAGAGTTTACAATATTATGACCCTCTGTATTTTAAAGTTATCCTTTGATTGCTGAAGAGCTTTACAAAATTATGACCCCCTGTATTTTAATGTTATCCCTCTCTCTTGCAGTCTTCATGGAGAGCTAAGAACTCAACAACTAGCGGCTATTTCCTCGCTGGGAGAGACATGAGCTGGTGGTTGGTAAGTCGAAATTGGATTTGTACTTATTATTCTTAATATTTCTAAACATATTCATTTGGTATTTGGTTGTTTGTTTATTAACTTATTCATTTGTTTAAACCCAAAGATTACCTTATATAAGGAGAATTATAAATGCCTTTAAAATGATCTGGAATGAGGAGTAAAAAGTGGAAATAGTAAAATATGAAAAGAAATAATGGCAGTTACAAAAATTCAAGCCACTGACACGTGCGCATGCGGCGACTCATGGGTCCGGTCGGATCTAGCCTATAACACACCAAATACATGACCCACTCACGCTAAAACTGAAATACCCACAAACCGCTAAACCAAAGAACTGCAAAACCCAAGAACCGCGAAACCGCGAACTGCGAACCGCGAAACCTGAGAACCACCATAGTTTATCACTTCAGTTTCTAATTATCATGATCATTAGGTCAACAACATGCGTATGTGTTGTTTCGCGATCAATTGAAAAAATCAATGCACGCGCGCTGATGTTGATGCATGATTAATGGCAAGACTCCGTAGAGGGAGTGCTAGTGTGAGCGTATCAACACGTGTAGTGCAATTAGACACTTTCCATGGACTACGCGTATTTTAGTTTCCTGTTTTCTGATTGGTTTGTAACTCCTAAAATTGTATTAATACCATCCTCTTCAATGTTATCCCTAGGTTGGAATGTCCCTCTATGTCAGTAACATAGGCAGCAGTTCTTTCATCGGGTTAGCTGGATCAGCCTCATCATCAGGATATGCAGTGGTTTCTTATGAGTTTCAGGTATGTTTAGGGTAATTAAGAAACAGAGTTTGATACAGAGATACCAATTCGATTACAAAATAATGATTAGATTTGTAATATTCAAGCTTAACATTGTATAAGAGACTATCGACTCCATAATGTATAGGAGAGCAGATTTCACCACTCCAATGGGGGGGGGGGGGGGGGGGGGGGGGGGCGGGGGCGGCAATTACGATACACATTGACATTTTGGGACTAATATTGAAAACGACAGTTTTAAGTGCCTGCCAGTACAATTTACAAAGATTCGCTTCATTGGTTTTGAAACAAATCAAATTTGCATAATTTTCATGTCGCTATGGATATGCGTGGATATGCGATTTAACCCTTGTAAAAGGAAAACAAAACATCATAGATTCATGCAATTTTATGTAACTTGAAGAACAGCGTATACTCTGACAGTATATTTTTTTTAAAAAGAAAAATATAGATTTTTAACATAAATCTTCATGTTTTTGGTCTTTTTTCTAAAAATAACCTAAAACTTACACTTATTATAGAAATATTGAACGTTAGTCGTCAATTTCTTTTACATTTAATGATTAAGACATATGAACTGATTTTCCATGTCAAATCTGGTACGACAAACATTGTGATAGCTGTTGTACAAAACAGCAAGTCAATGTTTTTACAGTTTTAAGGATACATGTATGCAACAGTAATAAATAAAAATAAATAAAAATACTACGATGTTTCTAGTAAAATTCAAGCAAGTTTTCCTACGTCTTTACATTTAGTCCATAAATATACACATTTTAATATTAAAAATAGAAAACAATAAAACAGTATCCATTACTTTCCTACTATACGAGTTGAAAAATATAAATTACACACCATAATTACAACAATTTTACCGCGCAAATTCAACGTAGCATAAAATGCCTGTGCACTGTGTACGGCAGTCACTTCAATGCAGCACGTCATGTGTAACAGCGCTCATTGAAATGTAGGTATTAAATAGGGCCACCCGGCATTCACGCACTCTATAGCGATTTTCAAGATGTGAAAAAAGGAGGAGTTCGGTTTTTTACCTACATTATTTCTATACGGTTTTTGAGCCTGTAATTTTCACCAAGTGGCAATTATATTGATTATTAAGAATATCTAAAAAATATTCCGATTTATGTATGTTAATAACTTCTAAATACAATAAACGAAACTTGGAGATGAAAAAAAAATGGTTAATTTTATGCAAAAATAAACATGTTTTATACCAATTTTGGTATTATTTGATAGCATGATATGTTGCCCAAAGTTTGCATTTTACCAGAAGTCGATACGTCGTGTCGTTTTGACACTATTGCGTGTAAATGTAAAATCCATTTTATACACAATAATAGTATGTAAATTCTATGCAAATTAGGCTGGAACTTAAAAACTATCACTCTGAATGATTGCAAATTTCATGACATAATGGCACAAACACCTGTATTCAAAGTTATTGAAACAATTCCAATGTGTATCGTAATTTCTGGTGCCTCCTTAAGAGAGCTTAATTATTTTCTCTGGAATCTGTTGTCCTATTTTATATAAGGAACCAAGCACTCAACATCTGAGCAATCGGTAAATCTAATGAAAGTTACATCATTTGTATACGTTTAGATGTATCTCCTCCTGACCAGCCTAAGAAATGGCTTGCTTAACTCCTCACAAAAAGTATCGAGACACCTTACACATGATATAATAATCAACGGTCCGAAAGGGTGTGAATTAATCAAAGCCAATGATCCAGTGCATAATTTTGTTCTGCGTATTTTGACACCTCGATTGTTTAGATACAATTGATCCAGTGCATAATTTTGTTCTGCGTATTTTGACACCTCGATTGTTTAGATACAATGTTGCGGAGCGTAGTTATTGTCATCTCAATGGACGTAGGTGCAGTTTCAAAAGTGACAATCGTCCCTATAGAAGCAGCAGGTTTGCATTACTGTTATCAATGATCATGATGATCAGGTTTATGCTTTACACACGCTTTTGTGGACAATGATAGTGGACACACAAAGTACTGAAGACAAAGATAAAGTCATGGTAAAGTTGAAGTTGAATGAAAACAATAAATTTATGTTGTGAAAGGAACTCATTATCTTCATTTTCTGAGTGTATGTTGCATTTTTTGACACGTGTGTAAAGCATAAAACCTGATCATTCAAAACAATAAATGCAAAATTGCATCTATTGTCTATAGGGATGATTGTCACTTTTAAAACTGGACCTACGACCATTGAAATAGCAATAACTCCGCTCCGCAACATCGTATACAATTGAGGTGTCAAAATACGCAGAACAAAAGTATGCACTGGTTATTTGCTTCGATTAATCCATACCCTTTCGGGCCGTTAATTATTGGAACATGTGTAAGGTGTCTCGATACTTTTTGGTGGACAAGTTAACTTGGACACCTTAGTTTTCAAAAGTGGTTGTAATAAAATCCGAAAATACCGCCAAATTCAGTTATTCAGTGCGAAAATAGTACTTTAATGATATTTTATATTAAATGTGTCTATTACCGCAAATAAAATGGTGCTTTAATTGACAATGTAGCCTTTAAATAATAAATATCACATTTTAATTTTCGATTTAGTTTATTGAGTGGATAAACCAGAGAGTCTCAATGATGTATATCCGTTGTAACTTTCCAGAGAGTAATGAGAACGTGTGGTCTAGCGGTTGCGTCCTTCGCTTGCCACGCGGAGGACCTGAGGTCAATTCTGCTGGGAGCCACATATTTTTTTGTATAATACATTGGTACTTTTTGATGTTCCATTATATTAATTACTTACAATATCATTAGTTTGTTTATTAACGAGACTCTTTTTTTTTTATCTATTAATATTTTTTTATTTTTTTGTTTAATGAATATAAATTATCACGATTTTCTTTTTTTGATTCGGCTGCTGTGTTGTGATGTTCGTGATTTATTTTTACAAAACGATTGACTATATAATAATTATCCTGGCGCCCCGGGAAATCCAAGTTATTTTGTTGGATTTTTGAATTTGTCATAAATTACGTTTTTCTCGTAATTAATAAACAATGGAATTTAAATTAAATTATAAATTATGATATTTTTTCTTTCAATTTTTTTTTCTCCATAAACTTCACCACATATCGCTCACATAACGTCTCAGTGATTTCCTTCCAGAAACAACACACTAGTACAGTGAGTAGTGATCCTCTTGCCGACTTCCACAAAATTCAACAGATCCATTCCAAGTCTTCTCATCCTTTTGACACTAAAAACACTTGTCCACCCAGTTTTTTAGAAGACCTTGTTTGTGAGGAGTTTATATCCAAAGACATTGCATTATCATAGTAGTACACCACTCGGTGTTATTGCTTCATGAGCATGCATTGGTCCTAGAGTTTGCTGATCACTGGACCAGCAAGCTGCATCGGTCGGACACTGGATTGGGGTAGTCAGAGATTTGGGTAAAGAGAGGATCTATATTTCGATCTACAATCTTGGAAATAAGTCCTTGGAACGATGAGCGCACTTCTTGGATAATGCATGTATATTTCCAAGCTAATTGATTGATGCGTATTGTGTTCTGTGCTTATCTGAACACTTTCAAATGAGATTTGTTCTCCCCCTCCCCATCAATCAATGTTGGGACATTCTAGCACGCTGTTGAAGCCATTGGTATCCCTCAACATTGCACGGGGGAGTGGGTGACTGTTTACTGTTTATCACAGAAAAGCGTTCCAAGACCTTTTTTCAGGATTGTAGGTTACGTACACACTCCTCACTTCACTGGCAGCTAGTCGTATTGATTCTTTCGAAAAGAACGAGCTTTAACATATTTTATCTGTTTGTATCTACTTCTTTTTTCTACAGGGAATATTTTGTCTGCTTCTTCTCGGCTTCTTTTTTGTTCCTATTTATTTTTCGTCTGGGGTAAGTAATCATCTCTCCACTATATAACTCAGCATTCATTGGTGGCACCATCATCAACATTTCTTTTTGTGAAAGGGGAGACAAACGGGAAGAAAGAGAAATTGGGGAGCAAGAGAAGAAAATTAGGGTAAGATGCGTAATGTGGCTTTTAAAGCTACAATTGCCTGAAATTAAATTAGCGTAATTTTGTCTTAAGTAGATTGCAGGTATAAGATGTGATAAAACCCATAACTTACACTCAGTGTAATTGTAAGTGAAATAATATGTGCACTGATGGAAATTCGCACTGATCATTCTGAGTATAATTTGCGTGGATTGTCTAAACGAAATCTAGTAATAAAATCTGATCTGACTAATATCATGAATATTGTTTTAAAATCATAACTCATAATGACCTGTATGTAATAGTTAAGCGACATACTTTGTTAAACTAAAACATTTGACAATTCTTATCCATGACCAATATTTATTTCTTGGGTTAAGGCGACGAAAAGGTAGTTCTACTGATTGCAGGTAGGACCGTTCGATCGGGCATTTTAGGGGTTTTTCTTCCATTTTTGTGAAAATGCTAGCGAATTTTCAACAATTTTCAAAACATTTAAAATATTTAAAAAAAATAAAAATCTCAAATTCGAAAAATATTGGGCGGTCGGGCCTTTCTTGGCCTAATGGATGATTGGTTATATTAAAGTTGCTCCCTTCCTACAGGAAGGGAACAAATGATTTGAGCAATAAGTTATTTCGTTTTACTTACAGATATACACAATTCCAGAATATTTGAAAAAACGTTTTGGTGGCGATCGTCTGCGATGGTTGTTGGCGGTATTGCTATTGTTTTCTACGGTTATTGTTGGAGTATCAGTGAGTATTATCCAACATTCTGTAAGGTTACATTTTACCAGATATATTAATATCAGGGGATATATAACGGTGTTAGCATCAGTGGATTGTAGGGAAATTCCAGCTGTTGGTGAACAACGGGTAGATTAACATAGGGCCATATCCAAAAGTATGTCAACTGCAAGAGACTGCATTTTTGTGTGCGAGGGACGGAATTTCTCTGTAATTTTGCGAGGGACGGAATTTTACACTTTTAATGGTCTGCTTTTCCAGTTACACTGATTATACAAATTAATGATATTATTTGAACAAGTAACCAATTATACACTTCAACAACAAAGACAAACAAAATAGCTAGGATGAATTGTGTTCCTGTAGCAACACATTATTTAAAATGCGAGGGACGGAATTTTTTATGTAGTCAATTCCGTCCCTCGCATGGACAAAATGTGTTGCTATGGCAACTTGCTTAACCGTGGCTATGTTTTTTCTTCTTGCATGTTGTAGTGTATTGGTAGATCATTCAAATAATATACTTATGGTATCTAATTTCCTAACTGGGATATCAGGATAATTAAAACCCCACTCAAATTCCGTCCCTCGCAAAAACGGCGGTTTTGGATATGGCCCTATATCTAAAATCAGGCTGCGAACCAGGCTTTAATCGTAATGGTACATGTAAGCCATAGTGACATGTGGCTGTGGTTCTCTTTGCGCACGATGAGTTCATCATCTATAAGAGCAGCATGGACACGTCGGATGAATGCAAGAGCGTCGTAAGTACATTTTGAGTGTTTTTTCAGGAGATTTTTTGTGTGATTTACAGTGATGAGGTGTATATATAAGGAATATATCAAATGTGACAGTAAATGAAGGCGGAGTTGTCGCTCTTCATTTAAAATCATGCATTTACTTTCCAAAAGCTCATAAAAAGAAGTGCAATGTTAGGCAAAATAATGTCGGAGGGCCACTAACGACCGTCTTGCTCGAGTCGCTTGAAAATCTCTGAATGTGAGAAAGTCGTAAATGCAAATGTTACATTTGCATTATAATACACACAGAAACTGGTAATATTTGATCAAATAACTTTCATATTGTCTATAATATTGTCTTTCTTCTCAATTTAAAAATAATAATTTGTGTGGAAATTGAATATATATATTGATAAAATGGTAAAATAAAGCGTGTTTAATGATTAATGCAAGAATATCGTTAGTGGCACTTACGAGTTACGACACTCTTGTAAAACAAATTCATTATAAGGTTAATGCAAGACGATGCCACTCTTTATACCTATTTTTGTTAATATTTCGGAAACTTTAAAAATGATCAAATAGTGTAAAATGTGTGTATTAATTATAATCCATCAAAACCTAAATTCCACCTAAATTTCACTTACGACCCTCTTGCATTCCGTCGACGACTAATATTATCAACGGTGCGATAAGAAATATCATTTAGAGCATTAAGTGGGGTTTCCACACCCACAAATCAATGGCAAGACCAGTTATAGATTATTAAGGAAGGGTCCCGCAAGCACAACATTGAGCATTATTTGTTAGAAAAATAATTATCGAGCCGAAATTACGTAATTATATAGAACAAAACATCATACTAGTCACAAAAATGAATAAAAACTGCCATCACTCAACATGCAATTTTTAAAATTCGCGGCGATCGAAAGTCCCGGTGCCGATGACGTCACGGGTATCGGTGCTCAAATTTGCGCATGTGCATTGTATAACTATGACTTCATCGACACCTGGACTTTGGATCGCCGCGAATTTTAAAAATTGCATGTTGAGAGATTGCGGTTTTTATTTGATTTTGTCATAAGGGTGGTGTTTTGTTCAATATAATTACAAAAGTTGGGCTCGATAGTTATTTTTCTAACATATAATGAACAATTGTATGCTTGCGGGACACCTCCTTTAATGTAGTGGTGGTAATTAAACGCTGCCGTTTGACTCGAGAACATTTTCAGCTGAATGCTGAATAGACTGATTCTGGTGAGAGGGCGCGATCACTCATCGTCAGCATAGATATAACGGCGCATAAGATATCTATGATCGTCAGACAGTGCCGGACGAAAGCGCGCATACGACAACTGGAAACAGTATCCAACTGTTACAAGTTGCGTTGCAGGTTAAATGGACATGGAATAAAGCCAAAAATGTAGTGCTTCGTTCTATCTACGGAGTATCGTAAGAATGATAAAGTGGTAACAACTTTATATTTGCAGGCTGAGATGTACGCTGGAACTATCATCATACAACAAATACTTGGTTGGAATATTTATTTATCAGTATGTTTGCTATTAGCAATGGCAGCCATATACACCATTGCAGGCGGATTGACTGCTGTCATATACACTGATGCTATGCAGACTGTTATTATGCTTATTGGAGCTTTTATTCTTACAGGGTTAGGTAAGTATATACAGCTACGAACTATAACTTATTCTCATTCTTATTTAGTTTATTGGTTATTTTGATCTTTTATCATAAAAATAACGCTTTGGGTCGATTTATTTTAATCGAACAATAAACATTTTCCCCGGTATGAAATGGGTGAATACAGCGAGTTGTTTACCAACTACGATCTTCGAATAATCGCGTTATTATGCACACGCACACACGGTGTTTTAATTTTGTTTTCCCTCAAAAGATATTAAACCGCTCCTAAAGAAGTGTCTTTAGATGATGTTGGTGCAATTTCGTCATTTTTTACCAAAAACTGATATTTTGTTAGGTTGTCCGAAAATCTTTGAGCATAAAAACAGATTTATTGGTCAGAATTCACAAAATCAGCAAATTTAGCAAAATTTGATACCAAAAATAGATTCTCTGACTCATTTCCTTTCCAAAAATGTATACTTTTATATACATCACATTAATAATTCAAAAGTAGCGCTTGATAAATGTCATAATTTTGGGGTTAACACCCTTAACTCCTTATATAGGTCTAAAGGAGATAGGTGGCGTGGAGAATCTTAAACTAGCATATATGACAGCTGTTCCCAATACTACCCAACTATCAAATGAATCTGTATGTGGATATCCAACACAAGATGATTTACATATATTCCGACCGGTTGACAACGACCTCCCATGGCCTGGTGTGGTGTTTGGTATATTCTTGTTATCAGCGTGGTATTTTTGCACAAATCAGGTAAGATAATTAGTCCTAAATTGGTCCTAGTCCTGTACAAAAGGCTGAAGGTATCGGTTGTGGGTGTCGGTTTAAAGAATTTTGCTTAACAAAGCGATCCTTTTAACAAGGATTTTATTTGGCAAAAAATGGCTCGAAATCAAAATGCACCATATTTTCATCATGTTAACCAATGTGATTCGTATGATCGTATCCATTCTTCTTTAGTAGTCAATATTTACGTGACTTAAGACTCAAAGACCATGTGAGTAAATATTTTACGTCAAAGGTATTACCGCAACCGCCTTTTTATTACTTTACTTCCGTAGTATTTTGATTGTCTTTGAACATTGAGCGAATATAAGATTGTTTGAAGGTCATGGATTGGACGACATACGTGACTCTTATAACACCTAAAATCCTTGCCATTTGACCGTTTGACCATTTGGATGTCATATTCTACAGGTACTTGTGCAACGATCTCTAGCCGCTAAGAATGTGACACACGCAAAAGCTGCCAGTATTCTCGCAGGTTACTTCAAGATACTACCAATGTTTCTTATGATCTACCCAGGAATGATTAGTAGAGCTTTATGGCCAGGTAGGCAGATGATAATGATTAGTAGAGCTTTATGGCCAGGTAGGCAGATGATAATGATTAGTAGAGCTTTATGGCCAGGTAGGCATATGATAATGATTAGTAGAGCTTTATGGCCAGGTAGGCAGATGATAATGATTAGTAGAGCTTTATGGCCAGGTAGGCAGATGATAATGATTAGTAGAGCTTTATGGCCAGGTAGGCAGATGATAATGATTAGTAGAGCTTTATGGCCAGGTAGGCAGATGATAATGATTAGTAGAGCTTTATGGCCAGGTAGGCAGATGATAATGATTAGTAGAGCTTTATGGCCAGGTAGGCAGATGATAATGATTAGTAGAGCTTTATGGCCAGGTAGGCAGATGATAATGATTAGTAGAGCTTTATGGCCAGATAGGCAGATGATAAATCTCATTGGATCCATGACTCCATGGCTACCTTGAAATATTATTATGACTAGTTGTTCGTTCCGAAGAGAGGCATTATATGCCAGCTCTTCAATTGTCACGGTAACGAACTTTAAAAAGAATGTTTTCACTTCACGCGGCAGGAAAAGCCCAATTACGGTCAAGGTTAACTTCCGGGTCTACATCATTAGATTGGAATATCATTTACATTTAAACTTTGTTATAATTCGAACCATTATAGTTGTGGTATGTGGGGGTGTTCTATGTCAATGTGCCTTTATTGTCCTTTGAATTTGAATTGACTTGGCTTGTTATCAGGGTCCATCGTCTCTAATAAGCATGATTTAAGATGAAGCTACTGGCGCCTCATAGCTGCATCCAAATGCATAACAGAGATATGATATCATGTCATTACATTCTGACGACGACAATAGCGAATAGGTTCGGCATCCTTTTTGCGAAAATATAGATTCCGCAAGATCACCTTGTAACTGCAGTAGTTCTCTTCGTGGTGATAGATTAATTTGGTTCATTATTAACCCTAACCTTACTAGAGTCCACAAAAGGCCACAGCAATTAGCTGCTGTACCTCGTGCTTCACGGATCTACCTCGTGGCACAATCTGGCGAGCTGTCAAATGGTCTCGAAAAAGGTTAACTTTTTGGAGCTCTCCCGTTAGCGCAATCAGTTAGGCGTCCGCCTGCCACACCGGCGTCCCAGGTTCGAGCCCCGGCGCGTGCGAACAGTGATCTGTCCCAAAAAAAATGACCCGTTTTTCTCCCCTGATAGTTTAATTTTCAAAAACACGCTTAGATCAAACCATGATCTCACATGCCTATATACTTTCAGATTACGTTGCTTGTCAGGATCCTGAAATCTGCGAAAGAGTATGCAACAATCCAAATGGTTGTTCTGACATCGCCTACCCACGATTGGTTCTGAAGTTGATGCCAACAGGTAAATGGGTAGAATAGGTATTATTGGATCGATGATTTCAATTTAGTGGTTTGCCGGAGAAAAAAAAATAGTTGTGATAATATTTCCCGAAATAAATATTTTACCTTGTCGACAAAAGAAAATATCAAGCAAACATCGTATATGAGACTGAAATTTGAAGTTAAAGATTATTTGAGAATATTTCCACTAAATCAAATTCATAATAAAACACTATTTGCACTCCTACAGGATTGAGAGGCCTGATGTTGGCCGCCATGTTAGCAGCTCTCATGAGCTCTTTGACATCAATCTTCAATAGTGCCAGTACTATAGTCACGCTTGATTGTTGGGTTAAATTTCGTCCAACATCTACTGAAACAGAATTGGTCATAGTTGGAAGGTTTGTACAATATTTAATATCATTATGCTCACGATGTTGTTGATAACTATAACAATAACATTTTGTATTATTACTTACTAAATTCCAAACCTACAGATATTCTGGGTATTGAGTGGTATTTCAATATAAAGAAAGAGGTTCTTCACAAATAGCTACTCTAGCTTCTCTCTAGACAACTACGCAACCCTGGTTATGCGATCTCAATCCGTTGTTTATTTCTCACCCGATAGCTGATTGCGGAGTTCATTTTGCAAATACAGTACATCATACAACTCATCAGGGTGCAGGTTTCTATATGATTAAAACGTTTCCGAGATTAGTTGTCATTAAATTCCAATATTTAGCGGCTGTTGCAACATGCCAATTTAAGGTTACCACTTTTAGAACGAGATACATTTTGTAATTTGGCTCCAACCGAGCCGTTACCCACAGAATTGTTTTACTAGTTTTCGTAGCCAGTGGCAGTGGGCATATAGCTAGTCACAAAACAAAAAAAGTGTGGAAATGTCTGTCGTTGAAACTGACTCGTTGCTCATTTCCCGATATGAAGAGAGTTTCCATTCAAACTCGGTGTCAGATGAAAGAGCTCCACATTATGTAATGCAGATAATATTAACACTATACCAATACTATCTCCCAAGCAATTTATTGCCATTTAATTATCCTTACGGCAACACACGCGAGAGAATACAGCATTACGAAATTTTGCGTTCATTGCTGCGTATAAAAATGGGTTTAATGTTGAATTAAACCACAACAGTAGGTTGACTATTTCCCAAGTTAGTTCTGATATGTAAATACCGTTACAACTGTTATATATGATAAAGGTTACGCAATAAGGTAACCATGTCACAAGAAAAGTACCTACAAATATCGTTAAACGAAATGCCAATCTTCTATGTCTCAGTAATTCACGTTTCTTCTTCGCAACGTTGTAACACAAATGCAGTTTATTAGCCTTACATACAAGATGATCCTTATGCTGTCTTAAATCTGCTTTTCTTCTTGAAGTAACGATATCGCTCCGTTTTAATCGCTGCCATCGTTTTCTAATGTTCATGTAGATTGTAGTATTAAGTAAAACCAATACGATTAAAGGAATCACAAGCTCGATAAAAACGAGAGCGATTCCGAAAGGAATATTTGAACTGTATTCACTTTCACAATCTGCCTCATAATCAATTACATATTCTCCGGTTAAGCTTGACCATGTAAATGTAAAAGTACCATAAAAGATGGCGGAAATCGTCCATAATCCTACCAAACCGATGAATAATACTCGTTGTTTGGCGCGCGTTTCCCATAATCGATATTTGATTGGTCTCGTTACCATCATCATTCTGTCAAAACTTATCCCTATGACGGTCAACACGGATACATATACCGTAGTGCAGTCTACGGTGATATACAATTTACAAAGAAATTCTCCAAATTGCCAGTCTCCATTAATCCACCACGCACAGTTCAAAGTCAAACTTACAAACCCAACAGTAAGATCAGCAAATGCTAGATTCAGTAGCAGCCAATATGAAGGTTTTAAACGAATACGTTTGTCGCAGACAAATAACAGTATCACGAATGAGTTACCAATGACGGTAATGACAATCATAAGTACATGTACAATTGCAATGACGACAGTTGTGATGTAATCATCGTCGTACGGTTGTGGCACAAGATGAGATCCATTGTCTGTGTTGTTAGGAAAGTTGTTCCTAAACATATCAGCGATGTACACACATACACGATGGCTGACAATGGAGGTTATTCAACGAAACCGTTTTGTCTTGATATCAAAACCTTCTTCATTATCCACTTCGCAAACGAGAGTTGCTGGAGAGATTGAATGGTTTCGAAATACTCAGGGAATTGATTGGAACAACATCTGAGTTCCGCAAACCCGTAATGACGTTGTACAGACATGTAAATGTATCGAAGAAACATACTAACACAACCTCGTATTCCTATCAGTAATCGACATGACGATGTCATTTCATCATACGATCTGTATTTGACTCCCGGGGGGGGGGGGGGGGGCCAGTCAAACGTAATGTTGTATACACATGCGTGACCAAAAAAACGCGTAAAAAGGGGTGTTTTTTCAGTGTTGGACGCGTGACGCGCGTGACGCGTTAAGGGTATCAAAAACGCTGATTTTCAAGAAAAGGGGTGGCTTAAAATCCCGGCTTAAAAGGTCTAACGTGTTTAGGGTAACTTATTTTGTTCCCCGTTAAATAGACAAAACTTGTTTAGGGGTCATATTCTGGCAAGAACTTGTTTAGGGGTCAAAATTTGCAAGGAAAGCGCGCTAAAAACTTGTTTAGGGGGTAATTTTGCTTGTAGTGTAAAACTTGTTTAGGGGGTGTCTGGAAAAAATTTGGTCACGCATGTGTACACCAATATGTTTGACTGGCCCCCCGGGATTTGACTGAGCTTCAGCTGGGCAAACTATTAATTCAGAGCATTAAACAAATACAATTAACGTACAAATGAATTAATCGTAGATATTCTTTATTCTAATGTGCTTACATAGTCGAGCTCAATATTTACTTGTGAATTACCAAACGAAAGAGAATCAATTTACAAAGACAATGTATATTTAATTTTGAGGGTAAGTAAAGGTAGAGTTGGGCGGATTTCTTGAAATAATGCACATTGGTGATAAAAAGATCTCCATAATAGCGCTGAAAATCGTTTACTTGCAACAACAACAAAACATTGAACATATTTTATAAGTATATATCCATACAGTTGGCTGTAAGGCGATGAACTTTCACATTTTTAAAATATTTCAAAACGAAGTTTTTCAAACAAAATCAAATTCAATATATATGTATAAATATCTATATGCAGCAATGGAAATACCCACATGACTTTCCACCCGGGGTAGAGCGACCCGGGGTAGAGCGACCCGGGGTAGACCAACCCTAAGTCGACCAACCCTGGGTGGACTAGGGTTAGGGTTAGGGTTAGGGTTAGGGTTAGGGTTAGGGTTAGGTTTAGGTTTAGGGTTAGAAACAGTCCCTGGGTGGACAGTCCCGGGGCTGGACAGTCCCGGGGTTGTTTTAGAATGATCCCCCTGAGTTTTTTAACATATAATTTAGAATGAATATAGTTTCCAAGGTGTTTTTTAACAGTATTATGGTTTATTCCGTGAGGGCGCTATTGTAGTCCACCCAGGGTTGGTCGACTTAGGGTTGATCAACCCCGGGTCGGTCTACCCCGGGTCGCTCTACCCCGGGTGGAAAGTCATGTGGGTATTTCCATCGCTGCGTGTATATATATATATTTGCGCAAGTGCATTGATTTGTCTAATTTTTCGAGAAACAAAACATATGAAATGTGAGCATAATGTTGATCTATGTAATAACGAATAAAAACATGTTAACAAGTTTGCTAACACCCGCAGTGGTAATCGGCGAATCCGCGGTGTCTGGACAACGAATCACAACAAAGCGGGTGGTGCTCGCATTGAACGGCACACACGTGGAGTGCATTAGACACTTTCAATGCACTCCGCGTATTTTAGTTCTGGCTTTCTGATTGATTCGACATTACTAAGAGTGTATGAATACGCTATATTTGCCTTAATGTTAAATGCCTGAGAACTGTACTTGTTTTACCAGAATAATACAGAATGTTACCCCATTTCCCCTATGTTAATATTGCAATAAGAGAAATGCCATGCTCACGATGGTTCTATTATTATTCTATAGATTAGTCACGCTGGTACTCGTGGTCGTCAGTGTCTTATGGATCCCTTTCATTCAAGCCTACGGATCAGGAGAATTATTCATTTATATCCAATCTATGACGTCATATTTCTCTCCACCAATGTTAGCTGTCTACGTGCTTGCAATGTTCTGGGAAAGGATGAATGAACCCGTAAGTAATAGCTGAGTTTAGGAGCTGCGAATTAATTAATACTCAAGGATCTAATGGATGGATCTAGAGTAAAATGTCTTTAATATACTCCACAACAAAGTAACATTTTAAAACACCCGCTAGATAACTAGTCTACTCTTGACAATATTAGCAATAGATCTTTCAGAAATGGCAACATTTGCCAAGTATCAATGGACGCACGTCACATGAGGATGACCTCACGTAAAATACGCGAGGTCAACCTCGCCCAGTGTGCGCATCCATGGTGCGCAATACGTTAAGCTCGACCTCACGGCGCTGATTGGTTACCGGATTTCTGTGAATTGTCAAGCATGCGCGGTGAGGTGGTTGTAAGTTCGCCAGTGTGTTTAACTGCAACCATCAGGAGGACATGTGATGTTTATCCATTCAACTTTCATGATTATTTGTATGATGGTTGAATGCAAACTATTATTCTGAAGTCATCGTTAATGTCTAACGTAAAAGTCTCGTTTATTCTGGAGCCCAGAGGATTGATAATTATCGTTATTAAGCTACTACACAAATCTGTACCAGGCCCTACTTTGCTTTAATATCCTTTGTATAGCCTAAATTCGCTGAATATTCTCTATTATTGATCATCTATTTATAGTAGGACCGCAGAGCTTTAAATTTATTCTAAAATAATTTGTCTCACGACCTTCGAACCTATGGTCGGTTCTCGGATGGGAGCGGTGTTCGACAAGACGAAGTATCAGAGGGTGTTGTTCGATTGTGTGACAGTGAAATTATACACGGTATACGAAGAAGACTATCTCATATGTGGCAAATTACAAGGTCAGGCACCCCTTACTGCATGCATACGAAGGATCCGAATTGAATAGCCCGCCTGTTTTTATCCCATGCATTGAGTAACAGTGTCGCAATCGATACTCCTTAACGTTACGGTGTGCACGAATTGTACGTACGTAACCTTAAATGTATTAGACCATCAAAACAAAAGGTTTTGACTTCTCCAATGGGTAATGGACAGACGTAAGTGATCAATCCGTTTTCATCCCCATATGATGTTTCATTTATTACGTATCAAAGTTCTATTAACCTGTACAACATCTGTTTTTTCCTATTTTATCAGGGTGCATTTTATGGAATGATTGGTGGTTTTGCAGTTGGAATAACCCGGATGTTAATGGATCTTGTCTATGGAGTACCCGGATGTGGAGATGTCGATGACAGACCTCCTATTGTTGCTAATCTCCACTACCTACACTTTGCCTGCGTTCTGTTTGGTATAACCTTAGTATTTTCCATATTCGTGGCTCTCATAACTCAGCCTATACCACGGACAAAGGTAATTATTGTTTAAGTCTTTAATGTAAATAATGAAAGTTTATGAGAGTAAAGATACGACTATTATTATGAAATGGAAAATTAACTTCAACCACTCCCTTTTTCTGAAACACTGATCTTCTATACCCTTATTTTAAAGTCCATGATCTTAACCTTCATATGCTCTACAAACTGTCATGGTGGTAATTACGTTGTCTTAATTTCCTTGTTCATGCGGTTAGCACTAGCAGATATCAAGGCAAATGGAAAAATACTTGAGAATCTATTCCTCACTATACTCTGTTCATCTGCCTTTGTGTAGTGACATTATAGTGTAGTCCAAGGAGCGCAGCGTCAATCGCATGCAATATTCTAATGCGCTCACGCGCGATCATGTAACGACGAGAGTAGTAAATGAACGGGCCCTTATACGCTCTTTTAGTTTTTGGCTCGAACCTAGAAACGGGTTCGGAGTAACTAAACACAAACTTATATTTTAGTTTCACATCTTTAATGCGATTGAGGGTTGGTCCGTTAATAGTTGAGGTTTATAAATTTGAAGCGCTAATTATGTCTTTTAACACATTTTCAAATGGACAGTAGATAAAATACCTCAATTCAAGACATATAAGATCATTAGAAACTCATGTCACGTGTTTACGAGTTTGCTACATTCTTCAAATCCAAGATAGCTTCCGAATTAGCCTCCGCAATAATCACCAAGTAGGCCTAATGGTTAAGTTAAATCGAAAGTCTTTTCCACGAAGTAATTACAAGATACCTTGTTGTGCATGCAATGCAATGTTATAACAAAAGAAATGATAGTTAAGACTTATTTACAAATTTTCAACAACGTGCCTCTGTTCATTATTGTTTTAGCTGATACGATTAACGTGGTGGACGAGGTTTAGTAACGTCAAACGAGAACCTATGGACGAAGAAGAAGAAGAGCAAGACGCTAAATATGAATTGGTAAAAAGAGAAAGAGAAATAGCCAGTGCAGTTGGTGAGTATAGATATTTTAATCAGCAAAAAAATACACAAACGCAGTTTACATATGGTGATATACTTATGATAAAGAACTGCAATGCCTTGTAGACCTATAGGTACATTGATTATAGGTCAATACATGAGTAGGTTTTGTTTTGAAAGAAACTAGACAAATCAAATTTCCCGCGCGCTGATGTTGATGTGTGAATAATGACATGACCCCGCAGGGGGAGTGTTATTGTGAGCATATCAATATGTGCGCAAGTGCGTTGATTTGTCCACCTTTTCGAGAAACAAAGCATACGCATGCATTGACCTAATTCATACACGACACTATAGGCTACAAATCACAATTCACAATTCTGTGCATACTTTTGATCTCATTAATAACAAATAAAAACATATTAACAAGTTTGCTAATACCCGCAGTAAAAATTGACGAACCCCGACTACCTGAACAACGAATCAAAACAATTCGCGTAGTTCGCTGCCGGTACGGCGCGCATGCCGAGTGCAATAGACACTTTCAATGTGATTTTTTGATTGGTACGATATAACTAAGAGTGTATGAATCGTCTTTCAATAAACGCATTTTAGGCTTGTATACTATTCATTATTTTATGAATAATCGCGATAGCTGCGTAGCAAGTGCGTTCCAATAAAATTAAGCGTTAGATGAGAACGCTCACGCCGAGCGCAGGTTACTAATAATTGCCCGAAAGTACTGCGCCAAAGTGTTCGATTGTTTTGCTCATTGACCGACCAATCAAATTAACGCCTCACGCCCCTAAACTGAATATTCAATGAGTTATGAGGAAACAAGATTAAAGCTTATTTCTGATTGGTTGAATGATAAAAATGTTAATGACGGGATGACCTGACTTGGACTGTTTCAATAACTAAGAAGGGTGGACAAAATAAATAGAAAACTAATTAATTATTAGCAAGATTATATCGGTACAAATCAACGATTTGGATAAATATGCATACAGTTGTTAAAACAACTGTTTTCGTGAATTGTTTTGAAATCCTCGGTTGTTGTTCTGGTCATTCGGAATTGTCCCTCGGGTGCGCCAGACCAGAACAAAAACCTCTAATTTTAAAACAAATTCACGAAAACAGTTGTTACGCAGTCATTATTCTCTAATTCGATTGCCACAATGTATTTTGGTCCTTGAATATAAATGAAGAATACCTTTCCGTGTCACCTCAAGTTGAGAGGGGACCTCAGCACATATTCTTGGCATAGATGCAGCATTGGGCTATTCCATTAAGTTGAAATCCATACACCCACTATGGAAAACATTACCTTAATCTTCCACACAGGGAATTTAGATTTTAAAAGGAGTCACCCATTAGCCAAAGTTATGCGCTAAGACCGATATTCTTCTTTGATCTTACGGGCGCATTTCGAGCCAGATATAATGATGCGATGGCTTTACCTCCAAACTTGAGGGGAACAATCAGATATTTCACCCAAAGGATGTAGGCCTACGCTTGTTTGTTTGGTTTGCAAGACCTGTCCATAAACCATATACTACTATTTATAGTTATAGTTATAGTAAAATGGAGAGTAAACATTTGCCTCATTTCATCAAGAATAACAATTAACAACAACTATGGAATTTGTTGATATCATACGTAGGAATGAATGAATGAATGAATGAAAACGTGATTTATTAAGCGCATTTCCAAAAACACGATCAATGCGCTGTACAGGAATTTCAAAATATAAAAGATAAGCATAATAAAAAATACCAATCAAAATACATTACAAAAATAGGTTAAAAGATAATTAAATATACAATGTAATAATATACGGATACAATTTAAGCATTAAAAAGCATGGATTAAAAAAAACACATATTTTTTAAAAAGGGTGCATTGCATCCGAAATTGACCAAAAAATTAGTATAGTCGTATATATATATTACTAAGTTTGCTCAAATCTGCGACACTATCAGTTGTTCGCAGTAGGTGCATACTATTAGGTATTCAAAAACAAAGAAAACAAAAAGAGACACGGGTCTTTTGAATAGCCCATATGTTTGTCTTTACCCTTGCAAAATGTTACGCCTGAGAGACGTTTCTTTCAGATGCTAATTGAAAAAGTCGTAAATTACTACCAAATCGTCTGTGGTATGACATAGTGACGTATGGTAGGTCGTATTTTTTATTTATTTTTTATTTATTTATTCGGAAAACGCTTTCAAAACAGCGGCACCCACCAACAGATGGTGGTGTATCCAACAAATATAAAGTAAGATACATCAAAAGATAGGAAAAAACACTTATACAAACAAGAGAGATAAATCATACACTCATGAAATCATGAGAATTATATACATTGAGATGGGCTCATCGAGTCGTATTACATAGTGACGTATGGTAAACTTTGGACGTTTTGGTGATGTATAAGCTATTGTTTTGTAATATCGATTTCGTACACACCAATACGTCACTATATAATATCACTGACGAAATGTGGCTAACCATCCCACAAATGTGCACACTCTTCTATAGGGAAAAGTTTTCTTTTCTTTCGCCATAAAAACACTGAAGCAATTTCATTCAAATGTTGGAATATGACTCTATCTATGATGCACCTTCATGTAAAATAGTAAACCCCATGTAAAACATTTGGGCGGGAAATCTTTTTACAAGCTTGTTACTTTCTAATGCCATGATTATTCTTTACGATTTAACTCTTTTTATAGCGGCAAGCGGAGACCTAACAGTAACAAGAAGAACATGGAATCTTATATGCGGGGTTTCTACCGTACCACCTCCAGTATTATCAAAAGAAGAAAAGGAAATAGAAGATCAAAAAATGACGTCAATCAAAGAAAGTCCAATATGGCAACGTTTCGCATTGGCTAATGCCGTTATTCTTTGCGGTATTGGTGTTTTTGTTTTTGCTTACTTCGCTTAATTTGTAAATAATACCTTTTATATGAACTTGACCGTTTACACAAGTGTTTTGTGAAGTCCTAAGTGAAGTAACTATGTTGCTCCGTTCTGATCGATATTGACAATTCAGCAATGTTTATGAATGTATACATACACCCCTACATACATCTATACAATAAGTAAATTATTTGTGGCGCGTTTTTCCCCGAAAGTTGAAAGCGCTTCCAAAATATCATACGTTAACACAATAATCTAAAGAACAAGATTAGATACAAATATGTCTTGAGTGCCGAATAAATATAGGTAGATCATTCCATAACTTGGATGCACAAACAGTGAAAGTCCTATCACCAGCTTCAACTCTTGTCATAGTCATAGGATCAGATATGAAGATTAAAACCTCGAAATTAATAATTAGTTATTGATGGACATTATTCTTTTTAGAGTGTACAAAAATGATTCCAATCCATGGCGTGTAAGTGTACAGTTGCCGGTTACACTGGTTAACCAGGATGCACAGCAGCGATATAGATTTCAAATGGAGTCGCCCATGTACATGATGCATGTAACCATGGTACACTAATTTGAAATTTACAAGTGGGGAAGATTAAAGGGAATGTCTTCCACAGGGGGTGTATGGGTTTCAAAAGGAATAGCACAATCGTGTCTACGGTTATCTGAATTTATACTACTAACTCGTATAAACTATAGTTAATCTATAAGTTCTACCACCTTCTCCATAACTTCGCTATTACATAAGCTAGTTCATTTGATATTTTCCGCCATTTCCTGTTTTGATTGCACTTAGAATGAAAGGTCATCTGTGATACCTGTACCACTTCATATATGGTGCTTCAATATTACAGACACATTTGGTGTGACGGAAATGGCAGAATGCACCAATATATTTACATACCGTTTTCTTTTTCTGATTTGTTGTAACTATTGATGCATATTGTAACTATTAGTATTAGTACATGTTTTAATCCAATCCTAAATTTCTTTGGTTGCAATATCGTGCAACGGTGATGCCTCAATGGTTATATAAATGTTATCATTATTTCATCAGAAGTTATGGATGTCCCTTTTTCTTGTTCTACAATCGAATGACTCATTTTTTAGATGTCACCTGTCACCGATATACCTCTAAGCCTTTTTTTTTTTACATCATGGGTGTCCCCCCCCCCCCCCCCCCCCCACACTCCTGGGATCATCAAGGAATACAATGGTTTCAGCGATAAGTTTTTAGAAATCGAGATATCATTTATGCCATTAATCAAGGTGCGTTTTACAGATACACATCTGTAAGGAAATATTTACACTTTCCACGCGGCAGACGACACTCCAAAATTTCACAAAATGTATCAAAAATGTCAAAATTACCGAATTTAATTACCATACGGTATTTGGAATCACCAACATACCTAATATTAGTTCAGTAATATTTGAGATAGACCTTGAAAGTTGGAAAAGGTTTCTGAAAAATCTGTTTTGTATTTGGTAAAACCAATAGCCGCGTGGAAAGTGTTAAAGGAATGTCTGTACAAGTAATATTTATGAATATGATCATGATGATGATTCTTTAATGATATACAGGGTGTGTAAAAAAAGGGTACTCAAAGTAAAATAATTATTAAAAATATTTATTATCAGAATATGAAGGCAACCAATGTATGCGGCAATAGATGCATTTATTCACTATCATCAGCAAAAAGAATCGTGACATTTCATGATACCGTTTACCAGATATGACTATTTTGGTAAAGTTACTGCATTTTGAAACCGTACACAATATTGAATATTTTACTCAATAATGCTTGATATTAATGAACAAGTGGATTCATGAATAGCGAACTAATAAAGACAAATCAAACATTCTCAGTTATTCTTTCAAATATCAAATGCGAAATATTGACAAAACAATGTCCTTATTACACGAATTTAGCAACAACAACAATGTTGGCTTTTGTGATAGTCGGACTCAGCTTGGACTTGAGTGTGGACCGTTTTCAATAGTGGAATTCAGTAGATCTTATAAGAAAAAATATCGCAAATCTTGTTCGGTTTATATAATGTTCATTTTTACGCAAATGAGCATAAAATATGTTTACCGCAACCAATTTCTAACTAAAATTCTTTCGAAAGCTAATGAGATAACCCGTCTGCCTCAATAAAAAATCTGAAATTTTTGAACAGATTTTAAGATACAAAATTTAGTAAAATCCATGTAGAAAGTCTTCGGCACATACAACGAACTACAATCGTGATTAGGAAAAGGCGCGCCGTCAATAACCGTCACTTAAGCAAGGGGATGGTTCTATATTGTAAATGTTGAATCTTAAATTAAAAATATTCATTCATTTTAATTGATGATCCATTATTTGATGTTAAAATAGTAATACAAGGGGATCATACAAAATGGATAACAAAATCCACCCAACACTTATAATAAGAACTACCCAACCCTTTGAAGTGTACGAAATGCACTTCCGATCTTACGGAATTGTCCATATAGTACTCAATGCAGTAAAAGAACAAGTACGCGTTTTACCACAAGTAGGCTACTGGGATGAAAATGGGGGGGGGGGGTAATTTACGGTCACGCACAAAATTTTGTAATTTTTTATTTTCCTCAGAATACTTAAAAATCTATCGATGTAAACCCTCAAAAATAAAAAATAAAAATATTTTTTCACAATTTTCCCCATAAAATGTATCTCCTACAGTTCATTATAATTATGTTCATATTGTGTTGCACATTTATGGAAAGCTGATGTGTTCATTTTTCCAATGATACCAAATTTGTAGCAATCATTTCTGTCAGTGATCAGAAATTTGCTTGAGAATATGGGGAGGTTTCTATCAAAATGTGCCAAAATTAACACTATTTTGTGCTCAAAAAGTCAATAGAACATCACTCTACACTGTAGTAGTTGTCAATGTAACTAACACTTCCATTGAACATGTTGAAGGTGAGTGAGTTGTTCAGAAATAATAGTGGTGAGTTTAGCACATTTTGATTGACACCTCACAACATTCTAAAGCATGTAGCTGAACAAGGAAACAGGTGATAGCTAAAAATAAGACATAGTTGAAAACAAGTTTGGAATATTCAAAAAATTGACGGTTGAAAAAGATTGCCGAACTTTTTATGAGGAGTCTAATTTAAACGTGTCCCAAGTCAGATCATGGTCAGATGGACCCATTCTTACCAAGAAGATCGTAAGGATTTGACAGGGGATATGATTTTGCTACTCCGCCGCGCCATTGAAGTGATGATGTTTGGTGAGTATTGACATTCCACTACTGTAGCAACACATGAAAGTAAACTGTTACTTTGTACATGTAGACTCGGCTAAGAAGCCAGCGATGCGCATGGTTCTCGCTCATCGCCAACAATCAATCTTTGCTTCCATCATGTTCATGGCTTATTGTAGCATAAAAAAGTTCCAGAGAAATGATCAGTGTCATATTCGTTATTGATGCTTCTTACCAAGTCACATTGATATTGTGCTCAAAGCGCGCTTTTACGGATTTATACCTGAGTGGCTGAGATCGACATATTATGTATATGAGTAGATCGATTTCGCACAGATTGCCTACCAGAAGTTGGCGAATAACAGAAACCAAATGCTTTGAGCATCGACTTCCTGTAAAACTGACAGCTAAATACATAGAGATACGGATTAATTACCGAATTTAGAAATATGAAAGCTTGTCCGATAACGACCACGAGGTTATAGTAATTAGTAGCTAAGATACCGAAGCCATATACATTTGTAAGGAACTCATCCATTGAAGCAAGTCGGTATGGTGTCTGGCAAATAAAGAAAATGACCCCATTTAAAATCAGTGTACGAGCAACCTGATTTCGAATTCGATCAGCGTTAGATTTTTGTCTTTCTTCTACTTCTGAAGCACTAGCTACAGGGCGGTGCTGTAAAGCCAGAATGATCCACAAATAAAGCATGAAATTGACTATTAATGCTACTACCAGTATTACAATTGCTACCATGACGGCATATGCTCTAACAGAAGTATTAATAGGGTCGCACAGGCTAGTTACAGTTGGTAGGCCTTTGTAGTCCTTCGTAGGAGGCCACACCAGGCAGGCTTCACTGAAAACTACCCTTTCAGGCACTAAAGATATAGCCAACAAAACTGATGCCATCCAGATCGCCAAAAGCATCTTGAAGGTTCGACCTTTTCCTCTCAGCATTCTATGCTTCAAGGGCTTGCATATGGCATAAAATCGTTCCACTGAAATAAGAGTCATTATAGCCATGGAGGCACCGTACCATATTCGCGTTGTTATTGTGTAGAAAGCGCATCCTATTGCAGACTTGACGTCTAAAGTAAGAGCGACCGGTGAGTGGCTTGAATAGACAGCGTACCAGAAGTTGGCAAACAACAGAAACATGATATCACAGACAGCCAAGTTAGCAAGAAATGCATTCAAACTGGTACGTAATTCTGGTAGTCGCACAACCATGAACAAAAATGCTGCGTTTCCGAGTACTCCAATTGCCGAAACAACTGGTATCATAACATTTACTACAATTTTTTCACTACTACTTCGTAACCACTGATCGGCTATCAACGGATCACTAAGATCAAATGTGGTGTTGGAGTTACAAATACTTGTCCCGTTTAGCTCGAAAAAATCCATGTTGTTCATAGAAATCTAACTTTCGCAATGGGAATTAATAAATAACAACGCCCGCATGTTATACTGTAAACACTAATTTAATTATATACCTTCATTATACGTTACGTGGTCTGTTGTAACGTCGGTGATGTCCCAGGCCATAATTTCATCTTTTAATCATATAGCTGGTAATTTAATCATCGACAATATTACCATAAACGGAAATTGAAAGCACTTAATATCACACTGCATAGTGTGTGTAATTCTTGAATAGTATTATAATTGGAAACACGACATGCAAAGAAAAACTCAAATGAAAATTAAATTAACTGGAGGTCAGCGAAACTTTCTGAAGATTCGATAAAAAACCATCCAAATACTTAGAGAATCTAGAGAAATTGGAAAGACGACATACAAAGAAAAACTCAAATTTACTTTAATTTAATATTTTTAATATTTTATAATGTTGTTATTTGTATTGTGTACGGCGCTTTGATCTTTTCTGGAAAAGCGCCTTATAAATGCTCTGTAATAAATAAATAAATAAATAAATAAATAAATAAATAAATAAATAAATAAATAAATAAATAAATAAATAAATAAATAAATAAATAAATAAATAAATAAATGAAAATTAGATTACCTAGCGAAACTTTCTGAAGATTTTAGAGCCGTGGTTTTCAGAGTGCTACAACCAATTATAATCAGTAATCGAATACCGTATGTCTTCCAATCAATCATTCGGACAATATAGAAAGTACAACAAGTACTTCATATATAGCTTATATACATTTGTTTGATCTGGCATCCCACAATACTAAGAAAAACAAGAAATGCTCAGCATTCTCCCATTCTCTCTCCAACCCAGATTGTAGGCTACATATTAGTGGAGCGGATAAATCAAAGAAATGGCCAAGATGTTCATATGGAACTCGCTACTTCTTTGGAGCGTAGATGTGGTTTAAAAATACACGAAATTCGCCGATATGTTAATGCAGCTAAAAGAAGGCAATACGGGTATAACACGTTTAAAAATTATTTCGGTCAATAGTTATCGACAATAAGGGGAGAAAGATTAGTTTCAAAACAATTGTTCAGTTGTTTTTCGAGCTATAATCACTGATATATATACTACCGGCGTGTGTTAAGGGTGCGCACCACGATTCAATGCGCGACCTAATCGAATCGCGATCACGCAGCTAGACCCTAAATGGCGAGTGGTTTTGTGAAATATGGTCCGTTTTTAGCCAAAGATTTAATCGAATTTGATGTTTTCGGATTGATTGAAATGTATTCATTATACTTTGGGGGAAATGGGTTGATTTAATGTAATTTCGTGATTTTACCGGTGTATGAATATACATATCGATTTGCGCTTTGCGTTCAGTATCGAAAATACAGGCTTGTTTTAAAGGGGCAATCTAATCGGTCACTCCGACCTCAAAATTTGATATTAAGATTAAACCAACTCAGTTTTATACAATCGCGATTTTTTATAACATGGGTTGCAAGGTAACTCGAGTTATACACGATCTTCCAGAGCTATTTCTCCATAGGAAAGCATTGCGGAGCGCGATAGTGGCGTGCATGCACCCTTAATGTGCGTATTGTTGATATAAGAGGTGACGCGGAGCTTGGTAAGCGTGTGTTAACGTCTAAATATGATATGTGGGTACTGTACAGTTGTTATAAGAGGTGATGCGGATAAGCGTGTGGAAACGTCTAAATCTGACATGTGATTTTTTAACTATCCATCTATTACGCTAACCCCCTTGGTAAAACTTTAACGATTATAATGCCACAGTGTCAATGCTCAACATTTCTAATAAACCACGGATAAAGCCAATATATTTCCTGGATGATTTTTTCTCTTTACAATAAAACGCCTTCAGTTGGTCTCTATAATGCTGGCAGCTAAATACGTAGATAAGCGTGTTGATGATAGAATTCATGAATAACAAGGTTTGACCAAGAACATTAACCAAACCATAACCTTTAACGCTTAAAAACCCAAATCCAAACAGTTTCACTATGAATCAATCTGTAGATGCGAACCGTAACGGAACTTGTAAAATAAAGAAAATAATACCATCATTAACTAATGCACGGGTAACCTAACAACACGGTTCGTTTGACTCTGTGATTGATCTGTTTTTTGAAGCACTAGCCACTGGAACGAAATGATTCGATAGTATAACACAAAATTATTACAAATGTTATTGCAATCCCTAAAATTTCAGGAACGAGTGCAACATACGCTCTTGCAAATTTATCGATCGTATTACACTGGACGCGTCTAGTTGGTAAACCATAATAGCCCTCCATTGATGGCCACACAATACACGTAAAAATGGCTGTCAATAGATATGCTAGCCATGTTGCTGGTTCTGCAGCTATCACTGAATGAACACTCTTTTTAATTCCGCCACTAAAACATCTATCTGTTTTTATTCTTGTTATTGTATGATGTCCCCCTTCTTGTTCTGCAATCGAATGACTCATTTTTTAGATGTCACCTGTCACCGATATACCTCTAAGTCTTTGTTACATTATGAGTGCCCCCCCCCCCCCGACTCCTAGGATCATCAAGGAACACCTCACTTATCTGAACAAATCGAATTAAGTAAGAGTACATCCAATCAATTTATTAAATCAAAAAGGCAGCACTGGCTATATGGAAAGGAAATGAACAGCCAAACGACCAACTAATAGAAGATTTTATTCCATTTGAATTGCACAGGGTTACCTGCGTAGGTGACTCCATTTGAAATTCAACTGAAATAGCCTATTATACTCATCAGAAGCATTGATTGCACGTACACTTTAAATTCAAAGGGTTGATTGAATTTAACGAGATAGCGCTGGTGACTGTTAAGTCACCAGCGCTAAAATTTGTCATGCAGTACAATAACAATTAAAATTGTTATTGTACTGCATGACAAATTTTCTTTCAATAATATGTTACAGGGGAAAACCTTTGAACTTTTGACACAGAGTTATTATATCATATGCCAGTAGATTAAAGCCCTCTGCAATGAAATGAATAAAACGTTGATGAAAAGGGTCGTTTTCGTCCAAAATCGTTGATAAATTAAAGTGAAATGTTAATGAGATTATATTGAGAACAATATGGCTTTAACGGGTGATTTGTTTACACCATTTTTCTCTAAATTTTGCTTCTTGTCATGCTGGTGATGTAAGTCAAATGTATAGGTATAATATAGCCATGATAACTATTGGTCTATTCATAACGATATGGATCAAGATAATGAAAGATCGCCATTTAAGTCTAGGCTGTCAGAAGAATATTTGTTATCTGATCAGACAGTATATACAGGGTGAGTCAAAAAGAAGTTGTGCGGGATCGAATATTTGATTAAAAAGAGCGTTTTCAAAGAACAACTTATTCCGCTTATATGACAAAAAGAATCATTGAAATCGAATAATTATATCAGGAGCTATGCCTGTTTTAATAAAAAAAAACCACTTTTTAAAGCTGTCCACGGAACGCTTAATTCTCTTGAAATTTTTCCACTCTGGGCAGTAAAATAATTGCTGATGTTTGTCCTCTCAGGTGTCTTAATTGTTAAGTGGGCCTTCAATGTTTAATCATTACTTATTGTTGTCACTGATTTTTTATTTCATGCACACCATTCCCATCTGTGTTTGAAACTCCGGGCTTTAATCTCATTTGAATATGAATGCCCGTGTGTACATTTTGCTGCCCACTTAGAGCGGATAGATTTCAAGAAGAAGCATTCCGTGGACAGCTAAAAAAGGGGTCTCTTTTATTAAAACAGGCAATGCTCCTGATATAATTTATCGATTTCAATTATTCTTTTTGTCATATAAGCGGAATAAGTTGCTCTTTGAAAAAGTGCCTCCTTGGTTTGTCAAATTTGTTTGGTATATTTTCATCCTGTGTTAATTCTCAGTTTAGTCTGTTGAGATTGGCACGGAAGGTTCATTTGACAAGGGGATCATGAAATTATGACGGTCACATTAGTACAAAGATTTTTTCGCGTGCTACACGCGCATGCGACTCCCCTAAATTAAATTAAGGGGGCTGTGCACCTTCAGGTACAGCCTCCGTAAAACTGCCGTAACTTCTTTATTATTCATTAAATCTATATAAAAGTATACATTTTCTTGCAGAAAAGGGTTCAATGAATCCAACCATGATCATGAAATTGACCATTTTGGGAGAAAATTATAAAAAACACGTTTTTTGACCCATTTTAGATTTGGAAAAGATAACTCAAAATATATTTTGTTACATTTTATCATACTAGTTTAATTATATTCCTCATGCAATTCCCTAGGAATCGGGTTTTTTTTTAATTTTTACTTTATTATTTTTTGAATTATCGAACACAAAGTGCCAAAAAATATGATTTTTTACCAAAAAACGTGATTTTCACGATTTTGGAGGTTAAAAAACAGGTTTTTTGGCACTTTTTGGTCTGTAATTCAAAAAATAATAAAGTAAAAATTTAAAAAAAAAAACGATTCCTAGGGAATTGCATGAGGAATATAATAAAACTAGTATGACAACATTTAACAAAATATATTTTGAGTTATCTTTTCCAAACCTAAAATGGGTCAAAAAACATGTTTTTTATAATTTTCTCCAAAATGGTCAATTTCATGATCATAGTTGGATTCATTGAACCCTTTCCTGCAAAAAAATGTATCCTTTTATTAAGATTAAATGAATAATGAAGAAGTTACGGCAGTTTTACGGAGGCTATGCGAAGGTGCACATCCCCTTAAGTCGAGTATTTTAGAAGCTCGTTTAGAGCCAAAACGTACCTCAATCATGGCAACATAATTGTAAAATCGCTCATTTTCACTTTTGTTTAGTCTTAGACGGTAGAGTCGTGTCGGTTAACTTTTATTTCTTGCCCCAGGCTCAAATGAGGTGACAAATCATGTATTTTAACCAAATTAGTCGGTTATACCCGCCCCACCCCACCTCCTGATCAGAGACGAGACCTTACCCCCAGCGCATCCCTTTTTAGTGAAGACACCCTGGCCGTTTACGCCATCGTAATACCGTAATAATTTATAAGGACTAAACAAAATAGCTATTTTAAACAGTCGGTAATTCAACTAAAAAGTATCAACATACAGGTTGAACTTTAAACCGTTCAATCCGTTGCACCGTGCAGTGCGTGGAAAAGTAGTCATTTGTGTTTTCAAACACATAAAGCGCGTGTTAACTAATTAACTCATATTTAGCAACCAGTTAAACCGTTTGATGACAAAATGGTTATTTCAAGACAGTCGGTTCAACTATTTGTCAACATACAAGTAAAACTTTGTTAAATGGGTTATCCAATGCACTGTTGCATGGACAATTAGGCATTTGTATTTAAACACTTTAATCGCATGCTAATTAACGAATATTTAGAAAAAATCAGTTGAACTGTTTGCTGTCATAATTATATTAACTATTAGAAATTATACGGTTTATCCGTTTTGGATAATTAAATATTTGTAACCAAACACACACAAAAAGTTTTACTAATAGTTTACAAACACTATTTTAGAAACAATTGGTTGATACATTTGTATACAAATTAATGCTTTAACCCGTTGCAAAATTTAGAAGCAAATGTTAGAGTGTAGTTGACAACAATTTGGGAATATTCGAAAAATTGACGGTTGATAAAGATTGCCCAACTTTTTATGAAGAGTCTAATTTAAACGTGTCCTAAGTCAGATCATGGTCATATGGACCCATTCTTACCAAGAAGATCGTTAGGATTTGACGGGGGATATGATTTTGCTACTCCGTCGCGCCATTGAAGTGATGATGTTTGGTGAGTATTGACATTCCACTACTGTAGCAACACATGAAAGTAAACTGTTACTTTGTACATGTAGACTCGGGTAAGAACACAGCGATGTGCATGGATAGGGCTATGGTTCTCACTCATCGCCAACAATCATTCTTGGTTCCGTGGCTTATTGTAGCATAAAAACGTTCCAGAGAAATAATCAGTGTCATATTTGATGCTTCGTACCAAGTCGCGTTGATATTGTACACAAAACGCGCTTTTACGGATTTATAATTGAGTGGCTGAGATCGACATATGAGCAGATCGATTTCGCACAGATTGCGTACCAGAAGTTGGCGAATAACATAAACCAAATGCCTTAAGCATCGACTTTCTGTAAAACTGACAGCTAAATACATAGAGATACGGATTAATTACAGAATTTAGAAATAAGGAGGCTTGTCCGATAACGACCACTAGGTTATAGTAATTTGTAGCTAAGATACCGAAGCCATATACATTTGTAAGGAACTCATCCATTGAAGCAAGTCGATATGGTGTCTGGCAAATGAAGAAAATAACTCCATTTAAAATCAGTGTACGAGCAACCTGGTTTCGAATTCGATCAGCGTTAGATTTTTGTATTTTTTCTACTTCTGAAGCACTAGCTACAGGGCGGTGCTGTAAAGCCAGAATGATCCACAAATAAAGCATGAAATTTACTATTAATGCTACTACCAGTATTACAATTGCTACCATGACGGCATAGGCTCTAACAGAAGTATTAATAGGGTCGCACAGGCTAGTTACAGTTGGTAGGCCTTTGTAGTCCTTCGTAGGAGGCCATACCAGGCAGGCTTCACTGAAAACTACCCTTTCAGGCACTAAAGATATAGCCAACAAAACTGATGCCATCCAGATCGCCAAAAGTATCTTGAAGGTTCGACCTTTTCCTCTCAGCATTCTATGCTTCAAGGGCTTGCATATGGCATAAAATCGTTCCACTGAAATAAGAGTCATTATAGCCATGGAGGCACCGTACCATATTCGCGTTGTTATTGTGTAGAAAGCGCATCCTATTGCAGACTTGACGTCTAAAGTAAGAGCGACCGGTGAGTGGCTTGAATAGACAGCGTACCAGAAGTTGGCAAACAGCAGAAACATGATATCACAGACAGCCAAGTTAGCAAGAAATGCATTCAAACTGGTACGTAATTCTGGTAGTCGCACAACCATGAACAAAAATGCTGCGTTTCCGAGTACTCAAACTGCCGAAACAACTGGTATCATAACATTTACTACAAGTTTTTCACTACTACTTCGTAACCACTGATCGGCTATCAACGGATCACTAAGATCAAATGTTGTTTTGGAGTTACACATACTTGTCCCGTCTAGCTCGCCAAAATCCATGTTGATCACAGAAATTTAACTTTCGCAATAGGAATTAATCAATAACAACGCCTGCATTTTATACTGTAAACACTAATTTAATTATATTCCTTCATATAAATTACGTGGTCTGTTGTAACGTCAGTAATGTCCCAGGCCATAATTTCATCTTTTAATCATATAGCTGGTAATTCAACCAAAGACAATATTACCATAAACGGAAATTGAAAGCACTCAATTATAAAGCTGATTCTTGTCAATTTTCAGTGCCCAGAGACTACGATGTTTATAGTTCTGAAATAACATGATAAAAATGACCCACGTGTTTGAAAATTTCCGTGAGATAGGGGTAAGACTTACAGTTTAAGTATCAGAAGTTTATTTTATTGACACATGTCACGGTTCAGAGATTTTCAATGGTTGCAGGTATTTATTGAATACCCCTCGTACATTTGTTTGATCTGGCATCCCACAATGCTACAACTCAGATTGTAGGCTACATTAGTGGAGTGGATAAAACAAAAAATGGCTAAGATGTTCCCATGGAACTCGCTACTTTGGAGCGTAGGTGTGGTTAAAAAATACTCGAAACTCGCCGATATGTTAATGCAGCTAAAAGAAGACAATACGGGTATAACATGTTTACAAATTATTTCGGTCAATAGTTATCGACAATAAGGGGAGAAGATTGGTTTCAAAATAATTGTTCAGTTGTTTTCGAGCTATAAACACTGATATACTACCGGCGTGTGTTAAGGGTGCGCACCACGATCAATGCGCGACCTAATCGAATCGCGATCACGCAGCTAGGCCCTAAATGGTGAGTGGTTTTGTGAAATATGGTCCGATTTTAGCCAAAGATTTCATCGAATTTGATGTTTTCGGATTGATTGAAATGTATTCATTATACGAGGGGCATTCAGTAAATAATGAAAGTGATCATGGTATGGGATGCATGAGTGATTCTATTGAGGGATAATGTGATCAATACAAAGTATGAACCTTTGTCTTTCAAACAATACACTTTTGGAATGTTAGATACCTTTGGTTATGTAATGTCATTAACATAAACACAATAGGTTTCAGACACTGACTGAAATCTGTCAATTATTTGGCTGGATATGTAATATGTTGAAAATGGGTTGATCGATACATTTGCGTATATCTCGGCAATGCAAGCATAAAAACAGATAACACTTGGCACATAGTTAGAACACACACTTATCTCCGCTTGACATTATTTTTTAGACCTGAATTCCTTAACGCAAATAAGAAGGGACCATCTCAAATGCGCTTTTATTTAGCAAAATCCGCAATAATATACCTTTGAAAACAACAAAGGATAAAGAACAATGGAGGGATTATAATTTAGTAAATTTGTGTGGGATGTAAAGCAATAATAGTGGGGATTTCAGAAGGAGCTGTTCATAAAATTTCCTCAAACCATTGAAATTATGTGACGATTACTTTAACAATACATATATAGTAGCTCTAAAGATAACAGTAATAAGAGAGGTTGTGGCAGCCATCTTTGATTGATACATTCATGTTTATCTTTATTTTGACTATCACAATATTTAAACACATTGATTTAAGCATTTTTAATCATTTCTGATTAGAATTTGAAGGCACAGTAAGCTTTTATCTGGTAAATTTCTTGATTTTAGCCATTTGTGGCCCTGTTCAAAATGATCTGCCGTCTGCGCATGCGCACATTTTCTGCAGGTTTCATGCGAATAAGTTCAGAAAATTAGTTAACTATCATATGGAATCTCCCAAACTGGTTAATTGCTTGGATTTTTCATAAATTGTTTGATTTTCCGCAATATTAGTGATTCGCTGACTGGGCATTTTTCAATGAAAATTGGCTATTTGAAATACTGATATTTGTATACTTTTTATTCGATTGCCTCTCCTTACTTTTTACTCATATACTACATACATCAAATTACACAGGGATTTAAGTTATTGTCTTTTTATCATACTTACGTGAAAAAAAATGGGATTTACCTGCTTCTGGTGTCATGTTATGCAATCTTCTTATCACATGTTTCATACAAATAATTCAAATTTCCCGCCAAATAACTGATTAAGTAGTGTCCCAAGTGTACTTACTTTGAGACAATGCTATGACGTCATAGTTCACACTTATAAATCCAAAACTGTACTGTTTGAAAGATAAAGGTTCATACTTTGTATTGATCACATTATCCCCTCAATATAATCACTCATGCATCCCATACCATGATCACTTTCATTATTTACTGAATGCCCCTCGTACTTTGGGGGAAATGGGTTGATTTAATGTAATTTCGTGATTTTACCGGCGTATGAATATACATATCGATTTGCGCTTTGCATTCAGTATCGAAAATACAGGCCTGTTTTAAAGGGGCAATCTAATCGGTCACTCCGACCTCAAAATTTGATATTAAGATTAAATCAACTCAGTTTTATACAATCGCGATTTTTTATAACATGGGTTGCAAGGTAACTCGAGTTATACACGATCTTCCAGAGCTATTTTTCCATAGGAAAGCATTGCGGAGCGCGATAGTGGCGTGCATGCACCCTTAACGTCTTATTCTGACATGTGCGTACTGTTGATATAAGAGGTGACGCGGAGCTTGGTAAGCGTGTGTTAACGTCTAAATATGATATGTGGGTACTGTACAGTTGTTATAAGAGGTGATGCGGATAAGCGTGTGTTAACGTCTAAATCTGACATGTGCTTACTGTTGTTATAAAAGGTGATGCGGGGCTTAGTAAGCGTGTGTTAACGTCTACATCTTTCATATGCGTACTGTTGTTATAAGAGGAAATTCGGGGCTTGATAAGCGTGTGTTAACGTCTAAATCTAACATGTGCGTACTGTTGTTATTATAGGAGATGTGGGATTTGGTAAGCGTATGTTAACGACTTAATCTGACATGTGCGTACTGTTGTTATAAGAGGTGATGCGGGGCTTGGTAAGCGTATGTTAACGTCTAAATCTGACATGTACGTTCTGCTGTTATTAGAGGTTATGCGGGGCTTGGTAAGCGTGTGTTAACGTATAAATCTGACATGTGCGTACTGTTGTTATTAGAGGTGATGCGGGGCTTAGTAAGCGTGCGTTAGCGTCTTAATCTGATATGTGCGTACTGTTGTTATAAGAGGTGATGCGGGGCTTGGTAAGCGTATGTTAACGTCTTAATCTGACATGAGCGTACTGTTGTTATAAGAGGTGATGCGGTGCTTATTAAGCGTGTGTTTACGCTTAAATCTGACATGTACGTACTGTTGTCATACGAATTGATGCGGGACTCGGTAAGCGTGTGTTAACGTCTTAATCTGACATGTGCGTACTGTTGTTATTAGAGGTGATGCGGGGCTTGTTAAGCGTGTGTTAACGTATTATTCCGATACGTGCGTACTGTTGTTATGAGAGGTGATTCGGGGCTTGGTAAGCGTGTGTTAACGTCAAAATCGGACATGTGCGTACTATAGTTAATAGAGGTGATGCGGGGCTTGATAAGCGTGTGTTAACGTCTTAATCTGACATGTGAGAGTAAATGTTCTTCAAGATCATGTAAAATCGCCATAATTGTATATAAGTCTTTGTTGTCAGAAGGATGTTATTGACAGTAGTTTTAATGTGATTTTCTAACTATCCATCTATTACGCTAACCCCCTTGGTAAAACTTTAACGATTATAATGCCACAGTGTCAATGCTCAACATTTCTAATAAACCACGGATAAAGCCAATATATTTCCTGGATGATTTTTTTCTCTTTACAACAAAACGCCTTCAGTTGGTCTCTATAATGCTGGCAGCTAAATACGTAAATACGTGTTGATGATAGAATTCATGAATAACAACGTTTGACCAAGAACATTAACCAAACCATAACCTTTAACGCTTAAAAACCCAAATCCAAACAGTTTCACCATGAATCGATCTGTAGATGCGAACCGTAACGGAACTTGTAAAATAAAGAAAATAATACCATCATTAACTAATGTACGGGTAACCTAACAACACGGTTCGTTTGACTCTGTGATTGATCTGTTTTTGAAGCACTAGCCACTGGAACGAAACGATTCGATAGTATAACACAAAATTATTACAAATGTTATTGCAATCCCTAAAATTTCAGGAACGAGTGCAACATACGCTCTTGCAAATTTATCGATCGTATTACACTGGACGCGTCTAGTTGGTAAACCATAATATTCCTCCATTGATGGCCACACAATACAAATATTTATATATATTCTGGAATACACGTAAAAATGGCTGTCAATAGATATGCTAGCCATGTTGCCGGTTCTGCAGCTATCACTGAATGAACCCTCTTTTTAATTCCGCCACTAAAACATCTATCTGTTTTTATTCTTTATTCTTGTCATTGTATGATGTCCCCCTTCTTGTTTTACAATCGAATGACCTATTTTAGGATGTCACCTGTCACCGATATACCTCTAAGTCATTTTTACATTATGAGTGCCCCCCCCCCCCCCCCCCCCCCCCCCCCCCCGGCTCCTAGGATCATCAAGGAATACCTCACTTATCTGAACAAATCGAATTAAGTAAGAGTACATCCCCAATCAATTTATTAAACCAAAAAGGCAGCACTGGCTATATGGAAATGAAATGAACAGCCAAGCGACCAACTAATAGAAGATTTTATTCCATTTGAATTGCACAGGGTTACCTGCGTAGGTGACTCCATTTGAAATTCAACTGAAATTGCCCATTATACTATCAGAAGCATTGATTGCACGTACACTTTAAATTCAAAGTGTTGATTGAATTTAACGAGATAGTGCTGGCGACTTAATTGTTATTGTACTGCATGACAAATTTTCTTTCAATATATGTTACAGGGGAAAACCTTTGAACTTTTGACACAGAGTTATTATATCAGATGCCAGTAGATTAAAGCCCTCTGCAATGAAATGAATAAAACGTTGATGAAAAGGGTCGTTTTCTTCCAAAATCTTTGATAAATTAAAGTGAAATGTAAATGGGATTATATTGAGAACAATATGGCGGGTGATTTGTTAACACCATTTTTCTCTCAATTTTGCTTCTTGTCATGCTGGTGATGTAAGTCAAATGTATAGGTATAACCATGATAACTATTGGTCTATTCATAAGGATGTAGATCAAGATAATGAAAGATCGCCGTTTAAGTCTAGGCTGTCAGAAGAATATTTGTTATCTTATCAGACAGTATATACAGGGTGAGTCAAAAAGAAATTGTGCGGGAACGAATATTTGATTAAAAAGAGCGTTTTCAAAGAACAACTTATTCCGCTTATATGACAAAAAGAATCATTGAAATCAATCAATTATATCAGGAGCTATGCCTGTTTTAATAAAAGAACCCCTTTTTAAAGCTGTCCACGGAACGCTTAATTCTCTTGAAATTTTCCACTCTAAGTGGGCAGTAAAATAATTGCTGATGTTTGTCCTCTCAGGTGTCTTAATTGTTTTAAGTGGGCCTTCAATGTTTAATCATTACTTATTGTTGTCACTGATTTTTTATTTCATGCACACCATTCCCATCTGTGTTTGAAACTCCCGGGCTTTAATCTCATTTGAATATGAATACCCGTGTGTACATTTTGCTGCCCACTTAGAGCGGATAGATCTCAAGAAGAAGCATTCCGTGGACAGCTAAACAAAGGGGTCTCTTTTATTAAAACAGGCATAGCTCCTGATATAATTGATCGATTTCAATGATTCTTTTTGTCATATAAGCGGAATAAGTTGCTCTTTAAAAACGTGCCTCATTGGTTTGTCAAATTTGTTTGGTATATTTTCACCCTGTGTTAATTCTCAGTTTAGTCTGTTGAGATTGGCACGGAAGGTTCATTTGACAAGGGGATCATGAAAATATGACGGTCACATTAGTACAAAGATATAATTTTTTCGCGTGCTACACGCGCATGTGACTCCCCTAAATTAAATTAAGTCGAGTATTTTAGAAGCTCGTTTAGAGCCAAAACGTACCTCAATCATGGCAAAATAAGTGTTAAATCGCTAATTTTCACTTTTGTTTAGTCTTAGACGGTAGAGTCGTGTCGGTTAACTTTTATTTCTTGCCCCAGGCTCAAATGAAGTGGCAAATCATGTATTTTAACCAAATTAGTCGGTTATACCCGCCCCCACCCCACCTCCTGATCAGAGACTAGACCTTACCCCCAGCGCATCCCTTTTTAGTGAAGACACCCTGGCCGTTACGCCATCGTAATACCGTAATATAAGGACTAAACAAAATGGCTATTTTAAACAGTCGGTAATTCAACTAAAAAGTATCAACATACAGGTTGAACTTTAAACCGTTCAATCCGTTGCACCGTGCAGTGCGTGGAAAAGTAGTCATTTGTGTTTTCAAACACATAAAGCGCGTGTTAAGTAATTAACTCATATTTAGCAACCAGTTAAACCGTTTGATGACAAAATGGTTATTTCAAGACAGTCGGTTCAACTATTTGTCAACATACAAGTAAAACTTTGTTAAACGGGTTATCCAATGCACTGTTGCATGGACAATTAGGCATTTGTATTTAAACACTTCAATCGCATGTTAATTAACGAATATTTAGAAACAATCAGTTGAACTGTTTGCTGTCATAATTATATGAACTATTAGAAATTATACGGTTTATCCGTTTTGGATAATTAAATATGTGTAACCAAACACATAAAAAGGTTTTACTAATAGTTTACAAACACTATTTTGGAAACAATTGGTTGATACATTTGTATACAAATGCTTTAACCCGTTGCAAAATTTAGAAGCATTTGTATACAAATGCTTGCAAATTTTAGAGTGTAGTTGACAACAATTTGGGAATATTCGAAAAATTGACGGTTGAAAAAGATTGCCGAACTTTTTATGAGGAGTCTAATTTAAACGTGTCCCAACAAGTCAGATCATGGTCAGATGAACCCATTCTTACCAAGAAGATCGTAAGGATTTGACAGGGGATATGATTTCCGCCGCGCCATTGAAGTGATGATGTTTGGTGAGTATTGACATTCCCCTACTGTAGCAACACATGGAAGTAAACTGTTACTTTGTACATGTAGACTCGGGTAAAAACACAGCGATGTGCATGGACAGGGCTATGGTTCTCGCTCATCGCCAACAATCATTATTGGTTCCGTAGCTTATTGTAGCATAAAAACGTTCCAGAGAAATAATCAGTGTCATATTCGATGCTTCGTACCAAGTCGCGTTGATATTGTACACAAAACGCGCTTTTACGGATTTATAATTGAGTGGCTGATATCGACATATGAGCAGATCGATTTCGCACAGATTGCGTACCAGAAGTTGGCGAATAACATAAACCAAATGCCTTAAGCATCGACTTTCTGTAAAACTGACAGCTAAATACATAGAGATACGGATTAATTACAGAATTTAGAAATAAGGAGGCTTGTCCGATAACGACCACTAGGTTATAGTAATTAGTAGCTAAGATACCGAAGCCATATACATTTGTAAGGAACTCATCCATTGAAGCAAGTCGATATGGTGTCTGGCAAATGAAGAAAATAACTCCATTTAAAATCAGTGTACGAGCAACCTGATTTCGAATTCGATCAGCGTTAGATTTTTGTCTTTCTTCTACTTCTGAAGCACTAGCTACAGGGCGGTGCTGTAAAGCCAGAATGATCCACAAATAAAGCATGAAATTGACTATTAATGCTACTACCAGTATTACAATTGCTACCATGACGGCATAGGCTCTAACAGAAGTATTAATAGGGTCGCACAGGCTAGTTACAGTTGGTAGGCCTTTGTAGTCCTTCGTAGGAGGCCACACCAGGCAGGCTTCACTGAAAACTACCCTTTCAGGCACTAAAGATATAGCCAACAAAACTGATGCCATCCAGATCGCCAAAAGTATCTTGAAGGTTCGACCTTTTCCTCTCAGCATTCTATGCTTCAAGGGCTTGCATATGGCATAAAATCGTTCCACTGAAATAAGAGTCATTATAGCCATGGAGGCACCGTACCATATTCGCGTTGTTATTGTGTAGAAAGCGCATCCTATTGCAGACTTGACGTCTAAAGTAAGAGCGACCGGTGAGTGGCTTGAATAGACAGCGTACCAGAAGTTGGCGAACAGCAGAAACATGATATCACAGACAGCCAAGTTAGCAAGAAATGCATTGAAACTGGTACGTTATTCTGGTAGTCGCACAACCATGAACAAAAATGCTGCGTTTCCGAGTACTCCAATTGCCGAAACAACTGGTATCATAACATTTACTACAAGTTTTTCACTACTACTTCGTAACCACTGATCGGCTATCAACGGATCACTAAGATCAAATGTTGTGTTGGAATTACACATACTTGTCCCGTCTAGCTCGCCAAAATCCATGTGGATCATAGAAATCTAACTTTCGCAATGGGAATTAATCAATAACAACGCCTGCATTTTATACTGTAAACACTAATTTAATTATATTCCTTCATATAAATTACGTGGTCTGTTGTAACGTCAGTAATGTCCCAGGCCATAATTTCATCTTTTAATCATATAGCTGGTAATTTAACCAAAGACAATATTACCATAAACGGAAATTGAAAGCACTCAATTATAATGCTGATTCTTGTCAATTTTCAGTGCCCAGAGACCACGATGTTTATAGTTCTGAAATAACATGATAAAAATGACCCACGTGTTTGAAAATTTCCGTGAGATAGATAGGGGTAAGACTTAAAGTTTAAGTATCATAAGTTTATTTTATTGACACATGTCACGGTTGAGAGATTTGCAATGGTTGCAGGTATTTATTGAATACCCCTCGTACATTTGTTTGATCTGGCATAATGCTAAGAAAAACAAGAAATGCTCAGCATTCTCCCATTCTCTCTCCAACTCAGATTGTAGGCTACATTAGTGGAGTGGATAAAACAAAAAATGGCCAAGATGTTCACATGGAACTCGCTACTTCTTTGGAGCGTAGATATGGTTAAAAAATACACGAAACTCGCCGATATGTTAATGCAGCTAAAAGAAGACAATACGGGTATAACATGTTTACAAATTATTTCAGTCAATAGTTATCGACAATAAGGGGAGAAAGATTGGTTTCAAAACAATTGTTCAGTTGTTTTCGAGCTATAAACACTGATATACTACCGGCGTGTGTTAAGGGTGCGCACCACGATCAATGTGCGACCTAATCGAATCGCGATCACGCAGCTAGGCTAGGCGAGTGGTTTTGTGAAATATGGTCCGTTTTTAGCCAAAGATTTCATCGAATTTGATGTTTTCGGATTGATTGAAATGTATTCATTATACTTTGGGGGAAATGGGTTGATTTAATGTAATTTCGTGATTTTACCGGCGTATGAATATACATATCGCTTTGCGTTCAGTATCAAAAATACAGGCCTGTTTTAAAGGGGCAATCTAATCGGTCACTCCGACCTGAAAATTTGATATTAAGATTAAACCAACTCAGCTGTATACAATCGCGATTTTTTATAACATGGGTTGCAAGGTAACTCGAGTTATACACGATCTTCCAAAAGCTATTTTTCCATAGGAAAGCATTGCGGAGCGCGATAGTGGCGTGCATGCACCCTTAACGTCTTATTCTGACATGTGCGTACTGTTGATATAAGAGGTGACGCGGAGCTTGGTAAGCGTGTGTTAACGTCTAAATATGATATGTGGGTACTGTACAATTGTTATAAGAGGTGATGCGGATAAGCGTGTGTTAACGTCTAAATCTGACATGTGCTTACTGTTGTCATAAAAGGTGATGCGGGGCTTAGTAAGCGTGTGTTAACGTCTAAATCTTTCATATGCGTACTGTTGTTATAAGAGGAAATTCGGGGCTTGATAAGCGTGTGTTAACGTCTAAATATAACATGTGCGTACTGTTGTTATTATAGGAGATGCGGGACTTGGCAAGCGTATGTTAACGACTTAATCTGACATGTGCGTATTGTTGTTATAAGAGGTGATGCGGGGCTTGGTAAGCGTATGTTAACGTCTAAATCTGACATGTACGTTCTGCTGTTATTAGAGGTTATGCGGGGCTTGGTAAGCGTGTGTTAACGTATAAATCTGACATGTGCGTACTGTTGTTATTAGAGGTGATGCGGGGCTTAGTAAGCGTCTTAATCTGATATGTGCGTACTGTTGTTATAAGAGGAGATGCGGGACTTGGTAAGCGTGTGTTAACGTCTTAATCTGATACGTGCGTACTGTTGTTATAAGAGGTGATGCGGGGCTTGGTAAGCGTATGTTAACGTCTTAATCTGACATGGGCGTACTGTTGTTATAAGAGTTGATGCGGTGCTTATTAAGCGTGTGTTAACGCTTAAATCTGACATGTACGTACTGTTGTCATACGAATTGCTGCGGGACTCGGTAAGCGTGTGTTAACGTCTTCATCTGATACGTGCGTACTGTTGTTATCAGAGGTGATGCGGGACTTGGTAAGCGTGTGTTAACGTCAAAATCGGACATGTGCGTACTATAGTTAATAGAGGTGATGCGGGGCTTAGTAAGCGTGTGTTAACGTCTTAATCTGACATGTGAGAGTAAATGTTCTTCAAGATGATGTAAAATCGCCATAATTGCATATAAGTCTTTATTGTCAGAAGGATTTTATTGACAGTAGTTTTAATGTGATTTTCTAACTATCCATCTATTACGCTAACCACATTGGTAAAACTTTAGCGATTATAATGCCACAGTGTCAATGCTCAACATTTCTAATAAACCACGGATAAAGCCAATATATTTCCAGGATGATTTGTTCTCTTTACAACAAAACGCCTTCAGTTGGTCTCTATAATGCTGGCAGCTAAATACGTAGATAAGCGTGTTGATGATAGAATTCATGAATAACAAGGTTTGACCAAGAACATTAACCAAACCATAACCTTTAACGTCTAAATCTGACATGTGCTTACTGTTGTCATAAAAGGTGATGCGGGGCTTAGTAAGCGTGTGTTAACGTCTAAATCTTTCATATGCGTACTGTTGTTATAAGAGGAAATTCGGGGCTTGATAAGCGTGTGTTAACGTCTAAATATAACATGTGCGTACTGTTGTTATTATAGGAGATGCGGGACTTGGCAAGCGTATGTTAACGACTTAATCTGACATGTGCGTATTGTTGTTATAAGAGGTGATGCGGGGCTTGGTAAGCGTATGTTAACGTCTAAATCTGACATGTACGTTCTGCTGTTATTAGAGGTTATGCGGGGCTTGGTAAGCGTGTGTTAACGTATAAATCTGACATGTGCGTACTGTTGTTATTAGAGGTGATGCGGGGCTTAGTAAGCGTCTTAATCTGATATGTGCGTACTGTTGTTATAAGAGGAGATGCGGGACTTGGTAAGCGTGTGTTAACGTCTTAATCTGATACGTGCGTACTGTTGTTATAAGAGGTGATGCGGGGCTTGGTAAGCGTATGTTAACGTCTTAATCTGACATGGGCGTACTGTTGTTATAAGAGTTGATGCGGTGCTTATTAAGCGTGTGTTAACGCTTAAATCTGACATGTACGTACTGTTGTCATACGAATTGCTGCGGGACTCGGTAAGCGTGTGTTAACGTCTTCATCTGATACGTGCGTACTGTTGTTATCAGAGGTGATGCGGGACTTGGTAAGCGTGTGTTAACGTCAAAATCGGACATGTGCGTACTATAGTTAATAGAGGTGATGCGGGGCTTAGTAAGCGTGTGTTAACGTCTTAATCTGACATGTGAGAGTAAATGTTCTTCAAGATGATGTAAAATCGCCATAATTGCATATAAGTCTTTATTGTCAGAAGGATTTTATTGACAGTAGTTTTAATGTGATTTTCTAACTATCCATCTATTACGCTAACCACATTGGTAAAACTTTAGCGATTATAATGCCACAGTGTCAATGCTCAACATTTCTAATAAACCACGGATAAAGCCAATATATTTCCAGGATGATTTGTTCTCTTTACAACAAAACGCCTTCAGTTGGTCTCTATAATGCTGGCAGCTAAATACGTAGATAAGCGTGTTGATGATAGAATTCATGAATAACAAGGTTTGACCAAGAACATTAACCAAACCATAACCTTTAACGCTTAAAAACCCAAATCCAAACAATTTCACCATGAAATGATCTGTAGATGCGAACCGTAACGGAACTTGTAAAATAAAGAAAATAATACCATCATTAACTAATGTACGGGTAACCTAACAACACGGTTCGTTTGACTCTGTGATTGATCTGTTTTTGAAGCACTAGCCACTGGAACGAAACGATTCGATAGTATAACACAAAATTATTACAAATGTTATTGCAATCCCTAAAATTTCAGGAACGAGTGCAACATAGGCTCTTGCAAATTTATCTATCGTACATGTATTACACTGGTTGGTAAACCATAATATTCCTCCGTTGATGGCCACACAATACAAATAATTATATATAAGATTTTCTGGAATACACGTAAAAATGGCTGTCAATAGATATGCTAGCCATGTTGCCGCTTCTCCAGCTATCACTGAATGAACCCTCTTTTTAATTCCGCCACTAAAACATCTATCTGTTTTTATTCTTGTCATTGTATGATGTCCCCCTTCTTGTTCTACAATCAAATGACTCATTTTTTAGATATACCTCTAAGTCTTTTTTACATTATGAGTGCCCCCCCCCCCCCCCCCCCGGCTCCTAGGATCATCAAGGAATACCTCACTTATCTGAACAAATCGAATTAAGTAAGAGTACATCCAATCAATTTATTAAATCAAAAAGGCAGCACTGGCTATATGGAAATGAAATGAACAGCCAAACGACCAACTAATAGAAGATTTTATTCCATTTGAATTGCACTGGGTTACCTGCGTAGGTGACTCCATTTGAAATTCAACTGAAATAGCCCATTATACTATCAGAAGCATTGATTGCACGTACACTTTAAATTCAAAGGGTTGATTGAATTTAACGAGATAGCGCTGGTGACTTAATTGCTATTGTACTGCATGACAAATTTTCTTTCAATATATGTTACAGGGGAAAACCTTTGAACTTTTGACACAGAGTTATTATATCAGATGCCAGTAGATTAAAGCCCTCTGCAATGAAATGAATAAAACGTTGATGAAAAGGGTCGTTTTCTTCAGAAATCGTTGATAAATTAAAGTGAAATGTAAATGGGATTATATTGAGAACAATATGGCAGGTGATTTGTTTACACCATTTTTCTCTCAATTTTGCTTCTTGTCATGCTGGTGATGTAAGTCAAATGTATAGGTATAACCATGATAACTATTGGTCTATTCATAAGGATGTGGATCAAGATAATGAAAGATCGCCATTTAAATCTAGGCTGTCAGAAGAATATTTGTTATCTTATCAGACAGTATATACAGGATGAGTCAAAAAGAAGTTGTGCGGGAACGAATATTTGATTAAAAAGAGCGTTTTCAAAGAACAACTTATTCCGCTTATATGACAAAAAGAATCATTGAAATCGATCAATTATATCAGAAGCTATGCCTGTTGTAATAAAAGAACCCCTTTTTAAATTCTCTTGAAATGTTTCCACTCTAAGTGGGCAGTAAAATAATTGCTGATGTTTATCCTCTCAGGTGTATTAATTGTTTTAAGTGGGCCTTCAATGTTTAATCATTACTTATTGTTGTCACTGATTTTTTATTTCATGCACACCATTCCCATCTGTGTTTGAAACTCACGGGCTTTAATCTCATTTGAATATGAATGCCCGTGTGTACATTTTGCTGCCCACTTAGAGCGGATAGATTTCAAGAAGAAGCATTCCGTGGACAGCTAAAAAAGGGGTCTCTTTTATTAAAACAGACATAGCTTCTGATATAATTTATCGATTTCAATGATTCTTTTTGTCATATAAGCGGAATAAGTTGCTCTTTGAAAACGTGCCTCATTGGTTTGTCAAATTTGTTTGGTATATTTTCACCCTGTGTTAATTCTCAGTTTAGTCTGTTGAGATTGGCACGGAAGGTTCATTTGACAAGGGGATCATGAAATTATGACGGTCACATTATAGTACAAAGATAGAATTTTTTCGCGTGCTACACGCGCATGTGACTCCCCTAAATTAAATTAAGTCGAGTATTTTAGAAGCTCGTTTGGAGCCAAAACGTACCTCAATCATGGCAAAATAAGTGTAAAATCGCTAATTTTCACTTTTGTTTAGTCTTAGACGGTAGAGTCGTGTCGGTTAACTTTTATTTCTTGCCCCAGGCTCAAATGAAGTGGCAAATCATGTATTTTAACCAAATTAGTCGGTTATACCCGCCCCCACCCCACCTCCTGATCAGAGACTAGACCTTACCCCCAGCGCATCCCTTTTTAGTGAAGACACCCAGGCCGTTACGCCATCGTAATACCGTAATATAAGGACTAAACAAAATGGCTATTTTAAACAGTCGGTAATTCAACTAAAAAGTATCAACATACAGGTTGAACTTTAAACCGTTCAATCCGTTGCACCGTGCAGTGCGTGGAAAAGTAGTCATTTGTGTTTTCAAACACATAAAGCGCGTGTTAACAAATTAACTCATATTAAGCAACCAGTTAAACCATTTGATGACAAAATGGTTATTTCAAGACAGTCGGTTCAACTATTTGTCAACATACAAGTAAAACTTTGTTAAACGGGTTATCCAATGCACTGTTGCATGGACAATTAGGCATTTGTATTTAAACACTTCAATCGCATGTTAATTAACGAATATTTAGAAACAATCAGTTGAACTGTTTGCTGTCATAATTATATTAACTATTAGAAATTATACGGTTTATCCGTTTTGGATAATTAAATATTTGTAACCAAACACAAAAAAAGGTTTTACTAATCATGTAACACAGCCTCTTTCCACGTTAGAAAAAGGTGGTAGTAAAGAGAATTGTGTTGTGATATAATCAATGTATTATGGGCTTGTAAACTCTCCTCCGCAGTGGTTTTGACGGCGTTGGCGTGTGTATGCTTGTTCGTAATTAGGCTTTATCAAATCAGGCACCAAATCTAAATTCCACTAGATGACACACATTTTATTGACGATGAAACAAACTTTATTAAACTATATACATGTATTATTACTGACAGATAGATTGACTGGTGATGTTGACTAGATGGAAACTGGAGATAGACTGACTTACAAACAAAAACATAACACACAAACAGTGCAAGCACCAAGCAACACAATTTGCAATTGTAAAGACTATTATAAGGGTGGTCTTTGATAAGAATATCTTATTTAAATAATAATTGAAGCAGCTCACAGAAATCTTAAAGCTCTTATCCAAACACCATCATCTCATCTCTTCCTGTAATACTTGGGCCTACTACCCTGGGGTTCTTTACAATGGCAACAAAGGTGCTTCCACACAACAAAAGAATACATTACATTCTAAAGTGATTGACATTAGCATAATTTAAATGCTACACTTAACATTGACAAAGTTAACTCTAAACATAATCATAACAATTGAAACATAAAGAGACATTATGAAACATTCATTTCACTTGGGATGGATTGCTTAACATGTCAAACACAAACGAATGATACACAGCAATATTTCATACCACCCTTTGGTGGGTGGGTTACACTAATAGTTTACAAACACTATTTTAGAAACAATTGGTTGATACATTTGTATACAAATGCTTTAACCCGTTGCAAAATTTAGAAGCATTTGTATACAAATGCTTGCAAATTTTAGAGTGTAGTTGACAACAATTTGGGAATATTCAAAAAATTGACGGTTGATAAAGATTGCCCAACTTTTTATAAAGAGTCTAATTTAAACGTGTCCTAAGTCAGATCATGGTCATATGAACCCATTCTAATGGGGCCCTCACATGTATCCGTGTGAGCTGGGCGGCCCCATACCGTCTTATAGAAAAACAACAGAGTCCAACACGGTGAACAATCAGCAAAAAATGTCAACGGCCGCATTTTATTTATTTTTGTCACCGGGTTCATACTGTTCTATACCGGGTCCTTATCGGCCTGGAACCGGGCTCATACCACCTCCTCACCAGGTCCTCACCGGCCGAAACGCTTGGGTACCGACCGAACCGCCTTGATAACGTCATCAAACTGCCCTGTATAAGCTGAGCGCTCAAGCTCGTCGCTTCTCTCACATTCCGGGAATCTCTGTAAAATACATTTGCCCTCACATGTATCCGTGTGAGCTGGCCGGCCCATTACCGTGTGACAAATTGGTGCAGACGGCGGCACACGGTGATGTCACACGGTGGGCCGTTTCCCGTCCGTTGAACACGTTGCCGGGGACATTGACGGCCATCCGCGCCCGGCAGGACCCGGCAGGAATTTTGAACATGCTCAAAACTCCTGCCGGGTGAGCAAAAGCGGCGGCAAACGGTGAGAGCCCGGTTTGAGGACGGTATAAAGACGGCACACCCGTTTCGCGCCCGTTCGCAGGGCGGTAATGGTAGGCCACCTTACCGTCTAATAGAAAAACAACAGAGTCCAAACAATCACTAAAAAATGTCAACGGGCGCATTAATTTTTGGTTGTGGCCACCGGGTCCATAACGTTATATACAGGGTCTTTACCGGGTCCTCACCGGCCGTGTACCGGGCTCACCGTCCTCATACATTTCTAGCTCACCGTTCTTACCGGGTGCATAACACCTCCTCACCGGGTCCTCGGTCCATACCGTTCTACACCGGGTCTGTCCCGGGTTCTCACCGGCCTTGTCCCGGGACAGTTCTAGCTTACCGTTCTCACCGTGTCCTCACCGTGTGCATACCACCTCTATACCGGTTCCTAACCGGTCGAAACGCCTGGGTACCGGCCGAAACGTCTTGATTACATCATCAAACCGCCCTTTTCAAGCTGAGCGCTCAAGCTCGCCGCATCATTTGCATTCCGGAATTCGTACGACCACATCTATAATACTCTCTAAAATGTAAAAGAGCTAAACCTCACTCTTTCGAGAGCTTTAGGAGGGACGGCTCTTCTAAGAAGTGAAGTTCACTCTTTTCAGAGTGATTTGTTACTCTTTTAAGAGTGATTTCCACTCTTTTCAGAGTGATTTGAACTCTTTTTAGAGTGAAAATCGCTCTTTTAAGAACTTTACTTCAAAAAAAGAGCTGTTCCTCCTAGAGCTCTCGAAAGAGTGAGTTTTAGCTCTTTTACATTTAGAGAGTGGCAACATTCCTGCTGAGAGTCCGTTCCGCGAACGGTTACTAGGCTGCATGCGGCCATTCGCAGTCCGTCGCTAAGATGGTCGACGTCCACCATCGTCCATCACCGCCCTGTGAATGGGCGCGAAACGGGTGCGAACGGGTGCGCCGTTCTTATACCGTCTTCATACCGGGCTCTCATCGTTCGCCGCCGCTTTTACTCACCCGTCAGGAGTTTTGAGCATGTTCAAAATTTCGGTGGCCGGCAAAGTCCCCTGAACGTGTTCAACGGACGGGCAACGGCCCACCGTGTGTGCCGCCGTCCGCACCCATTTTTCACACGGTAAGGGGCCGCTCAGCTCACACGGATACATGTGAGGGCCCCATTACCAAGAAGATCGTTAGGATTTGACGGGGGATATGATTTTGCTACTCCGCCGCGCCATTGAAGTGATGATGTTTGGTGAGTATTTACATTCCCCTACTGTAGCAACACATGGAAGTAAACTGTTACTGTGTACATGTAGACTCGGGTAAGAACACAGCGATGTGCATGGATAAGGCTATGGTTCTCACTCATCGCCAACAATCATTCTTGGTTCCGTGGCTTATTGTAGCATAAAAACGTTCCAGAGAAATAATCAGAGTCATATTCGATGCTTCGTACCAAGTCGCGTTGATATTGTACACAAAACGCGCTTTTACGGATTTATAATTGAGTGGCTGAGATCGACATATGAGCAGATCGATTTCGCACAGATTGCGTACCAGAAGTTGGCGAATAACATAAACCAAATGCCTTAAGCATCGACTTCCTGTAAAACTGACAGCTAAATACATAGAGATACGGATTAATTACAGAATTTAGAAATATGAAAGCTTGTCCGATAACGACCACGAGGTTATAGTAATTAGTAGCTAAGATACCGAAGCCATATACATTTGTAAGGAACTCATCCATTGAAGCAAGTCGGTATGGTGTCTGGCAAATAAAGAAAATAACTCCATTTAAAATCAGTGTACGAGCGACCTGATTTCGAATTCGATCAGCGTTAGATTTTTGTCTTTCTTCTACTTCTGCAGCACTAGCTACAGGGCGGTGTTGTAAAGCCAGAATGATCCACAAATAAAGCATGAAATTGACTATCAATGCTACTACAAGTATTACAATTGCTACCATGACGGCGTAGGCTCTAACAGAAGTATTAATAGGGTCGCACAGGCTAGTTACAGTTGGTAGGCCTTCGTAGTCCTTTGTAGGAGGCCACACCAGGCAGGCTTCACTGAAAACTACCCTTTCCGGTACTAAAGATATAGCCAACAAAACTGATGCCATCCAGATCGCCAAAAGCATCTTGAAGGTTCGACCTTTTCCTCTCAGCATTCTATGCTTCAAGGGCTTGCATATGGCATAAAATCGTTCCACTGAAATAAGAGTCATTATAGCCATGGAGGCACCGTACCATATTCGCGTTGTTATTGTGTAGAAAGCGCATCCTATTGCAGACTTGACGTCTAAAGTAAGAGCGACCGGTGAGTGGCTTGAATAGACAGCGTACCAGAAGTTGGCGAACAGCAGAAACATGATATCACAGACGGCCAAGTTAGCAAGAAATGCATTTAAACTGGTACGTAATTCTGGTAGTCGCACAACCATGAACAAAAATGCTGCGTTTCCGAGTACTCCAACTGCCGAAACAACTGGTATCATAACATTTACTACAAGTTTTTCACTACTACTTCGTAACCACTGATCGGCTATCAACGGATCACTAAGATCAAATGTTGTGTTGGAGTTACACATACTTGTCCCGTTTAGCTCACCAAAATCCATGTTGATCATAGAAATATAACTTGCGCAATGGGAAATAATAAATAACAACGCCCGCATTTTATGCTGCTGTCAACACTAATTTAATTATATTCCTTCATATACATTACGTGGTCTGTTGTAACGTCAGTAATGTCCCAGGCTATAATTTCATCTTTTAATCATATACCGTAGCTGGTAATTTAACCAAAGACAATATTACCATAAACGGAAATTGAAAGCACTTAATATCACACTGCATAGTGTGTGTAATTCTTGAATAGTAATATAATTGGAAAGACGACATACAAAGAAAAACTCAAATGAAAATTAGATTACCTAGCGAAACTTTCTGAAGATTTTAGAGCCGTGGTTTTCAGAGTGCTACAACCAATTATAATCAGTAATCGAATACCGTTATATGTCTTCCAATCAATCATTCGGACAATATAGAAGGTACAACAAATATTTCATATATAGCTTATAATATAAGCTATATATGAAATATTTGTTGGATGCCAGATCAACAAATGTATATTATACATTTGTTGATCTGGCATCCCACAATACTAAGAAAAACAAGAAATGCTCAGCATTCTCCCATTCTCTCTCCATCTCAGATTGTAGGCTACATTAGTGGAGCGGATAAAACAAAGAAATGGCCAAGATGTTCACATGGAACGCACTACTTCTTTAGAGCGTAGATGTGGTTTAAAAATACACGAAACTCGCCCATATGTTAATCCAGCTAAAAGAAGACAATACGGGTATAACATGTTTAACAATTATTTCGGTCAATAGTTATTGACAATAAGGGGAGAAAGATTGATTTCAAAACAATTGTTCAGTTGTTTTTCGAGCTATAATCACTGATATAGTACCGGCGTGTGTTAAGGGTGTGCACCACGATAAATGCGCGACCTAATCGAATCGCGATCACGCAGCTACAATGTTAGAAAAAAGTGTTCGAACACTTTATAGGTGTAAGGTAAAGTGTTCCCCCTTCCCCCCTGATCAATGTTGAAGCCCACAATTTGCCCACCATCAGCACAGGGCATCGCAACATTGATCGGTGGGGAAGGAGAGGGTTATGAGTAAGGGGATACTTCAGGCTACCAGAAACAAGTTTTGATGTTCACGTGACTCAAATAGCGTGCCTGTTATGGTCCAATAAGCATGGCAATTAGGGCCAGTGTTCGAACACCTTTTTTCTATGATTGTAGGCCCCAAATGGCGAGTGATTTTGTGAAATATGGTCCGTTTTTAGCCAAAGATTTAATCGAATTTGATGTATTCGGATTGATTGAAATGTATTCATTATACTTTGGGGGGAAATGGGTTGATTTAATGTAATTTCGTGATTTTACCGGCGTATGAATACACATGTCGATTTGCGCTTTGCTTTCAGTATCGAAAACACATGCCTGTTTTAAAGGGGCAATCTAATCGGTCACTCCGACCTGAACATTTGATATTAAGATGAAAACCAACTCAGTTGTATACAATCGCAATTTTTTATAACATGAGTTGCAAGGTAACTCGAGTAATACACGATCTTCCGAAGCTATTTCCCCATAGGAAAGCATTGCGGAGCGCAAAAGTGGCGTACACCCTTAACGTCTTATTCTGACATGTGCGTACTGTTGATATAAGAGGTGACGCGGAGCTTGGTAAGCGTGTGTTAACGTCTTAATCTGACATGTGGGTAATATTGTTATAAGAGGTGATGCGGGGCTTGGTAAGCGCGTGTTAACATCTAAATCTCTTATGGGTGTACTGTTGTTATTGAAGGTCATGCGGGGCTTGGTAAGCGTATGTTAACGTCTTAATCTGACATGTGCATACTGTAGCTATAAAAGGGGTGCGAGATTGTTAATCGTATATTAACGTCTAAATCTGGCATGTACAAACTGTTGTTATTAGAGGTGATGCGGGTTGGTAAGCGTGTGTTAACGTCTATATCTGACATGTACGTACTGTTGTTATTAGAGGTGATGCGGGGCTTGGTAAGCGTGTGTTAACGTTTAAATCTGACATGTGCGTACTGTTGTTATTAGAGGTGATGCGGGGCTTGGTAAGCGTGTGTTAACGTCTTAATCTGACATGTGCGCACTGCGGGGCTTGGTAAGCGTGTGTTAAAGTCTTAATCTGATAATATGTGCGTACTGTTGTTATAAGAGGTGATGCGGGGCTTGGTAAGCGCGTGTTAATGTCTAAATCTGATATGTACGTACTGTTGTTATTAGAGGTGCTGCGGGGCTTGGTAAGCGTGTGTTAACGTTTACATCTGACATGTGCGTACTGTTGTTATTAGAGGTGATGCGGGGCTTGGTAAGCGTGTGTTAACGTCTTAATCTGATATGTGCGTACTGTTGTTATAAGAGGTGATGCGGAGCTGAGTAAGCGTTTGTTAACGTCTTAATCTGACATGTGCGTGCTGTTGTAATAAGAGGTAATGCGGGGCTTGGTAAACGCGTGTTAACGTCTAAATCTGATATGTGCGTACTGTTGTTATTAGAGGTGATGCGGGGCTTGGTAAGCGTGTGTTAACGTCTTAATCTGACATGTGCGTACTGTTGTTATAAGATGTGATGCGGTGCTTGGTAAGCGCGTGTTAACGTCTAAATCTGATATGTGCGTACTGTTGTTATAAGAGGTGATGCGGGGCTTGGTAAGCGTGTGTTAACGTCTTAATCTGACATGTGCGTACTGTTGTTATAAGATGTGATGCGGTGCTTGGTAAGCGCGTGTTAACGTCTAAATCTGATATGTGCGTACTGTTGTTATAAGAGGTGATGCGGGGCTTGGTAAGCGTGTGTTAACGTCTTAATCTGACATGTGCGTACTGTTGTTATAAGAGATGATGCGGTGCTTGGTAAGCGCGTGTTAACGTCTAAATCTGATATGTGCGTACTGTTGTTATAAGAGGTGATGCGGGGCTTGGTAAGCGCGTGTTAAAGGTGTATGTTCCGATCACTTTTTTGGGGCTATGACATTTTTTTCACATCAAGATATTTTGATATCAGAAGAATCCCCATATTTTTCTCATTGTGTCTGTAAAATCTTAGGGGCCAGAAATGTTCCATTTAGAAAGTATAAGCTAAAATGTGGTGAATTACTGACAAAGGTGGTTAACCACCAGTCAGTTTGTGTACTACTCAATGGGCAAATGTATTGTGACCTTGTGTTTCTAAAATTAGAACCATTGCAGTTATGCAACTCAAACTTGAAATGCAACAATTTTAAGGCTGACCTTTCATGTAAAATAGAAAACATGGAGTTGAAAATCAGGCCAGAAATCAGAACATCTACCTTTAACGTCTAAATCTGATATGTGCGTACTGTTGTTATTAGAGGTGATGCGGGGCTTGGTAAGCGTGTGTTAACTTCTTAATCTGACATGTGCGTACTGTTGTTATAAGAGGTGATGCGGGGCTTGGTAAGCGCGTGTTAACGTCTAAATCTGATATGATGCGTACTGTTGTAATTAGAGGTGATGCGTAGACTATGCCATAGTCCTTTGCATTATTTCATTTTTTAATATTTTTTTTCATTTGCCTGGTAAAATTACTTGAACTTGATATTTGACATTTTAGTTACTTACATTTGATTTTGTATAAAATCAAATCTATCCCAAATCGAGCTAGTGTTTTCTCTCATGCTATAATTTATATAAACATGTAAACTTCAATCCCGCAAGCTGCAAATTTTATAGTTTTGTTTCTTTGCATTGTTCAGTAACATAGGGGAAAACTAGATTAAAGCAAGATTAAAGATTTTAGACTAAAACACAAACATTTAAAAACTGGTTTGGCATGGCAATTTCAAGACACCAAACCACAAACCACAAGTAATTAATGTTTATATTCTGTAACTGATAACAGCAGACAAAACAATCCATGTGTGGTTTTCAAGGTTTGGTATATTCTGGGGGATAAAAGGACTATGGACTTTAGAAAGAGGTCAGGGACTTTGCTTGGACTTTGCCTGCTATGATTTCACATAAACCAGTTACTGTTTGCTGTCAATCAAAGCCCTAAGGAGTGATTATCTTGCTATGATTGACCCTACATGTAGGTATTGGTCCAAATTCCTGGTATCTCATAATATAGCTTCATGTATAGCTGAGAATAAGACACGCCTCCTGCCTGGTAAAATTTAGGCCAATTTCTGGCCTAAACTCCCATTGAAGACAATGGTAACTCAAGAAAGGTCAATCCAAAGTCAGTAGTCCACTTGCAGACCTGAGGAACCAGATATTAATTTGAATCCACTTGAGGTTGTAGATGTTGAAACGGATACAAGTTTCGTTTAAGTGGACTATGGAGTAGTCTAGGTGATGCGGGGCTTGGTAAAGCGTGTGTTAACGTATAAATCTGATATGTGCGTACTGTTGTTATAAGACGCGATGCGGGGCTTAGTGAGCGTGTGTTAACGTCTGCGAATACTCTTTATCGCGAAAAGAACGAAAGACAGTGTGATTATTGTCTAATATTGCACCTTATGTGAAATAACACTTGTTTGTACATTTACATTTATCAACAAAATAATGTCATATAAACTAATTATACTAAGTCTTGAATAAGTTCATCAGGATTGCAGATTGAAATGATTCAAATGTTTTGTTGTACAAATCTAATTATCTACTCACATGCTAGACAGTTTCGTCTCCCCGTTTGGAAGACTTCTTCGGTAGTGACTTGATCCACTTGTTTTCCCCGCGAGATTAACTTGCACTCTCGATCACAGGATGCTCAGGTGTTAACAGTATTCTCTAAATCATGTCTACGATCCGCTGTTTCGAGAGAAATTAGGCAAATCAATGCACGCGTACTGATGTTGCTGTGTGAATATTGGCACGCCCCGTAGGGGAAGTACTATTGTGAGCAATCAACATTTGATTTATAGCTACTCTGGGAAATACATGTGGCAAGGAGATTGGAATATGTGACCGCAATGTGTTGAATTTCAGGTGCTTTACCGTGCTAGGTCTTGTGGCCGAATGGATAAGGCGCTTGCCCTGTAAACATGAGGTCCTGGGTTTGATTCCCGGTCGAGATCGTTTCCCCATATTGTCTCCTTTCTATTTACGTCGGCGAACTTGTTTAAATAGTTATACTATTTGTTTAATACCCGTCGTGAATGCCTATTACTTCTATATAAAACATGACATTGTTAAGTTATTTCTTGTTACAGAAAATACTATACACGTTTGGTATCGTTGGAAAAAAGAACATAGAGCGAATTATACAAAATGTAGGTCATTGAAACTAAAATCCGAACTTTCTTTGAGGAGTTTATGTTGGAATTTGACAGGGGAATCCCCTCCGTCACACCGACACCGTAGTAGTGTATTGCGTCATAATATTGAACACAATAGACTTAAATTACAGCCAAGAATTATACACTATATTTTGTTGTCAATTTCAAGTGGTGCCATGAATTGCAATTCTGAAATTGTCACGGTTCATAAACACATCCGTGACTTGTGTCGTTATTCAAATGCAAATCTTACCAAGTTCCCGACCCGGATCTGTTTATACCAATCAAGTGAACACAATGTTACTTCCTTAAATGGAAATACAGTGGTGTTGAAGAATTATTTTTGATACCATTTACTTCAGAATTTAAGATGAACATTAATAATGGTCATTTTTGCTGTTGCCACTCACGAAATCACGAAAACAGCCTTATGTCCAGCATATTTTTATTTTAACTGTTTATAGCTGGGGAGCCCATATGGTTTTGAAACACGTTGAAAAACATGTGACCGTCCACTCTAAATCAAGGTCAAGGTCAATCAACCACCCAAGTTGGCCAGGATGTTCACTGAGGTTTTAATTACCAACTTCTAAGAACATTTTAGTATATAACTCTCTTTGTCAGCATAGACCAGGACCGGCAAACCCGTAAATGGGCCCAAGCTCCCCAACTATAGTGTGAAATTCTCGTCTAGCCCTAGACCCGAATATTTGAACCGCCGTTTTGTTGTACAAAATAGGGCTAATTGTTATGAATCCTTACAAGTAGTTCATACATGTACTATGTTCAAATCCCAGTTTTTATCAAAATTGAGGGCGCAGCCTCCAACACATCACTGCATGACCCTTTAAATACAGGCCTACAAGTACACGTATGATCAGTCTTCTTTCCAAGTCAATCATTAACACATGATTTCTGATGTTATATACACTGATTTACCAAGTCTGTGGTTAATCGTAAATTATGTATTTCTTTAATTGTGTCGTTATTCATATGCAAATATTACCAAGTTCCCGACCCGGATCTGTTTATTCCAACCAAGTGAACACATTGTAACGCTCCATTGTATACTATATGATATACATGTATACCAAAAAGCTATCCTACAGGCCGACAAGTTCACACGTATGATCAGACTTCTCTCTAAGATCTATGCACATGATTTCTTAATCGTAAGTTATTTGTTTCTTAACTGTTAAAATCGTGATTTGTTTATATATTTGTCCTGTCAATTTCGTGTTGTGGCGAAGTTACCATGGTATCAACAAAATATATACGGATTATAGCTATTTTTGCATTACCAATGATAATCACGACTTGTATCAAAGTTTCTGTTTTCACGTTATGGGTTATATACGCCTGCCTACTTTAGATTGTTTAATAAAAGTCATCCAGTTGATTTTGTACTTGAAATATACACTAATTAATAATCAATTGTGTTCCGTTGAAGGAAAAGCTGCTTGAACCATCATTATAATGTTGTATATGACAATGGCGGGTTTTCACGAGATTGGTAGCGTTCTATGACATTATGGCTATGTGTTTTGAACTCACCACACAAAAAGGGTGGCGGCGTTGCATTTTAGTGACGAATCATCCATGTACTGCTATGGTTTAGGTGTCATTTGAAAGCCAATACATCTAGCTACATTGTGTGAATAAATATTTCTATCACTGCTTAGCTGAGATATGGTTGATTATATTTCAAAAGTCAAGGGTGGCGGCGGTGGCGGTGGCGCTGTACATGGTGTCTCAAGAAAATTAGGACTCTGTTTCATGACGATGTAATTCTTATTATAATCATTGGACCATGACCAATTTAGTCTCAATGTAAAGCCCAATTAATTATTATGATATCCTGAAATATAAGATCAATCCGATGCATGTGTGGTCTAGTGGATAGCATGCAGGGTTCATGAAACAAAGGTTGTGAGTTCTAGCCCCGCTATAGCCAACATGTTTGTATCCTTGGGCAAGGTACTTAGTGTCAATTGCCTCGTCGACCCAAGCGAGATTGGGGAGCTGTTATGGGATATTACAATCTAAGTGCTGATACATTGTGTGCGCCGTGTTGGTAGCTTGGTAAATGAAGCGAAGTGATTGTGACGATTTCCTAATGGCAGCAAAAACCAGTGGTTCGGAAGTCACGTAAAATTGTGGTCCCGTGCATCGGAAGAGCGATACCCGAGCATCTTAAAAAGGTTACAGACTCTTTCGTAAAGAGTAGGGGATCATCCCGGTCTGTATCTGTTCACACATCTAACGGACCCCAATGGAAATAAGCTATATAAGCTTATTGGGTTATCCAGGGTCGTAGGAAATGTTTCAAATGTTTCAAGTATACATTTTTGGATCGGCTACACGCCACACAGTTTTATGCAGGGTGTGTCAATGAAATTGTCCCATGATTAATTAATTGGTTTTCAAAAACTAGACTGTTGGTATCCCTTAAATTTGATACACTTTATCCCATCAAATTTCACACCCAAATTCCCGAGATATGATCAATTCAGTATCAAGAGCGCGAATCCCACTTTTAAACAGAAATTGGTTTTTCAATTGGAAACAACTTCATTTGAGATTCCAATAATTATTATAGGATAGGCCTACATTAATGTATTGTTTAAAATACATCTAATATTCACATATTCTGTGGATTGTCATGGATAATATGAATGAAAATTTGCTTTTCTGCTAAAATTGAACTAATTATCAACAGGTATTCGTAGGTCGATTATTATTGACGTTATTGATTATGTTCAATTACACACTGAATGACGATTGTAATTAAGGAGTTATCTGAACATAAAAAGCTGAATTTGACACGCCTGAGTAGATTTGCCATAATTTGATAACGAAAGCTCCAAAATGAATAGAAAAGAAATCTTATGACACATTAAAGATTGCCAAATATGATTATTACTATTGCTGGTAAAATATTAAAATCATTCATGATAACCAACAATCATGTTTCACACGGGACACTCTTTTAGACACGCCCTGCATTACATGCTATAACCCGTGTGGCGTGTATAGCCGTGTATCCTTGTCTAGGAACATGACATTTTCATATTATTATATTTTAAATTTGCATGTTACGTGAGTTCGATTGGTAAACCCGTATGAAATCTCATAGTTCACTCATAATTATTTCACTTTGTGTATTGACACTCTACAATGTTCGTACGATAAATGTTCTTTACCATCCAGTAGTTTGAAAATAAAATGATGTAATGAACTGATTCTAGAACTTACGTTTTACAACTGCTACGTTGCGTGTGAAACGATCACGCTTCATTCGGAAACTGATGCGGTAATCATGTAATGACGATGGTTTGGAATACCGTTCATAATTTTGAGTTTGAGGATGTTGTCATCCTTGACCGGGAGGATCAGTGGCACGAACGAGGAGTAAAAGAAGCTATCTGTGAGATGGTTGAGCGACCTTCTTTGAGCAAGACAGGAGGACTACAATTTTAGCTATCACGTCACACACATGGGACCGAGCCCTTCAGGGTATTCCAAGCCGTCTTCATCAATCACGTGACCCACCGTAACAACGGGTCAGTTGCCCGATGGAGTATGGCGGTTTCTCTTGCAAGGTAGCAGTTGTAAAGCGCAAGTGCCCGAATTACTTGTAATTAATCATTTTACTCTTATGGCTTCTGGTGTCATTACCATTTTATAAAAATACAACTTGATGTTTACAAAAGCTATGCCTTATCGTTGTATATTGCAGGTGTTCTACTAACTACGCCCATCAAAATGCTGCTGCTGAGAATAGGCAACCTTTACATAAATGAATTTACATTGACCATTGGACTCGTTATGTCATGTGTAATATGCGCTTCTACGCCATTAAGATATCAATGTCCTGATGGATGTGTTTGTTTGACAGATGGGCAAGAAGCTAACGACTTTACTTCAATGACGTGTGACGTGGATTCTGTCAATCTGGAAAGTGGTCTTCTGATTCCAAAGGTCAACGAACTCAATCTGCACTGCAATGGAACACTGAGCGACCTTGACGCAATTAATAATATGATCAGACGATTGCGGTACCCGGATGAAGTGAACACGTTGGCGTTTAGGGCGTGTGCTGTTAATGAAATCAAGTCAGAAACATTCGCTAATCTAACTGTCCTGCGTGTTCTGGAAATTTCAGGTGGAAATTTGACTCGTTTTAATCCATTGGTATTCGCAAATCTTACTAAACTTGAGCAACTCGTAATAACCGGGAATCTGATATTAGATTTAGTAAAAGATCCCTCTCTTCACTTCAGTGACGGCGGGTTGAAAATGGCGCATAACTACTCATCCAACTACGCTATCGTTAATAACCAATTCGTACCAAAGGCAACGACTGATGACATGTATTCGGTAAATATTACCCGCCTTGACCTAAGCATGAACGGTATCACTAAATTGGCCACAAGATTCTTCAACGTTTTCCGAAATATCGAATTTCTGAAATTGCAGGACAATAACATTTCAAACCTAACAGACATATCTTTCTTTGAACTACACAGACTTAGCACAATTATCCTGGATAGCAATAACATCACAAAGATTCCCGACCAAGCGTTTAGAGACCTCCCAAATTTAAACACCATCAGCCTATCGAACAACAATATCAAGAATCCCGTGATCAACTTCAAAGGAACTGAATTCGTACAATCATTTGATCTGTCTTACAATCTCATAGATAATTTACCAGATATGTTTTTCCAAGGAATGGATTCTATTGAAAATTTGAACCTCACACATAACTCCATATCTCAAATATCTAACATGGTTTCATTTGCCGAGTTCAAGATGCTGAAAACCATAGACTTGTCTCATAATCGGCTGACACAAATCGAAGACGGATACTTTGTTCATCTCATCCAACTTGAGAGTATTGATCTAAGCTATAATCTGATCAAACGCATATCAAGTATATGTGTCGATGGTGTCCAGAATCTTCGATATCTTAATTTGGCATTCAATCAGCTGACAAACTTTGAACAGTTTCCTCGTCTCAATACAGACAGTGATTCCCCAGTCGTAGATGTCATCATGGAGGGAAATCCACTGGATTGTGATTGTAACATGGCTTTAAAGTTGTTTGGTGTTTTCACTGGAATCAACTCGGTCATCTACCCAAACTGGCCCCACACAAATCCTTTGAAGAACCAAAGATTCGTTCACTGGGAAGCGCTAACGTGTGATAGAGTACATGGATGGTATAATATTGTCTTGAAAGACAATGAGACGATGACAATTGGAGAACTATCTAATTCTCCGTTAACGAGCTTCCTTTGTGACGAGGACGTGTGTCCTAATAAGTGTGTATGTTACAGCACTCCAGCGGTATTGCAGCGCAGCAAATTTAGCACACAATGTTATGATGTGAATCTTACAAATGTGCCCGGCAATATATCTAACGAGACGAATGCATTAGTGTTAAGTCAGAATCGAATTTCACATCTTCAGGCTGATGCTTTCCCCAGTATACCCTATCTTACCTCTCTAGATATGTCAGAAAACTACATCTCATTCATTGATGAGCAAGCATTCAACACATTAAGGTATATAGTGTCAATTGATCTAAGTTTGAATCAAATTACAAGTATAACTGCTGGGGTATTTCGACCCTTGCATATACTAAATGAGCTTCAGCTTGCAGGGAATCAGATCGAGCATATTGAACGTGGAAGCTTTGCTAATAATACCAGGTTACAGATTTTAAATCTCAACCAGAATAAACTTAAAACATTACCAGCTAAGTTTGCCGATCAAACTATATTGCAACAATTATTGTTGTTCAACAACAGTATTACGACCATACCTGATAGTTTCGGCGACCTTCTATATCTTGCATATCTCGATCTATCGTACAACATGATCACAAACATACCCATTGGTGTTTTTGATAAACCCCTTGGCCTACACGTCATTTTCCTACACAGCAATAACCTTACTACATTACCGGACGGTGTACTTTTTGCTAATGTTATTTCAAATTTAGAGTTAGTTACATTGGAAGCCAATCCATGGAGCTGTTCCTGCCTAAATCAATGGCTTCCCATAAACTTATCTGCAATTGTTATAGGTAATATGACCTGTATTACCGCAAATGGAGATTTAGCATGGCCTCTGACAGACACTGATAGTACTAAGTTTGAATGTCCAGGACCAGCGACCCATGACTACTTTAAAGTTGTATTGTCTGTCGGTATAACTCTCGTGATCTTGATGGTACTTGTCGTAGTCATGGCAATTGTTGTTTATCTGAACAGAATCACCATTCGCTCAGTATTCGCTCTATCAAGATTTTACAGTCGATTTCCTGCCCCACGACCTAACGAGAATGAGCGGTGATATTTACATATCATATAATGTTGAAGATATTGGGTTTGTTACTGAGAAACTAAAACCAAAGTTGGAGGGTAGAAATTATAAACTGTGCATCCGGGTAACCGGTGGATCTATTGATCAACATTATCATGATTATGATAACATCGAAAGGAGCAACTCTGTTATTGTAATTGTATCACAAAACTATATAAACAGTTATCAGGAGTCTGAATATGAGTTCATTCATACAATTGGACATATACAAACTAATGACCAACTATTACTTGTTATTCAACTAGATGATCTCGATCCTCAGACAGTAAGTCAAGAACTGAGACAATATGTGGACAGGCGAGGTATACTGCAGTACAAACGATGCATAAAGTATTGTCCACAAAGTACTTTACACGTACTATTCTGGGGTAAAGTGTTTGGTCAACTACCTCGACCACTGAATAACTTACGGTCGGATAGCTTTGATATCCTTATGAGCAATATTTACAACAATTAAGGCATTATTATTGAAAAGCTGGGTGTCTATCTGGGACATATTTCAACGGGACGGCGGCGCGATCCATTACAATGTTTTGTTCTCTGTAACGTAGGTTCAGGTTTATGTCAATTATAACTTGGGTGAAGTAGTTGTATTTATATATAATATTACACAATTACCTCATCCTACATGTTAGGATCTTTCAGCCAGGGTTCAGATTTACACCTTCAAGACTATATCAAGACTAGCTGAATTATGCATATTTTATAATTACATCTCACGGTACATCTTAAATCTACATCTCATATTGGTCAAGCAAAACTAAATATCATGGAAGGACACATCATATATCACCTGGTCTCGTCAGCAGAGTAACTCTAAAATTATATTTGTATATTTGAACACGGTCATCTTAGTCTTGTCAGCATAGTCTAACATTTTAAGAGCATCATTGTCAGTGGTCACATCAACATCATTGGTGAATACACATTTTATGAATAATGAATAACGTTTTGTATGAAAATGATAATCACATTTGTTTAGTCTTTTTAGTTTTGTTTTATCAGTTCTCATTATCGCGCACCTTTCAGATCCACCAATAAACTGTCTGAGTTGCCTACCATGCCTACGGGCAGCATAATCCATAAAGGTAGATACTCGGATTTGCTCGGAACTCTCCATTGTTGGTTTGAATTCGGCAGCTGAACTCAATCAACCGAGTGAGGGCGCCAAACATGAATTATATACGTGACAGACGTGACAATAGCTTTTATGATATAATTTATGGGCAATATTCACAACAATTAAGACATTATTATTAAAAAGCTGGGTGTCTATCTGGGACATCAACGGGACGGCGTGATCCATTGACATGTTTTTCTGTGAACGTAGGTTCAGGTTTATGTCAATTATAAACACCGGGTGAAACTGTTGTATTATATATTACTATGGTCACGCGTTATGAACTCGCCCCCTAATAGGGTGGTGCCGTTACATTTTTTAGTTTTATGCTGTCATTTTCCTCAAATATTTTCAAAACCACAAAAGCTATTTCAACAAATTTGGTATCATTTTAAAGCCCTAATAACAGGCTATCTGCCTGCAAAATGGCATTGGTATAGCTAATATATATAGAAGGGGAGATACAGCTGTTTGATGTTTGGAGACCAGGGGTGGTGCTGGAAGGGGTGCCGCTGGAAATTCTAAAAATATATAAAATAAAAATTGGAGATATTCACTAGCCGGTATAATTACCATACCGACGAAGTAACTTTGACAATTATATATCATCTAATGGGTAATTTCATGAGGAATTCAAATATGTAAAGTAAATAATGATAGGGGTGGGTATAAAAAATATATGGATCTCAAATTAAAAATTAAAAACTCTGATATTTTTCCGAACATTTCCGATCATACCATTTTAGTTCTTGATCGTACTATAATTTTAATGGCATATTTGGTTTCCTCATGCAATTTCCCTTCAGAAAATGTATACTTTTACTACCTCAGGGGGGTATACAAGCAAATATAAATGTGTAAAGTTAAAATCATGTCGCGAAAGCCAAAATCCGTGTGTAACGCGAAAGGAGGCGAGCTTAAAACACATGACCCTATACAGTGTTACATCAATGGCGTCGGCGAATTCTGTAATGAAGCAACTTGTTCAAATTTGAAATAATTGAAGTTTCACCGACGCGGGTTTTTTACATTTATTTTTTTATGTTACCATTTAAAAAGTCTCATTTCAAGAACAATTCCTTGTAAAATAAGTGTATTTGTAATGCTACTACAGCCAGAAAACGGAGACCCTACAGTACTCATCTATCCCGCCATCTATGAAATAAACAAATCCGGAAAATTGTTTACTTGTTTTTGAGCACGATATACGCTGCTTTCAAGAGCGAGTATGCACCGCGCCGTGTAAAATAGGCACACGTCGCCCTTTGAACTGAATGCAGAACGCAGCATAACGTGACTGCAAGTGATGAGCCATATACATACGGAACTGTCAAACATTTAATGTGGTTGTGTAATTTGGCTTCTTCCTTTTAGAAAGAAGTAATCAAATGGTTAAATTATTTGAAATTCCAAATTATTATTGCATATCAATGTTATTATGAGGTAAGCAATACCAATTTCATTAACCCTAAACCTTCATGGACCTTACAAAACCCGACAGTACTACAATCTTGTACCGCGCGGCGGCCCCATCGATCTCGTGCCATGCTCAGCGCGCGGTTCAACTTGTGAAAAAAACTTCTTTTTTTAACCGCCCCGTGTAGCTCTGTCGGTAGAGCATCAGACTTGCACGTGGCACGCACGCGGCCCGGTTTCGATCCGCGGCGCGTGCGGAGATTGATTTCCCCCTCAAATTTGACCCGTTTTTCTAACACGCCAGGGTATGATTATCATCTTGGCTAAAAAGTATATGTATAAGCCTAACCTTCAAGTTCAATTATAAATAATCGAAGTTGGTTTTTCAAAGAATGGGTCCTTGCTGTGCAAAAAGTTTAAAAAAACAAATTGGTATGCTGGGAGGCCATATTAAAAAATGGGACCCTTTATTGTAAAATATTTCTTTATTAATATTACTGTATTCACATTTCTAAAAACTTTGTCATTACAATATACCGATTGATGGTGTGTGTTTTTGTGTATGTAAATTGTATATTATGTTGTCTTTGAATGTTGCGAGCTTAGACCCTCACGGGCATAAAAATTATTGACAACATAAAAGCAACTTTTTGTTACATGTATATTGTGTTGTATTATGGATGACATATTATTGATTATACTTTTTTATTTCTCTGTATTAATCTTACATATTGTCAAGTTTTTTTAATCGATTGTCACATTTGTACATTAAATACCGATCTTTTGTAAATATTTATGTTATTGTGTAATTATGTGTATCATTTAATAAAGAAATTAGTGTTCTACACCATTAACTAGTGTTGCATACTTATGGATCACTTGAATTAAGTTTCACTTCTAAGTTTTACGTAAGTTTGCACATGTACATTATAGGCGTATGTACATGTACATCATGATCACTGATTATTTATTACTAATTAATCATTAGTAAATTATTTATTAATAATTAAATAATGATTCATTAATTAGATATTAATTAACAATTGATAATTATTTATTGATCATTAGTTATTGATTAATAATTAATAATTAATTAATCATAATTATTTATTTATTAATCATTAACTTATTATCCATTACTTAATTAGTTGTTTTTGCCCCTGGTTGACTTTGATGTGATAAGTCTATTCTTAATTAGATACAAAATATTCCTGTTTGGGACCTTTAACTCACATGATCAGGGGAGTTTGTTTATGTAAACAATCATGTACAATACAACGTGTCCCAAAAAACTGGGTTCAAAACTTTGCGAGCTTATAACTAAAAAAAGTAGGAAATATGGATAGTTCATTTTAAGGGATACTAAACAAAATATACCTGACCTTAATTGGTTACATTCTGTGATCAATGCAATATAAACTTCTTGAAATACAAAGATTTTAATAGAGCGTGGTCAAAACCCATTTGTCC
>CM069450.1:59554352-59851125 GCA_035610835.1 Ophiura sarsii
CAGAAATTTGACTGAAGATATTTTTAATATTTTTTTCAAAACTGTATAACTTTTTTTTTGTTGCAGCCTGTATCCCGTTTATAAAGATCCTAAAGATTTCTAAATAACTTTTAGAAGTTGAACTGAATTGTTGGTATGTTTGCAACAGTTCAGTTTCCTTCTTGAATACAAGAAGTAGGAGAAGAATTTAGCCTTTTTAGCAAAAATAAAATAAAATAAAATAAATATATATTATATATATATTTATAGTAACACTTGCACTGCAACTGCAGATCCCAACAAGACTGTCCGCTAGCTGCTAAATGTCTGACCGCTGGTATTGTGTATCGAGCCACAGTGACAAATGATCGGGCAAATTATATCAGCAAAAAACAAAAAACCTATGTCGATCTGAAAACACATTTAAAACTAGATAACAGTCATACCAGCTCTTTTAGGAACGTGCAACATAGAAGCAGCACTACCCTCAGTCAACATATGGACATCAAAGACTCTAATACCTCATATTCATTAGTCTGGAGGTATTGGCCAGATGCAAACCCTACTCCAAAGCCAGCAAACGATGCAATCTGTGTTACATGGAAAAATGTCTCATCATTTGCAGATCTGACTTAAGCTCCTTAACAAGAAGAGTCTTAAAAAAGACAAAACTCGCTTAGAGGAGTTAAGTTCGAATGCAAGCAGAAATAAAGGAAGCGTATCATGAGTAGGATTGTGCCATACCAAAACGAGCACATGCACACATCATGGAATAATTGCATAACAATATAAAATCCTATCACACAATATAAAGAATGTTTGGAATGGTAACAACATGTGTATTATCACCAAAAATGGCCTTAATCCTGAGACTTGGTATGGGGTATGAATAATTTTGGACACCGGGCATAAAAACACAATTCTTGTACAATTCTATTGTTATGCAAAGAATGGGAAACTAACTGTCTTTTGTGTAAAGCGAAAGTTCCACCACTCCAGCTGGTATAGATATGAGAAAAATGCAAAAAATGTATATTTTTCAAAGTGTATGAATAATTGTGGGCTTAACTGTACCTATAAGGATTAAGAAAAATCAGCCCTCTTTGTACAACAAAACGTTGATTCAAAAATGCTGATAGAGCCGCAACCAGCATTTTACATGGTTAGGGACCGGTGGTATTCCAACATATTTAAAACATTGTTTTATTCAAGTTTTGCCGGGTTTTTATTTTATTTTTAGTAGAAACAACAGTAATGGCAATTTTTAATGTTCATCTTGTGTCCCTTTAATAATTAATAATTAATTAATGATTAACAAATAATTAATTAGGATTAATCAATGATTGACAATTCAACAATTATTGAGCCATAAGTAATTAATCAATAATTCATTATTAATATTTATTTATCATCAATTTATTATTGAGTAATTAATGATAAAACAATAGTAAATTATCAATCATTAATCAATAAATCGGGCAATAAATAAGTAATTAATCATTGATTAACTACCATGTTTGCACAGTTAGGATTCATGGATTCGTGGATTCCTTATTACAACACCTGTTTTAGCTTTATATTGAGCCACCCTGCACTACGACAAACAAACGATTATCATCGCAACGGGGCGTACATTGTATCAGTGACAGTGATTCTATTGACCTACATGTACATTATATTCACACTATAGTATTAGTTTCATATTGTACAAATCAGTACATGGGCAGTACAGTTAAGAATACACGTATGTAGCTAATGAGTACTAACATGAGTCTGCGTTGTGTAACAGCAGACGACGAAACTGCTTTCCGGGACTGCTTTACATTTAGGACATGAAATATCTCTCCGCATTGAATTGGAACGTGAGGAAATAGAAACTGCCTCTTTACTTGACTCTGCCGTGTTCAGGGCGGGGTACAGTGTTCCTACGCATAGTTAAGGAGCGCGACCCAAAATATTTATATTCTGTTCTATTTTCAGTGTATTTTTATCAAACTAAAAATTAGTAACACTGTCAAGTTGAGTTGTACCATTGGTGCAGTTTTCGTGAACAATTAGCCAAAGAAAGGCAGTATAAATGTGTTCTGCCGTTTTATTTCTGGTCACATGTCAGAAGTCTGACGTTGGCAAGTTCACACTGAAATCACCACTGTTCAATCTCGCATGCATATATTTTATTATCTATTATATGTATATCATGTTTACATATATATTTTAAGAGGTATTTTGCAAAAGGGCCTACATCCACTTTGGCTCTTATTGAGAAAAAGTCAAAAAACTGTTTCAAAATATTCAAGTTGAGCAATTGAAAAACTGAATGGATTATGAAAGAGGTACACTACATACTAATTGAAATTGAAATAAATTTTAAATGTGCTAGTTTTAATTTTTTTTTAAATCATGTTTACATTTGTTGAAAATTTGGATGTAGGCCCTTTTGCAACAAAACTCCATCTGTTTGTACATAAAGAAAAATTACCACACACAAAAAATCATTTATTTTAATCATTTCAAATAAATAAGTTTGATATTGAAATGTATAGGTCACAATCATATGTTTCAAGGAAATAAAGTCATTTTTTTCAAAAATACCTACATATCATTGTAAACAGCCATTGAAGTTGTTGTTTTGTTGCAAAAGGGCCTGTATCCCGATTTAATTCTGGATACAGGCCCTTTTGCAACAAAACAACAATTTCAATGGCTGTTTACAATGAGATGTAGGTCTTTTTGAAAAAAATGACTTTGTTTCCTTGAAACATTTGATTTTTCCCTATACATTTCTATATCAAACACATTTTTTGAAAAAATGCACCATAGCCCTTTTGCAAAATACCTCTTCATATATAAACAAATAATATGGAACTATATCATTCTGTGATTTTCAACTGCCGACAAATTTGTTTCGAAGAGATGGATGCCATCTCCTCTCATCAGGGTTTCAGTAGAAAATAAATAAACAAATAAAAAAGATTCTTGTGCAAAACAAGTGCGTGTACGGGCCGTGCCCGCTGACGCATACATACGCGCGTGCGAAACGCAAGCGCAAACACCCCTAAACACGCCCGCGTTCTTGTCCGCTTTTGCCACGTTTTACTTTTCCGCGCCGTTTTTATACGCGCGCACGCACTCGCCCAAAATTGCACCCGCGTTCTTCTGTTTATTTAGCTTCGCCAAGTCACATCGCTAATTTCTACCTTGATGAAGGCCTATGGCCGAAATATCGGAATTTTAATAAAATCATGAGATATATATATATGTATTGACCACCTCGGGAATATTTTGTTGCTCTGATCGCTGATCAAAAACACCATTGATTGTGTATTCGCATTATCATATGTGTGCTAGATCTGCGATCAGAGAAGCATCTATTCGCCTGACGATTGGACAAAATGACCGTATGGGCATGTCCATGAAACTCAGAGTAGCGATAATATTCCGGAAGGTCTATACCTCTGAATTTTTATATATATATATATATATATATGCAGCAATGGAAATACCCACATGACTTTCCACCCGGGGTAGACAGTCCCGGGGTAGACCAACCCTAAGTCGACCAACCTTAAGTCGACCAACCCGGGGTAGACCAACCCTAAGTCGACCAACCTTAAGTCGACCAACCCTGGGTGGACTAGGGTTAGGGTTAGGGTAAGGGTTAGGTTTAGGGTTAGAAACAGTCCCTGGGTGGACAGTCCCGGGGTTGTTTTAGAATGATCCGTCCTTGTTTTTACCTCCCCGACCGCCAACCCCCTGAGTGTTTTAACATATAATTTAGAATTAATATAGTTTCCAAGGTTTTTTTTAAACAGTATTATGTGGTTTATTCTGTGAGGGCACTATTGTAGTCCACCCATGGTTGTTCGACTTAGGGTTGATCAACCCCGGGACTGTCTACCCCGGGACTGTCTACCCCGGGACTGTCTACCCCGGGACTGTCTACCCCGGGACTGTCTACCCCGGGACTGTCTACCCCGGGACTGTCTACCCCGGGACTGTCTACCCCGGGACTGTCTACCCCGGGACTGTCTACCCCGGGACTGTCTACCCCGGGACTGTCTACCCCGGGACTGTCTACCCCGGGACTGTCTACCCCGGGACTGTCTACCCCGGGTGGAAAGTCATGTGGGTATTTCCATCGCTGCATATAGCTATGTATATATATATATAATATATATAATGTCAATGCCACCCACCCCTGTTTCCTATTGAATGGATTTTAAAATTATATCTGTGAGTTGTAATATATTATCTGTGAGTAAGGTATGTAAATAATGATAATATTAAGCATGATAGGTCAAAGGTGCACTTATGTGGAAACTGTGTATTGTGTTGTAGACTGTTCCAGTTGGGTTTTAGAGCTATAATATAGAGACCCCATAGCATTTTTTAGTAGTCAAAATAAAAACTAAAAACTAAATGAGAATTTACATATTCTTAGTCTGAGATTTTTTCTAAAAAATATATGCCCTTATAACATATTTTTGAAAAGAGAAAAATAATTACTTAAATAATTACTAATCCGCCTAAAATTAGTTCTAAAGCCCCCCTTGAGGATCATGAAATGGCGCTCCCCTGCAAAAAAAATTGAGTGCCCTCCTCCCCCTGAGTTGTCTAGCAGTCTATGATATCGCCATCAACGTTGCAAATCTAACAGACGTTCCATCGATCTTTCTGTGAGACGTCATCTTTAAAATGGCTACCTCCGCATCACACAGGTATGTATGCCATGGAAATTTCAATACAAATTGTGGGAGTTTTATGATGTTTTATGATATGAAAACAATTATAATGATAGAATGGACTTTCATAACTTCAATTGTGGTGTCAGTTTAGTGTATTCTGTAGCGGGTATCAGGAAATGAACTTTGTACAATTGAGAAATCATGAAGTGTCGTGTCAACGTAAATTTGTCAGAACAACTAGCCATTTTTTTATAGCACAGCTTGTAAACAAAGTCGGTATAAATAGTTTTAGTCATAAAGTCGGTATAAATAGTTTTAGGTCATCGTATTATATTCGATTATTATTCTGTTCACTCAGGTGTGAACTTGACTTTTAACTTTAGTGTATGCTACTTAAATCGCCAATTTAAAGCGAGGCTCTCCCCTCAGAGCGTGCATGCCCAACCGCGTCACGCGATGCACAAACCTGCGAGAAACCAAAACGCAGTGTGGCGTGATAGTGCGTGATGAGGGGAGAGCCTCGCTTTCAATGGTTCCATCTGTACTGTGCAAGTAGTGTATAGAGATGCATTTCTGCCCCTTGAAAGTTATTTTAATTCAAATTGACCGCATGCCTTACTAGGGTACAATCAAAAAAGAAAATAGTGAAAAGCCTGGTTATAAATCCACATTATTATCATTATTATTATTAAATCTATCTTGACCATATTTTCGGTAAAATAGCATAACAAAACATTACTATATCATAAAGAAAATCTGCTTCCAACTTTGGTAATTTTTAATTTCACCAACTTCAAAAACACTTTGGTGTATCAGCCTGGTCCGAGACCGGACAACCCTTATGCTCCCTAACTATTGTGTGAAATTCTGATCTACAGCTGTAGATCAGATTTGATTGACGTTTTGTTGTACAGGGTGTTTCAGAATGATCTATATCGAGGTTATACAATTTTTTTCAATATAAAATTTATTGATATTGTCCAAACCGTTTTCGTATATATCTTGCGCAAATGCCCAGCTTTCTTAGGAATTTTAGATTTTGAAAATCTGACATTTTTGATAAATACAGACTTTTTGTGACTAACTCTTTTAAACATTAAATTATTTCTGAAATGTTATTCGCATTATTATTATTGCACCCTCTCCTTATTTTAATTAGCTTTTTGATAACAATTGATTGTTGTGTGCATAGAAAACAAAACTTTGATTGAATAGGGCAGGATTTGTTTAGCTTGAGTGGTTTTAACCTTCCTTTCTTTGGCGGGAGTTTTGAATATAACTTATGAGGTGTGGGGTTCATTGTTGAAATGCTGGTAGTGCTAACACAATATTGAATATTTTACTCAATAATGCTTGATATTAATGATCAAGTGGATTCATTTACGGTACACAATAACTAACTAACAAAGACAAATCAAACATTTTCAGTTATTTTTTTAAACATTAAATGAGAAATAATGTCAAAACAATGTCATTATTACACAAATTTAGCAACAACAACAACAAATTTGGCTTTTGTGATAGTTGAACTCAGCTCGGACTAGAGTGTGGACCATTATCAATAGTGAAATTCAATAGATCTTATCAGAGAAAATATCGCAAATCTTGTTCGGTTTATAAAATGTTGACTTTTACGCAAATGAGCATAAAATATGTTTACCACAACCAATTTCAACTAACTAAAATTCATGAGATAGCCCATTTGCCTCAATAAAAAAATCTGTGAAATATTTGCACAGATTTTGAGATATAAAATCTCAAAGTTGAGTACACTTTTTTTTACTCACCCTGTATGTCTTGCATTAGCGGAACAAAAAGCGATATCCCAATGTAAGTAGGAAATATTGTCACCATGATATCGCAAGTGTTTAAATTTGAAACACTATTTGTTCATATTTTTTATATGTTTTTGAAACCCGGTATAGATCATTCTGATACACCCTGTACAAAGACAGGTGTATGTTCATACACATGTAAAATTGTTGTAATTCAGCTACTTTGTATTTGCTGAAAGAACAGTTTTTAATAAACCTTTTATGAATGAATGAATGAATGTAATACAATTGTAAAAATGCAAAAATCTCAGGTTTTATCAAAATTGAGGGCACAGCCTCCAGCACATCTCTCTGTGTCCCTTTAACATTTTTTGAAAATAAACAGGACAAAACAGGACTTACTATATCAGGATACCAATCTCCCCTTCTAAATCTATGCTGTTTCATTCTTTATTTATGTTCAAATCAAAACTTGTTTTTTTCATTAGGATAGCTAATGGCCCTCTACAAATCAAAGCTTATCTAGGAGATGTGCCCAGAAGAATCAAGGTGGAAGATGTATCTTATGAAAATATTGTGCTCCAGACCTCCAAAGTATTTCAGCTTGAAAAGGTTCCAGATCTGTTCTGGGAAGGTAAATATGGATAACATTTGCTTTATATTTTCTCATCTGAAATTGCAGAAAAACAAATATAAACTTTGTGTAGAACTTTGTGGGCTTTGGCAATCGCTATGACACAGACACCCATATTTGCAGGCTGTTTTTTGAAATTTTCTTTCAGTAAATTTCTGTCTGCTATTGAATTATAAATGGGCTCTTTTGGCTCTTTTTACATTTTGCTCTTCTTTCAATTTTACATTGATTAGATTCTGTGGGTAAAATAACTTTTAATTGGGAAAAATGATCCTAAATGTTACACTAATTTGCCTGAAAGGATGCACATGTTTGCGCAACTTGTTTACTTTGAAGATCTAATGTTTGGGGTAAAATGTTTATACTTACAGAAAGATGAAGACTTAGCTTTTACATGCCGTTTATTTCATCTGATTTGGTTTTGTCAATCCTGAGATATACCCAGTTTATCAAAGCTACCAACAATTGATGTTGTGCCACTTTTACAGAAAGAATGGTTCATTATGAGCGTCAAAATTATCCTAACGTTTGGACATCAATCCGTCTTGAAACGTCGGGGTAGTCATTTGGCCAGAATTGTTTTATAAAAGAGACTGAATCTGAAGAACAAAAATGTATCAATTAACTAAAATAGTATGGTCATTGCCAGATAAAACCCTTCTATAATAAATAAATAGTGCATGTTTTTGTCAAAATAATATTCATATTCAAAGAACAGAAGAATCAAAGATAACAAATGCTGGCAGACAGTGCAATTGTAAATGAATTGGCTTTTGAATGTTCTTGTTGTTTGTTTGTTTGTTTGTTTGTTTGTTTACACGGTCGGTCCATATTGTCTTCAAATAGCAAACTCTCTGATGACTTCAGCTGGGCTTCTCGTTTTATGATATTTCAATACCATGAACACCCTCTTCTAATGTAAATTGAGGCCGCACTCCCACCATATGGACGTCTGTCTTATTTTGAAAATGTAGGCCCAATGTACATCTTGTGAAACCTCTTCAAAAGGACTGGTTTGAATCATGTTACAAACATCTTTATAGTTCTGCTTGGCTTCACAGATACTCATTCTATTATTTAAATTTATTCAATCTCAATACAAAAATGCTATTTTTCATGACACTTGTGAAGGGCAATCGTACAGGTGGAAGTTGTATCTTAGGAGTAAACCTTTGAAACTGTAAAGTGGCACAACATCAATTTTGGGTAGCTTTAGTTAATTGGCCATATCTGAGGATTGACAATTCCGAATCAGATGAAATAAATGGCATCTGAAAGCCAGGTGTTAAAGGGGCATTGAGAGATGTATCGATATACTAAATGAGCAAATAACGTAAAGATAATCATCAACATAGCCCAAATCCAAAATGTCATACAATTCCGACGTCGCCTTCATCATCATGCCAAATAAGCCTAATAACGGCACTTCCGGGTTGAGATTTGCCACGAAAGTTCATGAGTAAACGATAGCATAACTTCCTAATTCTGCACCTTTTAGTTTCGATATGATCACATAGAAACTAAGAAAATCATGAAATGTTATATGATAAACGGCGAATGTTGGTAAACTGTTTCAGATGGTAGTTAGTATGCCTAAGTACTTTGATGCAAAAAAAACTGATTTCCAGGATAATTGAGGGCACAATCCCATAAGTATCTCTCAATGCCCAGTTAAGTCTTTTTATAGATATAAAAATTGTACACCAAATGTTAGAACTTCATGGTCAATAAGTGTATTGGTTAAACACCCTGTAGAAGCTGAAAGAAACCATGTCTGTAGAACAATATTCACTTCTCTTTCAGATGATGAAGGTCTGGTACTATTTTCAAGTTATGAAGAATTGGAGACGGCACTGGAGATATCACTGAGAGATTCGTACGAAAATAATTATGTCTTCAAGATTTTTGTAAAAGGTAGATTTTGTAAATATAATTATAACCCTGTTCACTATTAGGATGGAAATGTTGAAAAAAGTATCCGGGGGTGACCCTGTTCACTATTAGGATGGAAATGTTGAAAAAAGTATCCGGGGGTGAAAATGGTGGAAATTTAGCAGGAAAAACATGACAATTGCCTGCGACGGGAGTCAAACCCTGGTCCACCAGCATGGAATTCAGTGTCTTAGTCCACTCTGCCACGGTCACTCGCCCATAATTAACAATTCCGTTCGCATTTATGTTTGCAGATGGGTTTACAGATGGGATTTCATGGGGTTGGAGTTTAAGGGTTATGGTAACGCGTAAAAAATTGTACACTAACCCTAACACTTTAGGGTTGGAAATGTTATAAAACTACCCGGGGTTGAAATGGGGGAAATTTAGCTGGGAAAACCAGTCTTGGCGGCTACGGGAGTCAAACCCAGGTCCATCAGCATGGAATTCAGTGTCTTGGTCCACTCGACCAGTGGTCATGTACCCGTTATTTCATCAATTCGAAAAAATATACTCCATTGTTTTAAAATTCGCTTCGGTTTTCTTTTTAATGGAATTTTAGTATTGAATGACGTCATATTTTTTGGTTATAGTTAATTTAAGTGCGTTGATGGTGAGTCGAGTAATTTGTTGCGGTAAACTCACGCGTGGATAAACATCCCTGATAGCACACTGAAGTCGGCCCGACGTTGCGATATAGTCGGCAGTTGGAAGTCGGCCTGACGTTGGCTCGACAGTCGGCTGCTCACGCGGCCGACATCGGGCCGACGACGTCCAATGGAGGTTGTGCCGACCTCGGGCCGACTTCCAGCTGACGCCGACCTGCCGACTGCAATGCACCGTCGGCCCGACCATATAGGTAACGTCAGGCCGCGGTCCGTTGGACGTACATGCGACTAATTGCCGACTTCGGGCCAACTTTTTTCCTACGGTTTTAAGCTACGCTAAGCCGCGGTCGGTTGGACGTACTTCCGACTTATTGCCGACTTCGGGCCGCCTTTTTTCCTTACGGTTATTTTGACACAAAAGAAAACGTACACGTAATAAATCGACACTACAAATATACTAAAAAATCATATTTTCCCGTTTTTTTATTCGGAACAAATCTGGAAAACGACATACTTTTCTGTGAACTTTTGCAATTGTCGTCTGCAGTCGTCTGCCGCGTGGAAAGTATTAACAACTATCACAATATGAGTACAGTAAAACCTCATTTTTAACAAACTACCTTAACTCTTTCCACGCAAATTAATGATATGGATATTTTTGACACAAAAGAAAACGTACACGTAATAAATCGACACTACAAATATACTAACAAATCATATTTTCCCGTTTTTTTATTCGGAACAAATCTGGAAAACGACATACTTTTCTGTGAACTTTTGCAATTGTCGTCTGCAGTCGCCTGCCGCGTGGAAAGTATTAACAACTATCACAATATGAGTACAGTAAAACCTCATTTTTAACAAACTACCTCAACTCTTTCCACGCAAATTAATGATATGGATATTTTTTGCGCCTGCCGCGGGGAAAGTAACTATCACAATATGAGCAGCGTTCGCGTTAAGTGGTTGCCCGGTTGCCCGGGACACCCAAAATTAGCACCGGGCAACCAACATGTACTTATTTGGTTGCCCGGTGGGCAACCAATTTTTGTACAAGAAGTGAAACACTTAACACATGCATTTAAATATTTTACAGAACGGGCAACCAAAAAATCTGCCGGGCAACCATAATTTCCTGCTTGGTTGCCCGGTGGGCAACCAGATTTTTTTCCTTAATTCGGACGCTGAATATGAGTACAGTAAAACCTCGTTTTTTGAACAAACTACCATGACTCTTTCCACGCAAATTAATGATATGGATATTTTGGAAACATTTTGTGAACTTTTGCGCCTGCTGAGTGGGAAGTATTAACTATCACAATATGAGTACAGTAAAACCTTGTTTTTAACAAACTACCTTAAATCTTTCCACGTAAATTAATGATATGGATATTTTTGAAACATTGGCTCGACCGAGTATCAGCAACTTCAGGCCATGGTCAGTTGGACCATTTTCCGACTAATTGCCGACTTTCTGCCGACTTTAGCTATGGTCAGTTGAACCATTCACCGACTAATTGCCGACTTTCTGCCGACTTTAGATATGGTCAGTTGAACCATTCTCCGACTAATTGCCGACCGTTCTGCCGACTTTAGATATGATTATTTTAATGCAAAAGAAAACATACCGAAACAAATCTCATCTCTTTTGATTATTCCCAGCTAATGATTCAGAATCTATTTTGATGCAAAAGAAAACGTACTAAAACAAATCTCATCTCCTTGGATGATTCTCAGCTATTCCTCACGATTCATTATCTGATGACTTGTAATTTTCAATTCCAATGACATACCATGCAGTGTCGGCATATGCTGAAAAATCACGATGTACAAGAAATAACCGCCATTTCCGATAGAATATAACACCCCGGAAATTGCGGGTATTCCATGCGACATCGTAAAATGCACTTCATGTGTTGAATATATTGCGATATTTCCCCATCAAAATCTACCATCAAATACCATCATCGACGCTGAAATTGACATATAATTTCTTCAATTCATTTGACAACAACACGAAGTATCACTAACGGGTTTATAAAATGGCGACCAACTGCACTGTCATGAATATGTGGTAAAGTGAGTGTATGATTTGATACGCGTATTCGTTAATTTTAATATTTGTTCAATCATCAATTTGATCTTAAAATTGTTGCAGATGAAAACAATGATTATCTAAATCATCAGTAATTTATTTATTACAATTATCTTTCTCAATTATGTAGGCGACAAAATTATTACAATTTTAAATTATTGAATATTTGTCTTTATAAAAGAAAATATGTAGCCAGTTAACCTATCGTTATTTTACGTAGTTCCGACGTCGGCAAAACGTCAGTACCCCGACGAGACTTTCAGGGTTTTTTTGCAACGTCGGCTCAACGTCCATATGACGTCTTAATTTGGACGTCCTTTTCAAACCGGTCCACCCGACGTCCAGCCGACTTCAACATATAGACGCCGACCTTTCCCCGACGTCGACTACCATTCCCCGACGTCGGGCCGACTTCAGTGTGCTATCAGGGATACTGATCAAAGCAGTCAAAGATCATGCAGAGACCATTACGGTACCTTGACTACCTCATATGCTGTCATCCCTTATTTGGAGGTGTGTGTGTGGCCTGGCGAACGCAGATTACAAATATAATATCAAGGAGTATATATAATAGGAGGGGACAGTTAGCTCATTTGCATATTTGTCATTAATATGATTAACCCTGTATGTCCTGCTGTGAGAGGTCACAGATAACGCCCTCTAACCTGGGAGGGGACTTTTCTATTGTTCTCATGCACAGCGTTGGCGATGAGCGACTGGGAAGTATAACAAAAGCGTACATAAAACAGATCGATTCGAAGCAGTAATTTGAATACATGAATTATGCAACACGTCACGTACAACGTCCAGTCTAACAATGATTGTGGACCGTATAAATGACGCCATTTTTTGTGTTCGAAAATATCAACATTTTTTACCGTTCTTTCAAAAATAAGGAGTATAATCACATTATAAAGACATTTTGTGCGAGAGTAACATACAAATATGGTATAAAATGGCAAGATAAAAATCCGTTCGTTATAAATAAATGGATAAATGGTTAAATAATTGAACTATCACAACCACACTCGTCGGTCTCTGTGGCGTGCACCGTAGGCCATGTCGTTTGCAAACGGCAACACGGTTCGATCCCCGGTGTATCCGTGAATTCCTTGGTTTTTTTATGGTTTTTTAAAAACTTGACGGTGGATTAATGTAGCATCATTTTTATGTCAATTTTTGTAAATTATAAAGGCAACGCATGGGCCTTTATAATTTACAATTATTGTTGTTGTTTTTTCTATCATTTATCTCTTTGATTTATTTAACTTCTAAACAATTGTATGCGTAAACAATATTTATTTTTATTTAATTTGAGTTCGGTTTGATAATTATAGCAAAACTTGCTATAAAATCATTTTACCAGTGTGCCCAAGTTTGTGTACATCACGTTTAGTTTGTTATAGCTAGGCTAATATACATTTGTAGCTATTTGTATACAAGAAGCAAACACATTTCCAAAACAAAGAAACATGAGAAACGGGACCGTTACTAACGTTAAATTCAATACCATTGCCATGATTACCAATTTGAGGCTCTTTTGGAAATCTGTACAACCGATGAATTTCTAGAAAATCGTTGATACAACTTCACTCAGGAAAGTCAGATCTTGTAGTAGCAAAACAATTAGCTAGCTTTTTAATAAACGAATTGGGAGACGCAATGATGTCGAAATCTATGTGGAAAACGGAATCAGATAACTATTGATAGACTCGATCAAGTCTTGTACCTCTGAAGAGTGATTAGAGGCGATGGGGAGCTAAAGTTTGTTTCAGAATATAAAAAGAGCAAAACCACACTATCTTACTCTGTGCAACACACATGTTGATGGATACTCGTTAGAAAATAACCCGCCAGTGTATAGATCATTCTTTTAACGCTTGTATTCAAAAGGTTGCTTGAAGGTCGTGCATTGACTTGATCTGAACAACGAATAAAATGGGAGCGAAAACCCTTTGTTATGGGCACGCATGAGTAAAGTGGATTCACTGTATAATAAAACTAGATTTTTTATTTAAGATCTGGAATAAAGGTTACCAGGGGACATTCGCTTCAACTATGCTCCTATGCGTACGTCAACTGAAAGCCTGGTCCAATGGTATGCTCAAGACGCCATAGCCAGCACTCTGACCCTCAGAAACAAGTAATTTTGTTCTTTCTTTTGAAGATATGTGCACATTGTCTCATTCAGTAGATAGTGCATTTATCACATGTGGCACTACTTCAGTAGATAAGCGCATGTATAACCGTGTAGTGCTAATAGCGCATGATAGTCACGTGTGGCATTACTATGTGTGCTATATGCATGTCACACTACAGTCAGTCACATGAGGCATTACTATGTGTGCTAAGTTAGCACATGTGTACGCGGTGGCCGCGCTATCTTCAGTAGATAGCGCATAGTCACATGTGGCATTACTATACTGTAAAAGCCAATATTTTCGCGTACAGATATTTTCGCGGATTTTGATATCAAAGACATTTCGCGAATTGTTTTTTTCGCGGGCGACCGTCTGAAAGCATTGCATGAATGTGTAAAGCAATATTTCCGCGTGTTATAATTTTCGCGGAAAAAGATTTTGCGCGAAAAGCGCGAAAATAAAACCACCGCGAATATTTCAGCTTTTACAGTATGTGCTATTTTAGTAGACAGCGCATGCGTCACATGTGGCATTACTAGTATTATGTGTGCAAGAATGTTTAATTCAATGTGTGCTATCCTTCAGTTAGATAGCGCATGTATCACGTGGCATAAATGTGTGCTATTCAGTAGAATACTATAACGTTAGAGATGGTAATGGCATATAATAATAATAATAATAACACACACTTATATAGCGTTTAAAGCAAAGGCACCAATGCGCTTTACAAACAAATGATCAATATCTTAAAAAACTACACATACATTAAAACACGTGATAAAAAGATTATAAATATATACAATGCAAAGAACACCTCAAAAAATACAAACAAATTTGTTAAAACAGCCATATGAGAAAAATACAATCAGCTGCTATAAAAACATTGCGATTTAAAAGTCAATAAAACATCAATTATGACAAGTTATAAGCAGTTTAAAAAAATATACGTCTCACAGGGTCGGGACGGCCAGAGAAGTGCTCCCGCGGGGTCACAATCAGGCGAGGTGTTTCGTAAAGCGCTATAACATGCGGTATTATTTTTTCAAATTTTATTATATCATCCAGTCCGGGAACATTAAAATCAAATCACATCAAACTTTTTTGGATATATGTGTATCAATATCAATATTGTCGGTCTCGGCTTGACCTTACCATGGGATACCAAAGAATGACTCCGCTGCCGGCTAGAACATAGTACCGGGAACTTCACCTAAGGCTTTTATGATGGAGCCCGCGGGGGACAGATACTGTTGATTAGCGCATCACAAGAAGTTCTGTCACTTGCATTGCAGTACATACTCAATAGGAACTTGTCAACGATTTTGGTGGACAAACCAAAGAAATCGCACGCATGCATAGAAAAAAAATGAAGTCCCTCCTAGGTTAGAGGGGGCATTTTCGATTTTCAGACGATGCCAGACGTACGAATATTTGTATAGGTTACATTCGGTGGGGGAATGTTAGGATCCGGCTGCCACTGAATACCGTACGGTTTCGTCAATTTGTATACGAACACATTTCACTCCCAGTTTAAATTTAAAAATACCCATCATGTCAGGTATAGCAGCGATTATTTTCTACTCTTGAATCTTGAGTGCGTAAATGTAGTCTGTGATTCTCTTCATGTGACACTGGTCAGAATAGATTCATGTTTGACTTGTTGATCACTAGGTACTTGATACAAGAGGTACGCGTCACTATATTTGTAGTTCAACTTTTCCGTGCCGATAAACTAATTAGTCAACATTTTGACTTCATGTTTAGTGTTCAGGCCATGATTCAAATAAAATACCGATGCCTATGGCAATAGCTTAACTGCTGTTTCAATTTCCAATAAAAAACTATTTAGTCTTTGGATCGCCGCAAATCAGCTGTCCAAAGCCTGTTGGGGGGGGGGGGGGGTCTTCTACCAAAATCATACGTGGACATGCCTCCCACGTTTGATTTTGGTAAGAAACATAATTACGTGCATGTGCCTCCCAGACTTTGAAATTCTGACTCAAGTTCTATACCTGCATCACTATGCAATCGGTATACCAAACCTTGGTGAAATGTCTACCGATCAATATACCCTTGTATATACAATAAACAGAAGGTAAGTAGAAAATTGGGTTCTCAAAAGTGTAATAATTAACAAAAATTGGGTTCAAAGTGTATTTTAAACATTTGAACTTCGGATATTGGAAATTCAGCGGTTATTGAATATGCCAGGCCTTTTTAGGTGGGGATCAATAAACCCATCTAACAAAGTACAGGCCAATCTATATACTTTGTACCATCAAAGAGGGGCCATTAATGACTCAAACTTTTTAATTATCTCCCATCAAATTTCGCGAAAAAGCACTCCAAAACTGGCAGGCTCATTAATAATACGTATACCACTATTTAGTGAGAACCACCGGGTCCAAAGCTATTGCTCGAGGTCTTTAAAAATAGATAGTGACAAAACATAATAAAATAATTATTTTGCCTGTCTAACATAATTCTGAATTGCTCAAGCACAGGATTGCCAGTGCATTTTTCCATGGCTTTTCAGACGGCCTTTGTCTTGGTTCCTAATAGACCAATCACAAGTTCGAATTGCTAACCCGCAATTTTTTGCTTTGTTGCTCAGCCGTGCGTATCCGGCTCAACACAGCCCTTGTTTCCCTGGATTCATTCGCTAGGTCATATCGTTCTGCGATTTCATACCAGAAGGATCTGTGAAAATTAATAATAACGGTCAAAATCTTGAAGTACATTGAAAATGTGCTAAAATGTGTCACTAAAAACTTTAAATATATGGACACATTTGAATAGAGTGACCTCAAGGTCAGCTCCTCATCTATTGATAAAAATGTCATGTATTACATTTGAAAATAAAATTTAATGTGCATAATCAACTCCTTTGTCAGGAGTGAGGTTTGGTTTAGTGATGATAACATTAAATGCACTTCTGATATGTGCTAGCAGGTTACGCTCCACATGACTCTTTGCGTTTGCGTCTTGATCTTGTAATCCTCGTGTCTGGCAGCAAAAACTGGTATTGTCCATTTTTTAGTTTCCAGTTAGTTAATGATTATATTTAGCGACCAGGCTCCTCATGTTGCAAGTTTCAATGTCATATAACTTCAAATTATTGACGATACTGACCGTCTTGAATTTGTTATCCAGCTCCAGCGGTATTAGGATGATAATAATTTAGTTACAACGTGGAATGGATTTTCTTTGGTCATATAATCAAAATCCATCCATTATGACATTGAAACCAACGGAGATTCAAAAATCAACGTCGTTCGTGTCCACCATCGTCTGTACTTTCAATATTCGACTCTACAAATGACGTGTTATCAGGCGGGTGCCACTGTACACAGACTCCCATTGCCGAAATTGAAGCCTCTAGCGTGACAGCGCCCCCGTTCCAAGAGTTACATCGCGCGTCTAAATTATGCTAATAAGTTACAAGAGTTACATCACGCGTCTAAAGTATGCTAATGATGTGCGCCGTCATCTCAAGAGTTACATCGCGTGTACTCACGCCCACATGCCCATATATGGGGAGGCTTCAATTTTGCGATTCGAATGTCCCCTCCCATTATATAAGCTCCCTGGTGTTATTCATTGATATGATTATTCATTGTATATTCATGAACGTAGCTGCCTTCTATTGTTAGAACAATGAAGTGTCCAGGGGTTGATAATGGTAACGAGGACGCCGGTATGTACAAAGTAGTACATTAAGTTTACATGCACATGTCAAAGGTCATTTGAGTCCAATTTGCATTGCAAAAGTGAAAGGTCATGCAGTTACATCTCCATTTCCTATGTACCGTATGATGAAAATAATAATTATTTTGCATGAACATTTTTATTAAAGTTCCCTTGTTTGACAAAGCTAGGTTAGAACATTTTCACGTCTACAATTGGCTGTAATTAGGTTTCAATTGCACATTTGTAATTATGTTAATGAGCTAATTTACATATTTTGTTTTATTATTAGTTTTAGCTCTGATTCTTGAATACAATGACATACACTTCCAAATAAGCTAGGATGGTTTGACATGGTCAGCTTTAACACTGGCAAGCTAGGTCTCATTTTCATTTGTGTAAAATTGATAATTAGCTAATTTGCATATTTTGGCTAAATGCTTGAATTGGTTGTAACTCCTTATGTTTTGTTTCTCGAAAAATTAACAAAATCAATGCACTAACGCAACTGTTGATATGCTCAAAATAGTACTCCCCCCGTCCATGTGGTCGTGCCATAATTCACACATCAGCATCAGCGCATGTGCATTGATTTGTCCATTAAATATGTTTGTTCCAACATTATTTGGAGGTATTTCAAAATTGAAAATATAAACTGGGACTCCCAGAATTAAATTATTATAGTCTAATAAGTGTAGTAATATTTTGTTGCATGGATTTTATTTGTTGCAGAGAATGATGAAGGAGTGGCCGTTGATACTTTTTTGACGTCAAATGAGGTATGTGTTTGTACTATTTGGAAATTTAATAATGTTTCATCAGTTCAGTATGGTTTGTCGATTATAGGTCAATAAATGTGTATGTGTTGTTTCGAGAGAAATTAGATAAATCGTGCACGCCAGTTGATGTTGATGTGTGAATAATGGCATGACCCCGCAGGGGAGTGCTATTGTGAGCATATCAACATTTCCGCTAGTGCATTGATTTTTTGAGAAACAAAACATGACCTAATTCATACACAACACTAATCAAAATCAAAAATTCACAATTTGAGCATAATTTTGATATATCGTCAGCCTGCTTCGATAATTGCCTAACTCACCTTTCAGCGAAATTGAGCTTTTTGCATAAATCATGACCTCATTACGCACATGCTGTAATAATACCTAAGTCATTGACCAATTACAAGTGTTGATAAATGCACAATTTCAATTCTGTTTAAGTCAGCCTTGTGAGTTAGGCAGATTGTAATAATGATGTAAAATGTTTAAAATGGGTCATACAGGCTGTCCCAAAATGATTAGTACCCATCGATGCCCAAAGTTCAATACATTTTTTCATCATCAAAGTCAATGAGATTAGATTAGATATTTGTTATACTGTACCCTTTCATTAAAATTTTAGATCATGAATATCAGACTTATTTTAATGAAGTTACACTCCATTGTGTAAGACATGGTGATTTCACCTTTTTGGCAAAGTGCAAAAAAATGTGTTTTTAAACAGCTTGTTTGAAAGAAACTAATACATTCTCTTATCTCTTGTCTGCTAATATCTTTGTGGTTCCTTTCTATTTTAAACTGCTGTTGTAGCATATTGTTGTTCAAACCATTAATACTTCTTCATTTTGATTCAAATTGAATAGTAAAAATGGATTGTCATGCATGAGCGACCCCAAGCTTTGTTTCTATAATGAACTAGTTTTGAGGCTAAACTTGAGGGACATTTAAACAGGTAAAGACATAGTCATGGGTAATTAGCAGTGGCTTAGACTACTTTTTCATATTGGGGATGCAATTTCCTACAAACTTGGTAAAAATGATATAGTCCCTTATTGTATAAGCTCACAAAATCCATTCTCCAATGTGAAAATGAAATCTAAGCCACTGGTGATTCACCAAATACCACTTCGTCTAGAAGTCCCTAAACACTTGTCAAGTAAATCAATGCATGGGGTCACTCAATTGTGACAAACTTCTTTTTGTTACGATTATAAGATGTACTCTCATAGTATTGTAACATATAATTATGTCTTATTATTACTAGCATTACTATACCTATATTTACTGATATAATATTGACCAGTCCCTTGTATCCACAGTACCATGCTCTACCTTTTCCCTAAGCTAGCATTCCTCTAGTTTGCATGTAACCTCTGATCTCTTGTCCTCTGCACTACCCCCAAACTTGGCCTAGCTAGCTAGCACTGCCCAGCCCAACCCGATTTCTCCTCAGTTGAGTTTTACATGTATTACCGACTGTACTGATGTTTTGTACGTTCTGATGACACATTAAATTTCATACATAGATTTAATACTTCCAGAGCAGATTCATTTACTGTAATTAGTGAATATGAGTTCAACAGGTTATGGGCCCAGTTCCGAGAAGTGGAGACGACAATTGTTTGACGGAGATGGGGAGAAATACGAGATCTGGGAAACAAGATTTCTTGCCCACTTACACGGATTGAAACTAAAGAAAACAATTCTTGATGCTGAACCTAACGCAGACAAGAATGCACAATGTTATAGCGAACTTGTTAATGTCATTGATGACAAGAGCTTGGCTCTTGTAATGCGAGATGCACCTGGCGATGGAAAGAAATCATTGGAAATACTTCGGGAACATTATGCTGGTGTTAGTAAGCCAAGGATCATATCCCTATATACAGAACTTACATCGCTGATGAAGGAGGGCAGTGAGACTATCACCGACTATGTAATTCGGGCAGAGAAGATCATGACTGCCCTACGCAATACAGGTGAAACAATAAGCGACGGCTTGATGGTAGCGATGGTGTTGAAGGGCTTACCAGAATCTTTCAAACTTTTCTCTATCAATATATCGCAGGCGAGTGAAGAGGTGAAATTCCCTCAATTTAAGGCAAAACTAAGAAGCTTTTAAGGAGGCTGAAAATTTGAACCGCAAAATGGATCCTGCATCTGACCAAATCATGGCAGTAAAGGACAATAGACCTAATCCAAACTGTTTCACCTGTGGTCAGAGAGGGCACATTTCATGGAACTGTCCGAAAAATCCACGTGCACAAAAGACAGAGGACATCCGAGCAACCAACTCCGCGTCAAGATCATGGTGCAGCTACCACCGGAGCACCTCACACAACGATGAAAACTGCCGTACCCAACAGCGTCACAAAGCCAAGCGAGTATTGGACGGACCAGTCGAACCACCCTTGATTGAACACTCCCGTGACGACTCTGCAAAAGAATCTCACTCTTTCGCATTCAAGGCAAGCCACGCTTTTACATCACACTACAATGGACTCCTGGTGGATACGGGCGCCACATCACACATTGTGACTTGTGACATTGTTAAAAACTGTGACCCCTCATTTGATCCAAGTAAACATTTTATGGAACTCGCGGATGGATCGAGGATGAATAATCTCGTGAAGAAAATAGGAGACGCCGAAATTGTGCTTCAAGACGGGGATGGACAACCGGTGAAGACAATTCTCAAGAGAGCACTTTATATACCGTCTTTTCCCCACGATACTTTCTCTGTGACAGCCGCAGCGCGGAATGGAGCAGAGATAATACTGAAGGACGGACAGAGTCAAATGAAGAAAGACGACAAGAAGTTCAATATAGAAGAACACAATAGACTGTACTATCTTAAGACTGTAGAAGATATAGACAAGGTAAACCTATCACTAGATGTCAAAGAATGGCACGAAATATTAGGCCACTGTAATTTCGAAGATGTTCTAAAACTAGAGGATGTTGTTGATGGTATGCAAATCAAAGTAAGGTAAACAAAACCAAATTGACCTGTAACACATGTCTCAAGGGCAAATTTGTAAACAGCAGAAACCGAGGGCCAGATACACGAGCCACACGCCCACTAGAATTAGTACATACTGATTTAGCAGGTCCCATGAATGTAATTGCCAAAGACAACTTCAAATATGCCATCTCATTCACTGACGACTATTCGGGTGTTATTTTTGTTTATTTTCTCAAAAACAAAAGTGATTCAGTCCTGGCAACCGAAAAATTCCTGGCAGATTGTGCGCCATATGGTAACGTGAAATGCATCCGATCAGACAATGGGGGAGAGTTCATGGGTAGTGACTTTCAAAACTTACTAAGGGGTAGAGGCATACGACATGACACATCCTCACCTTACTCCCCTCACCAAAACGGTACTGCTGAGAGACACTGGCGTACTCTTTTTGAAATGGCTAGGTGTCTGCTTATTGCTTCGGGACTTCCAAAATACATGTGGGCATATGCTGTAAAAATCGCAGCATACATAAGAAACAGATGTTTTAACAATCGCACCGGACAGACCCCATACCATACACTCACAGGCTTAAAGCCAGATGTATCCAGGATGGGGATCTTTGGTTCAGAGTGTTACGCATACAAACATGATCACACTAAGCTTGATTCAAAGTGTACAAAGGGTATCTTTGTTGGCCACGATACAAATAGCCCGGCGTACCTAGTATATTACCCAGAGTGTGGTAAAGTCCTGAAGCACAGACTCATCAAATTTATCAGACAGAATATAGATCAACAGACCCAGACCAATGATGGTGTTATTGATGTAGGTGTTCCTAAACAAGATAGTGAAGATGGTAAACCTTCAACCTCTGACAATGACCATGACAATGACATTGCACATGATGACCATGAAAGGACGAGTGACGGAGGAGAAAATCCTTCAAATGACCAAAGATATCCCAAGAGAGATAGAAGTCCTCCCAAGTACCTCGATGATTATGTAACTGAACTTGAAAGTGAAGACACTGTGCATACATCACATGATTATTGTTTAAAAATTCACGAAACCCCCCAATGTTACACTTACAGAGAGGCCTTACATTCCCCACATGCATCTGAATGGAAGCAGGCCATGACAGAAGAATTCAACTCGCTCAAAGAAAACAATACCGGTACCTTTGAGCTTGTTACTTTGCCAGCGGGTGTAAACACAGTGGGGGGTAGGTGGGTGTATGTAACCAAAGAAAATGCTGAGGGTAACAAATCATTCAAGGCGAGATATGTGGCAAAAGGGTACAATCAGGTGAAAGGAATAGATTACCATGAAACATTCTCACCTACAGCCAACATTACATCAGTGAGAGCACTGATGCAAGTTGCAGCCCAAGATCTTAAATCATGAATATATTCCAAGTTACAGAGAGATACGATTCCTAATTACCTCAAAATCATGGTTTAAGAGTGAATTTAGAGTAAAAATAAGTTGTCGGCGCACACTCCGACAGTTTATTTTCACTCTAAAACCATGATTTTGAAGTAATTAAGAATCGTATCGCTCTGTTACTTGGAATGTACGTACGATTTATAATCAGAAATGTAAATCTGCAAGAAAATCTGCTTTCAATTTTTTTCGAGGATTGAGGGCGTTCCATGGAAAAGATCACATAAGGAAGTGTCAACCCTTTTGGGCGCAAAATTTATCAAGCACTGTAACTTTTTAACTATAAATGTGATGTTCATAAAAGTATACATTTTTGTTAATATGAAATGAGTCAGAGAATCTATTTTTGGTATCAAATGACACAAAAATAGTGAATTTTTTACATTTTTGCCCAAAAATCAGTTTTTGGTTACAAATTCCAAAATTTCACAAATATCATCTAAACTCAATTAATATCTAGGAGCGTTTTTTTTTTGGCTTAAAAATGTTTAGTTTGAAAACATTGACCAAAAAGCACATTTTTGGCACTTTTTGGTCAATATTTTCAAAACAAACAAATTTTAAGCCAAAAAAAAAAAATGATATGATAAGTTGAGTTCTTCTATTAGAAGCTTATTTGGAATTTGATTCTAGGCAGAAAATATAGAGAAGCCTTAAACTTTTTTATAAGAATAATACTGACATTTGACTTATAGTTATCATTATTTAAGTTAATAAGCTTACACTTGATTCTTGGTCAAAGATAATGATGTGTGAGATACAGGAGACAGTGGCGCCTAGCTTTCATCAATACTGTCAACAACAGAGAAAGGATAGCTGGGATAAATATGTTATTTACTTGGAGACACTGAACAAGGATGGCAAGTATTTATATTATTATAATTATTATTATTAGATAGCAATAATAATTACTGTAAAAGTAGAAATCTTCCTGTAAATAATGTTTGCACTTACATTGTATGCGTATTTCAATATTTATTATTATGTGGCACAAGTATAAAGAAAATGAGGGAGAGAGCAGTAAAGGAAGTCTTGAAAAGTGGTTTGACAATCGATACTATAGAAACCCAATTTTAGTAAAATTATTTGTTGGTAACTTCAAAATTATCGACTCAATTTTTCTGAATGGAATATCAAACTCAAAGAAGGAATTTGCTCATTAAATGTATCTCAGATTTTTCGTACCGATTAACAAGACAGATTCAATATGTCCTTATGGATGACTATTTTTTAGTATCAGACCCCGAGTGTGCTGTTCAGCATAGTATGCCTCATGTATTCAATTTGTTGATAGTTTTGAGAAGACATGTGAAAAGTTAGGGGTTCCCCTCGCAGCTGACAAGTCAGTCGGCCCAGCTACTAAACTTGAATCAGTTACTGACAAGGTAAACATATCAATTGGATCCTCACTTTTAACATTAAAGAACCGGGGGCCAATCATTAATTGGTTCCTTATCGTTTGTCTGTCTGTAGGGCTATTGTGCCTGGTAGAGCTTTCCTTCCATGTTTCAAGTTGGATTAAGAAACTGTGGCACAAAATTAAGTTATTAGTTGGGACAAAATGTGACTAATGACTTGTCTTTCTGCGGGAGTTTTATTGGGAAGGCAATCACCCCAGATCAGTTTTGGATTGAGAATAGGGACATGCAGTTTTTCACTCACAGATGCCAGCAGGAGCATTGGTTTTGGGGTTTTGACAAGGGCAAGTGGTGTCAGGTATGGCCTCCTAGCACAACAACATCGTCGGTGTATCCTTGGTGTAAGATATTTCATGTATTTATAAGTTAGACTAGTGTCCAGACCTATTACGGATTAAAGCTGTATAATCCTTTAATCCCTCAATAGAGGATTTGGTGTTAGGTTAGTTTCATGCTGTCTTACACCAAGGATAAACTACAACGTCTCTCTAAAAATGATGTTACTGCATTACTGATGCACCCTTAACTACCATTCAGGGACAGGGACTTTTTGGGGTCTGCTTTGATTTGGTCAACTTACCAGTTTGTAAATGTATTTTTGTTGTTTGCATGTTTTTTGTGTGAATAAAACTGAGAGTAAACAACTTTATTTTTCTTCCTCAGATGGACTGAGTCTTGACATTGAAAAGGCATGTGTACCATGTCAATCGTCTCCACAGGAGGTAAGCATGTTAAGTGATTTATATGCTATTGTATCATTTACTTATTTCAAATAAAATAATTCAAGATTTATAAAAGTTAAATGGCAGACTGTCAAGAAGAGTACATTGTATTGTTTACAAAATAATGTAGAGATTAAAAAAATTAAAAAATTCGTTTTCAATTTTTAAATTACTGTGTGAAATCCCCTGATTGCCTTCGGCCTGGATACCATGGCAACCAATCCAAATATCCAGGCACATTATATTGTGTGTACTGTTCTCATGCACCTATCCCCCAAAATATGACACCAGTTGATTATTTAGATTTGATTTATTGTTGTTCCAGTCTTTAGCCAATCAGAGGCCTTGCTCGGTTATCATGGCAACCAGAGTAAAACTAAAAGCGTTTGTCAAAACTAGGCATCATGGGCTACAATATGGTATACAACACTTATCGGCTGATATATGGGAAAGCATTGGCTAACTCTGACTCGATCATCATTCCCCCCCTCCCTTAAATCTCACCCCACCACCCCTTAATTTGTGACCATAAGGCCTAAAAAAAAAGGGTTTGATTGGCGTAACATGACCAAAACAAATAGGGTAGGTCGGTCGGGATTTTTTTTTAATTTTATTTTTTTAAATTTGTTTAAGTCGCCTATTTTTGAACACATCGTTGAACACAACGATACATTTTCGCCCGGCAATTAAATACACTAGAGCTATGTGTAGACATTGCACAGTACTGTTGTCTTCAACAATATATCATTTCGATGGGGACTTAAAATAGCCGAAAATGAAAGCAAACAGTCAAAACTTTAATACTTCGTTCAATTTTTATAAAATATATATATTTTTTATTATTATTATTATTTTATTTTATTTATTTTTTCCCCCTCAAAATAATAAAAAATATTCAGGGTCGTCGATGTATTTTGGGTCGGTCGGGTTATGCCAATCAACCTTTTTTTAATTTTAGGCCTAATGATTTTGAAACTTTGACTTCTTGTATGCTCTATGTTGCCCTACAGGTACGAACTAGCACACAGGAGACACATGCACCTTCATATACTCAATTCTGTAAGCAACAGAGAGAGGAAAGCAGGGTGAAATTTGATCTTAACTGGATACAAGAAGGGTTAGGTAAGTATTTATCTTGTTATTATCTTATTATTGGTATTATTATTATTACATAGCAATAATAATTACTGTAAAACTAAAAGTAGACATTTTCATGAATAGTTTTCAGGTTCAGGACAGAATCTATATTGAGAAAGCCTACTATTATTATTTACCGGTGCTTATAGAGCGCATTTCCAAAAGATCAATGCGCTGTACAAATAACAGACATCAAAAAATGGCTTACAATTATATAACAACAAAATAACATCAACAACTTTAAAAATATGATATAAAAGATGCATTGCAGCAAAGCACCACAGTTGTATAAAAAGTATTACATAATTTACACAATAATCAGTTACAAAATATTTAAAAATACGAATGAATTGACAAAGTGATATATAATTTAAAAAACCCAGTAGGCCAGGAAGTGAACTAATGTTTAGGAAAAAGGTGAGTTTTAAGAAGTTCCTTGAACTTTTTCACACTGTTTGCTTCACAAAGAGACCTAGGTAACATATTCCATAAATTGGGTCCTAAAACAGAAAAACATTTATCCCCATAGGTTCTGTTGGTGGAAGGGGTCACAAGACGGGTTGTATCTTGAGTTGACCTAAGACCGGCATATCCTCCAAAGATTACGTATATGGAAATTAACAGTACGACATAGCTTATTTACATGTTGTTTCATACTGAGACTACTATCAAATACGATACCAAGATTCGTAATACAAGAAGAAGGGGCGATCACAGATCCACCTATTTTCAAATTAATGTCCAGGTGGGACACTGCTTCAACATGCCTAGGAGACGAAATCAGGAACAGCTCAGTTTTTGAATCATTGAGCTTCAGCTTATTAGCATGCATCCATGATCGAATTTCTGCAATGCATTTATAGTAAGCCTAAGCTGAGCAGAAGCAATGTCCACCTTTGACTTATAATCGAAACTAATATATAGCTGGGTATCATCAGCGTAGATATGATACGGTACCCCGAAACGTCTGATGATAGAAGCCACCGGTTGAGCATAGACTGTAAAAATAGGTGGACCTGCGACGGATCCCTGAGGAACACCGTACTTGAGCGGGACGTTTTCTGAATATTCACCAAGGATACTAACCCTGGTACTACGATCTTGAAGGTAACTTTGAAGCCAATTTTTGGCAGAACCTACAATTCCAAATTCTGTCTGCATTCGTTTAACTAAAATAGCATGATCAATACTAATGGGGGGGGGGGGGGGGGGGGGGCTTCATGCTTACCAGCATATTTTAAGTATTTTAAAACAGGGTATTTAAATAGGAGGCCAGGACGGATTCAATTTGTCCCTATGAATGATTATTTTCTGGTATCAGGCCCTGTTCAGCACAATGTCTCCTGTATTCAACTTTTCAGTAGTTTCGAGAAGACACATGAAAAGTTAAAGGTTCCCTTTGCAACTTTATTTTTCTTCCTCAGATGGACTGAGTCTTGACATTGAAAAGGCATTTGTACCATGTCAATCGTCTCCACAGGAGGTAAGCATGTTTATTTATATGCTATAGCTATTTTATTATCATTTACTTATTTCAAATAAAATAATTCAAGATTTGTAAAAGTTGAATGGCAGACTATAATTATTAAAGGTTAGTGACTGTGGGTTTTGACGGCAATGTGAATATTCTTAGCATTTCACTTTGGTATGAGGAATTTCCTGAAGGACTCCAGCCCAGAGTGAAACTCGGAGGTCTTAAGTAAAAGGTAAACTCTATTTGCCAACCAACCCAACCAACAGGTTGAATGCAAATTCAGCTACACGCAAATTGAATGCTTGTGTAAGAGACTCAAGAGGGCATTGAACCTCAGTTATTCCTCTACCCGGTGATTTAAATGGGTACCAGCATTCTTCAATGTCGGGGAATTAATGTTGGGGGATGTCGCAGAGACATTGTGATAAAGGTGTAGCTATTCGGGGGGGGGGGGGGGGGGGCAGTCAACTTGTTTGCATGGGTATGTGCAGCACCATTTTCAGTAATTGGTCAATGAGTAAACTGATCATCACTGAAACAGGTATCAAAGAGACTAGAGAATAAAATGGTACCCTACTGAACTGATTTAATGATGTTCAAATGAGGATCTTTGCAAATTTGTTATAATGCAAGAAGCACTTATGATCTATTTTTTTCAAAAAGACAGCCAAATTTAAGCCTGGCCCGACCATTTTGTTGAGTCTGGTCCCTTCAGGAACCTAAGCGTGTGTCCGTACGGGCCGTCCGTGTAAACAAACAAACAAAAACTGAATTTTGCTGAAATTAACTGAGTTGTATCTTTTGAAAAATCCTGTGTTTATATACCAGAGTTGGAGTCGAGTCCAACCTGTCCGAGTCCTTACCTCTGAAGTCCGACTGCGAGACCTTGTCCTTACTGTTCAAGTCCGAGTCCATAATGTTCAAGTTTGAGTCCCGAGTCCTTATATGCATTTTAAGTTCTGATAAGTTGTCATTAATGTTGCTATCTATAGGCCAACATCATCATCATAATCTTCCTATACTGTAAAGAAATCTCTTGTTGAGTATACTTGCACAACGTATCCTCAGAACCCAGTAATACAAACATGAGCGTACAGACACAGACCCGGATGATCCCCTACTCTTTACGAAGGAGTCTGTGACCTTTTAACGTGCTCTGGGATAGATCTTCAGATACACGGGACCAATATTTCGTCATGACTTCCGAACCACGGTGCGCTATGAGCATGCCTACTTCAATCTGCACGGTTTGAAGGAGGCACGGGGACGAGGCTGTGTTGGTATATCGTATTGAACTCACGCTCAACTCAAACGATCCACCAATAGAACTGCAGTACACAGCAGTATACGAGCGTTCCTAACAACTGAGCCACCTCGCCCCCTTCAGTGATGTCAACATATTGTTGCATTTTTAACCTTCGTATTCATGGAAAAATGTTGATACCATATTGAATTATAGGTTTAAGAATATGGAATGGATCAGAAATTCAAAAAGTGTTCAGAGGTTCATAGATTGAGACACGACGAATTTGATAAAAAGGTGTGATGCTGCAGAGGAAATCTTCACCTTCCATTTCTGTTCCCCGAAAATTTCATCTGTAATTCCATATTACTTGGTTGAGTTGGTATTTAATAATAATAATAATAATAATAAACGGTGCTTATATAGCGCAATTCCAAAAATTGATCATTGCGCTTTACAACAATTACATATGGAAAACAATAATATAAAGCCAAATAAATTATACATAATACAACATCTGCAAGAGGAATCACAAGAATAAATGAGTTTTGAGGCTCCGTTTGAATGCATTAATCAATACTGGGTGACAAGCGAATTTATTGTGACAACTTACTCCAGAGGGTTGGGCCTCTAACTCCGAAAGATCCATCGCCAATTTGTCTTTTAGTTTTTGAATAATAAGATGGGTCTTGTCAAGGTTGGAGCGCAGACGTGTCCTTGATGAGACATGAATGGTAATGCAGTCAGATAGGTAGATCGGCGATAGACCATTCAGAGCCTTATAGATATAAAGGAGAGTCTTGAACTTGATTTGCCTGTCAACTGGCAACAAGTGCAGTGAGTTCAACGAAGGAGATGAGGGGTGAAACCTGGCAGTGTTGTAGGACTCGGGACTCGGACTCGGACTCGAGTCCGACTCGAGTCCTTTTTTCCAAAGACTCGGACTCGGACTCGGTCCCAGTACTCAAAGACTCGGACTCGGACTCGGACTCGGACCCCAAGGACTCGAGGACTCGGCTTCGAGTCCTCATCGAGTCCGGCAAAATTGGGCTTTTTCAGGTGTTTTATTTTCATTAATTTATCTGAATTTTGTTTTGCTGAGGGACTAAATTTCGCAGTCCGCCGCTAGCAAAACAATAACTTTCATAAGTAACACAGAGGGTGCTGTTGTACCAGACCAGCAAGTAGCGCTACCATGGAACGCACTTTCAGAAGAGGGGGGGGGGGGGGGTGGGGTTGATCATGCGGCCACATCGCGCTAGATTATCCCCCCAAATGGTGCAGATGCTGATGTTCCTGAAGTGCAATGAGCATCTTCTTTAAATTCAACATATAACATTAGGCCAACTCAAAACTGATTTTGATGATTGATGAGGTCAAAACTCAGGTGTTGTCAAGCAATGAAATATTCAATTTTCTTTCCTGGTTCATTTTCATAGCCTTATTTTACTGACATCTTCTTTCAATGTCAGTACTCCCAGTTCCAAAGATATCGTCGATTTAGTATTGCTTTAAAAACAATGAAATACAAAGAACTTTAAATTATATCCTGGCTTTTATCAGAATTATTAGCCTTAGCAATAGCAATAATTTACTTCTTTAACTCGATCTGTTGTTGTTCGTCCATCGCAAAGCAAAGACGACAATGACAACAAAGACCAGTTACATAGTTGAATTTGATCTATGTGTCAGAGGATGACTAACAAGACCAATACGGGCAAGGAAGCAACTCCAACATGTGTGGCACTTGTGATCAGTATCTGGCGTTGCTGCTCTCGTCTTGCGGATCTTTTCCTCTATACACTCTTTCTAATTTAAGTAATTTTGCATGCAAATAATTGCAAAAAAGCAGTAATTAAAAGAACAACCACAAAGACAACACAAGCCTAATAAAGTAAGTTACTGAACTGACTGTGATTATACTTTGATAAGTAATTATTATATAACGCATGGAAATATTCTAGCCATCTGATTGGTGGATACTACATCATAATAACACAAAATAGTTTGGTCCATTTCATGCTTGACGTAACTTTCCGGTCTTATTTTGTCTTTCAAAAAGTATTATTGACCGCGTACTATTGACAGGGCAAAAAATGCCATGCCTCGTACGATTTTGCCATAATGGCATGGAGTATCGACTCGCCTGTAAGATCTTTTTCATGTTTTGATCAAAATCCCACACAAAATATTTTCATGCGTTATATAAATCAAATATGGACTGCTCTTTATTCGTGAAATGGGGTGAACTATATAATTGTTCCTCGGTGATCTGGATACCTAAGCCTACTATTTTCCCTCAGCCTTCGGCATCGGGAAAATAGTAGGCTTACCGTCTCCAGATCACCTTGGGGCAATAGTTCACCCCATTTCCCTCATGAACAGTCCATATTTGTATAAGTAAACAGTATAGAACTGAAATTCTGACTAATAAAACGTTGATATAGTATTGGTGAACTGCGTCTTGAATTTGATACATAAGGACTCGGACTCGGACTCGGACTCGGATATTGAGGACTCGGACTCGGACTCGGACATAGAAATTGGCAAAGACTCGGACTCGGACTCGAGTCCTTTCCTCAAGGACTCGGACTCGGACTCGGACTCGGATGATGAGGACTCGACTCCAACACTGAAACCTGGAATACAATGCGCGCTGCACGGTTTTGGAGGCATTGTAGACGAACAATGTCTTTGCCTCTGCAACCAGATAATAAGGCATTGGCATAGTCTAATTTGGATAAAACAAGATAAAGCATCATGGTCAATAAATTGGCATATTCTGGCAAGGTTCCACAAGAGGAAATTAATAGATTTACACAGTGATGTAACATGATGCGACATGGTCATAGTACTATTAAATGTAACCCCTAAGTTTTGTATACTGGGCGATGGAATGATTTCCGCTGATGTGATGTTGGACAGTCTTGGCATGTTGTGAGGGAAGCAGCTATAAAAAACTCAGTCTTGGAATCATTCAATTTCAGCATATTGTTTGTTAACCAAGAATGGAGCTCCGTAACACAAGATATGAGTTTAAACATAGTACATGCAGCATCACCAGGAACTTTAGGGTTAAAAAACATGTATATCTGAACATCATCAGCGTAAATGTGGAAGTTTAGGTTATGACGTCAATTATACAAGCAACATGTTGAGCATACATAGTGAACACTTTAGGGCCAGTGATTGATCCTTGTGGAACACCACAGTTAAGATCAAATTTATCAGACATTACACCACCAGCAGAAACACAAAATTGACAACCAGTAGTATAAGAATGAAACCATTTTAAGGTTGTGGCCTTGATACCAAAGCTATGATCCAGGCGGTTGAGTAGGATATCATGGTCTATGGTATCAAAGGCCTCAGAAAGGTTGGTCAGCATAATAATAATAATAAATAAGCATTTATAATGCGCCATTTATCTAGAAACAAGTTCTAATCCAAGGCGCAATGATCAGACAAGAAAAACAATACAGTACAGTGGAAATCACAGAAAAAACATGATCTGTAACAAACTTGCGCTGAACAAAAAAAACACACCAACAATTGTTACGTGCTAAAAATATAACTAAAAACAATTACAATTACAAATTGAATATGAAATTGAAAAACAATAGCATGGCATACAAAATGTAAGAATCAAAACAGTTGATATTAGCAGTTATAAGCAGAATTGAATAAGAATGTTTTGAGTCCTGATTTAAACCGATTGAGAGAATTTGACTGACGAACATCTATGGTTAAAGAGTTCCAAAGTTTTGGAGCAACGGTTGAAAAAGCACGGTCACCGAAAGAGGATGTTGTTCGTGGAACTGATATAGTAAGCACTTTTCTGATGACCTTAGACTGCGAATAGGAGTATATGGAGAGAGAAGGTCGGTTATACAAGAAGGTGCCATATTGTTTAAACCTTTCCATGTCAGAAGTAGAGTTTTATATTTGATCGTTCGCGAACAGGCAACCAGTGAAGACTCCTTAGAGTAGGTGTAATATGATCAAATTTGCAAGTCTTTGTTAAAACGCGAGCTGCTGAATTCTGTATACGTTGCCGTTTCTTAAGTTGTAGATCAGTTATTCTATAAGTAAAGCATTTCCATTGTCTAGGCGCGATGTTTCAAAAGCATGCAATAGTATTTCTGCTGTATCCTTAGAGAGAAGTTTTCTAATGAAACTGAGGTTCTAATTTGGAAATATATATATTCCCAAGTTGCGAACATTGGTAGAGGCAGAAATAGTTGAAGAACCAATATGAATATTCTTATGCTGGATCTTATTCTGAGCATTTTTTTAAGATATAATAAGCAGTTCCGTTTTGCTATCATTCAATTTCAGTGTTTTTTTTTACATCCATAATCCAATATCAGAAATACACAGTTCAATACGCTGACGGGCTAAACTTTCTTCAGCAGCATCATTTACATTAAACGACAAATATAGTTGAGTATCATCGGCGTATGTATGTACAGCTAAATTAAGTTTACAAGCAATATTAACAACTAGAGAAGCATAAATGGTGAAAAATAAAGGGCCCAACACAGAGCCTTGTGGTACTCCAAATGGGAGGTTTACCGGAGATGATAAATTGTTGTCAATGATGCTAACAGATTGACGTCTGTTTGTTAAATATGAAGTGATCCATTGAAGAGCTGAACCTATGATACCAGTAGGGGAGATGCGGGAGAGTTGAGCCAATTTTTATATTTTGTGTCACCATATGCGGAAGAAAAGTACAAACCTGTAAAAATTAGTGTAAGTAAAACTTTAGAGTGTTGTTTTCGTTGTGAAATAATAACAGTTGGGATAGCAGTTAAGGCTTATTTATATAAAAGGTTTGAAAAAAATTGGTAAAGTGGCTCAACTCTCCCTATAGTATGGGAGAGATGAGCCACCATTTCAGGAGAGTTGAGCCAGCATGATAAGTCAATGGCTGGTGAAAAAAACAAAATCATCTTTTTTTCAACTTTTGATTTATTAATCCTTAAAGTAAATATGGTGCTCAATTGTTATTATCATGGCACAAAATAAAATTTTCTCTAATTTAGTATAAATTTTTCACCTTTAGTCCAAAAATCAAAATGTTACTACATGTTTTCCCTATGCTCAACTCTCCCCATGACCAATGGCTCAACTCTCCTCATGGTGACCATTTTGTAAATAACCCAATCCTGTCCGGTGTAGAACTTTTGGTAGTTTACAATAGTTCTCTAAAATAATGGTCATATATACCCCCTTCAATACACAAATTACCACCATTATAATCTAAGTCTTGCTATGGGAAAAAAAGACAAAACATTTATTTGTCTATGTTTCATTCAAATGAGCTTTGGGAGAGCATGAAGGAAATTGTCCAGTCTGAAGCCAAAAAGCACATCCCCAAAAAACAGAGGAAGAAACAAGTTTGGATCTCACAGAGCACATTAGATCTTGCTGATGAGAGGAAAAAGGCCAAAGTAAAAGGTAAAAAAGAGGAGTGGTCTCGTCTAAACAAGGAAGTTGCCAGGAGTGCTAGAGAGGACAAGAAAGCTTTTGTTGAAAAGAAGTGTGGTGACCTCGAGTCCAGTGCAGGTGACTCAAAGAAGATGTTCAAAATAATCAAAGATGTAACCGGAAAATGGACCCCGAGAACTGATGTTATCAATGATGAGAATGGAAACACCTTGACAGAGACAGAGGATATAACGCGCAGGTGGGTGGAATATAGCACCATGCTGTATAACGCAAAGGACCCTCAACACACATACAGTCATGGATCAGCAGAAGATGAGCCTCCACCATTGAGATCAGAAGTACAGAAAGCATTACATCAGATGAAAAATGGAAAGTCACCAGGAACAGATGGCATACCTGCAGAAATGTGGAAGGCCACAGGTGAAGAAGGTGTTGATCTCCTGTGGCGTCTCTGTATTTCTATCTGGAAGGAGAAAGAATGGCCGAAAGACTGGTGTAGAGTTGTCTTCATTCCTCTACCAAAAAAGGCAATTTGAAGGAATACTCCAATCATCGCACCATCAGCCTCATTTCACATGCCAGTAAGGTGCTGCTCCGGATCATCATAAATAGAATGAAATTAAAGCTAGATCAGGAGATTTCTATTATGCAGGCTGGTTTCAGAGAGGGGAGAGGAACTAGAGACCAAACTGTCAACATCAGGAACATCATGGAGAAGTGCAAAATACATCGACTCCCCCTGTACATGGTCTTCATAGACTACTCCAAGGCCTTCGACTGTGTCAGCCACAATGAAATGTGGGAGACCATGAAGAAAATGGGTTTCCCAAAACACCTCATCGACTTGACCTGTAGGCTGTATGAAGACCAAGAATCTGCAGTGAGAACATCAAGTGGTGATACAGAATGGTTTGGCATAGGAAGAGGATTACGGCAAGGGTGCATATTGTCACCAAGCTTCTTCAATGTGTATTCTGAAGATATCATAAGAGAAGCATTGGAGAGCTTTGAAGGTGGTGTGAAATTCGGAGGAATTAAAATTACCAACTTAAGATATGCTGATGATACCACACTCATGCAGCAGCCAAAAAGAAATCATGGACCTTCTACAAAGGGTAAAAGAAGCAAGTGAGAAGAAAGGTCTTCTGCTGAACTCTAAAAAGACAAAAATAATGGTAATGGACAAAGAGATAGATGTTGTACAACAGTTCGAGTACCTAGGATCTCTTATCAACACCAAGAGTGACAGTTCAACGGAGATCAAACGTAGACTGGCAATAGCTCGCAAGACATTACAAGATATGTCAACTATCTGGAAGAGCAAAGGGCTATCAATGAATCTCAAGGTACGCTTCCTGAAAGCAACCATCTTCTCCATCGCCACATATGGAAGTGAGTCATGGGCAATGACAAAGAATGACAGGAAACGAGTTGATGCATTTGAGATGTGGTGCTATAGGCGAATCCTACGAGTTTCATGGAGGGAGAAGAGAAGCAATCACTGGGTATTGGAAAAGGTTAGAACAAAGCTCACACTAAGGAGGGACATCAACATCAGAAAGCTTCGCTACTTTGGTCATATTACCAGGAGAGATAACAGTGTCGAGAAATTAATTCTGCAAGGTGCAGTAGAAGGTAGTCGTGGCAGAGGACGCCCTATAACATCATGGACTGATGACATTAAAAGGATCACTGGTTTAAGTACGATAGAAGCAACACGACGTGCATCCAACCGAACCAAATGGCGAGCTCTTGTGAAGGCCACAGCAGCACCACCTGGTGCCATCTGACATAGAGAGAGAGTTTCATTCAAAAGTGAAAAAAAAAAATTCTTTAGGTATCTTTGATACTGAGCACACATGACAGAGTTTAACACTGAGAATGTCTTATTGATGCTATATAACAATATATGCCAATATAATTTTTAGTAAGTTACTACTTGTCACATAGGAATGAAAAGGTCATAGAATTGTTTTAGATTTGACACTACATTTATTAATGATTGATTGGTTCACGCTTTGTGGTGAATATAACATACATGATAACAATACATAACAATAAATACACACATCATAATATTGTTTTGAGTCAATTTAACTCTTCAAATTGGTTTGTGCACAACCACTTTACTAATTTGGTTCCTACGCTGGTTCAACAGTTCCTACGTTGGTTCAACAGTTCCTACGTTGGTTCAACAGTTCCCACGCTTAGTTGACAGCTGACCTGTAGAATATGACCCGTAGAGTTGATCCGTAGATTATGACCCGTAGAGTTGATCCGTAGATCCTCTGATTATGACCCGTAGATCCGTAGACTGACCCGTAGAGTTGATCCGTAGATCCTCTGCTCGTAGACTGTATATGGTAGTTGTAATAACTGAGCCCCCGACGAGACGACTTGTCTGGTCCTCAAGTAGGCCGTACCATAGTCTGGTATTTGCACCCGACACCCATGTTCGGCTGTATATAATAAATAAAATTATATCCCAAATAGAAGAGTAAAAGTAAACTTGACCATGACTCTTTTATATACACACGATATAGTAATTCTTTTGTTTGTTGAAATGATTCTGGACACAAACTAGAATTCTGAAGTAAATTAATATTGTTGATTAATTTAACCACCAATATCATACAATAATATTGTATAATATTTAACACCGTCAATACGCACGTAACCACAAATATCACACACTAATATTGTATAATATTTAACACGTCAAATTATACGCTCGTGACGATTCTGTAACGTTGATCAAAATGTTAATATCTTATCACACAAGAAACATCGTATAACCTGTATTTTGATCAAGTCTAATAAGTGACTCATGAACATACATCACAATTACACAATAGACTGGGCACCAGTCTCAACGTTCAATAAACAATGTGTGATGTTATTTCATTAACCACTCACATTTATATAAACACTAAATTTCACCCATGAGGATTATAAATGGTGACTGCATTGATTATCACTCAATAATCAATACCATGTAAAACCACATTGCTTGATTGATACACACATGATTCAGATCCATATTCAACTGTATGCTCGTGCAAGTTATAGGATTGATACACAGGTTTTAAACTATACAATAAATAGAACTTACGATTTATTGTGCAAATTCACCGGCTAGCTCTGGAGAGTCTGTAACACCAAGTATTTAATCTTTGGCCACCGTCACAAAAGCATAGTCTTGCTGTGTGCATAAAACACGTCACCAATTGCAAACCACCGTTTTGTAGCCTATTGAAGAAACACTGCTATAAACATGTATAGTTGCATTTTGCATTAGCAGCTACCTGTAGATGATCTCTTACAAAATTGGTAAAGCTAAACTATCTATTCTCCGTAGTTTAATAATTAAATTAAAGATCACAACGCGATCTGTATACGTCCGTTCTCCACAACGTTCGTTAGCTAGTCAACCTGGTAATGCGATAGAGAATGCTGGAATCACTATTCCCACAATACATTCAACCATGCATACATAAACCACTTACATACTCACACACCATATAGACAAAGAATTGAATGATCACTGCGTTCCCGCGATGCAAAACTTCCTCATAAAAGGGTAAGGGAGGGAATACATATAATATATTATACTATCCTGACATTTAAGTCCCCCCTCAAGAAAAATGTAGCTACACTAACATTTTCCACTACTATAATATAATAACAGTATTATACCGACTTACTTTAAAGAAACCCTGTTTCTGACGATATCTGTTACATACATACCAATCTTGACAATGTAACTCAACCCAGCTACATCTCAGACTCTCTGAAGAGAAGATAATTGCAGTAATTAACTTCTTACTCAATACTGGCATTACCTGTACCTTCAACTTGACTCACCTCATCAGATAGACGACTCATGTAGTCTGCCCCTACACAATCACTGCCCTTGATTGCTTTCATCTGAAACCTGTATGGCTGTAAAGAGAGAGCCCAGCGCATTACACGCCCATTAGCCACTCTAGACTTTCTCATACATAATAAGGGTTGGTGGTCAGTCTCTATGGTAAACTCACGACCATAAAGATATGCCTCAAACTTGTTCACTGCCCAAATAACAGCGAGGCATTCACGCTCTATGACAGAATAATTCTTCTGAGCACCATTTAACTTCTTACTAATGTAAGCTACAGGAAACTTCTCACCATCATACTCCTGTAGAAGCACAGCTCCAATGGCTAAATCTGATGCATCAGTTCTGAGAATCATTCTCCTAGACAAATCGGGGAGATGTAAGATCGGGGAATTACCTAGCTTACCTTTCAAGGCTCTAAAAGCTAACTCTTGACTTTCACCCCAGGTTATCTTATTAGGCTCACCTTTCTTCGTCTTGTCTGTAAGGGGTACAGCAATTGCGGCAAAGTTCGGAATGAACTTACGGTAGTAGTTCGCCAAGCCCAGGAACGAACGCAACTGAGTCTTCGTCACTGGCCTCGGAGCATTCTGAACTGACTCTAACTTACCCGGCAAAGGCTGCATCAACCCATGTCCAATCTTGTGTCCAAGAAAGTCTACCTGCTCATACCCTATAAAACACTTTGACGGCTTCGCAGTCAAATTGGCCTGTCGTAATCTCCGCAAAAGTTCTCCTACCTTAGTTATGTGCTCGTCCCATGTAGTGGTGTATATCAAAATATCATCGATATAATTTTCTACATTCTCTAAGCCACTCAGGAGCTTTCTCATGATCCTGGAAAAGGTTGCCGGAGCATTGACCAAACCAAACGGCATCATTCGAAATTGATAAAGCCCATCGTGAGTTATAAAAGCTGATAATGGCTTGGCAGCCTCCGACAAAGGAACTTGCCAATAACCCTTACTCAAATCCAATTTTGAAAAGTAGTGGGCTTTGGACAACTTGGCAAAAATATCATCCTGCAAAGGAATAGGTTCTGCATCAAACACAGTGACAAGGTTCAATTTGCGCATGTCACAGCACGTTCGATAACTACCATCACCTTTACTTACCACTACCAACGGATGAGCGTATGGACTATCCGACGGCTCAGCTACACCCAAGTCTAACATAGTCTGCACCTCCTTCCTAACTACTTCACGCATAGCAAATGGAATAGGATATGGTCTACTACGAATTGGAGTATTATCAGTTACCTTGATGTCATGGCTTCCCAACGTAGTTCTACCAGGTACATCTGTGAGTGTAGACTTGTAGTTTGTAATTACTCTTAACACTTGTGCACGTTGCTGGTCATCTAACTGATTACTTACATGGACATCTGCCAAGGATTCCTGTGGAGTGAAAGCTGGAATTTCTAGTATCTGATTACTAGACATAATCTTACCATTCTCAGCTAAGAGATTGTCAGAGTCTGACTCACTCTCTATCACAGCAGTACTTGCAACCTCCAGCAGTCCACCTGTAAGATCAAGAGCTGATGCCACTTCAGTTTGTTTTGTCTCTGGTCGGCGATAATACTTTCTCAATAGGTTAGCATGAAATGTCTTAACTCTATGCCCAAGATTAATCGTGTAATCCATACTACCTATCTTAGCAATAACAGGAAAGGGACCTTTCCAGTTCATCAGTAATTTATTGTTGTCAGTAGGGAGCAACAATAACACCTCATCTCCAACAATGAACTTTCTAGGTCTCGCACGTCTGTCATAATAAGATTTGTACCTTGTTTGGGATTTCTGCAACTCCGTTCTAGCTAGATCACAGGTCTGCTGGAGTCTATCTTGCAGGTCCAAAACATAGTGGTACGTTGTCTTTGTCTCTGGTTCATCTATTTCACCAGTCCACAGTTCTTTCAGAATGGCCAATGGTCCTCTGACTGTCCTACCATAAAGAAGCTCAAATGGTGAGAATCCCATACTCGCCTGTGGTGTCTCTCTATAAGCAAACAACAAAGGGTTAACATACCTATCCCAGTCACTTGGCTTCTCATCACACATCCGTTTTAGCATCTGTTTCAGAGTACCATTGAATCTCTCTACAAGACCATTGCATATGGGATGATAAGGTGTACTTGTCATTTGTCTGATTGAGAGCAATCTACTAACCTCTTGCATTACACCTGACGTGAACTGACTACCTTGATCACTTAAAATCTCAGCAGGGATCCCAACTCTAGTGAAGACATTCACTAATGCCTCGGCAACACGCTCAGCTTCAATACTGGGGAGAGGCACAGCTTCTGGATACCTGGTGGCATAGTCTACAATTGTTAAAATGTAACGATTACCTCTCTCTGTACAGGGAACTATCGGTCCAATAAGATCAATGGCTACCCGCTGAAAAGGAACTTCTATAATTGGCATAGTACCTAGAGGAACTTTGGTTACTCTACCTTTGGGTAACGTTCTTTGGCATACATCGCATGACTGACAGAATCTAGTTACATCAGCTTGTACTCCTGGCCAATAAAAGTTTGCCAATACCTTATCACTGGTCTTCTTGGAACCTTGATGTCCACCTAAAATACTCTCATGAGCAAGTTTCAATACCTGATTACGATAACGAGTAGGCACTATCACTTGATGAAAGGATTCACCAAACTCTATCACAGGGGATTGAAACTCACGGTATAATATACCATCTGAAGGCATGATAAATTTTGAAGTACTACCCTTCTTACCATGCTTAACTTCACCCGACTCTACTAATTCTTTTACCTTACGTAACGTCACGTCTGCCTTCTGTGCTTCTCGTAGAAGGTCTGGTGTCACGATCTCTGAAAATGGCTCAGATACATTAAGTTCTTTAAAGGGTTTTCCCTTAGCCTTACGTTGACTTCTCGTTTCCACAGCTAAACCTAATTCATCCTGATTACATTCACTTACATCATTATCCGAAGAAACTGTCTGTTTCTTGAGAGGTGAACAGCACCAATCAGGATCTGGATCTGTGGGACCACGAACTCCGTCAACGTTTCCTACAATAAGATCGTACACTGGATTATTCATGCACATAGCCTCAACTTGACCTGTAAAGTAAGGAGTATCAATATAAATATTAGCTACAGGTACCTTACGTATCGTTCCATCGATAAGAATACACGTCTTTGTATGACCAGTCATCTGAGCATCTGATACTAAGTCTTTACGGACTACAACACCGCTACAACCACTATCTCTAAGTACAAGTACTGATTGGTTATCAACCAATCCACATACTACAGGAATTTGTCTTACCTCTTTAGCACTACATGCAGCGCTCATTACAGGAACTTTACACCCACATGACAATTTCACAAACCCGTCTTTTGAACTGGTCTCGTTCACATGTTTGTCTAACTTAACCACCATACAACCTGTAATAGAAGACTTACCCTGAGTACTAGAGTCTGGTTGATCATGCTGTTCATGATTATCACATGTACATGTACAAGTTTCACACGAAGATGACTCATTTGTATTCTGTTTACCTTGCTTATGTTTATTCCACCACTCCTTGCGTTTATTCTTCTTAGACGTAGAACTAACCTCTATAGTCTGAAGACTTGCTGCTTTTAGAACAGCAGGTCTCTGTGTACAATCACGTGCTAAGTGACCACGCTTATCACATACAAAACATGGACCCAAACCTGATCCTTGCTTACCAGCTTGATTGTCCTGTTTACCATGATGAAAATAAGACTTGTTGGTACTCTGACTTGAGTTACTCTGCTGATTAACATTACCTTTACCTTTCATGTTTTGGGGCTTAACAGGTGGTACCGGCTGCCATCCACTTCTGGCTTCAACATACCTATCTGCTAATGCTGCCATATCATGTATGTTATCAGGCTTCCTTTCCTTTATAAATAATGTCAAGTCTTTGCCACTACTATTAAGAAATTGTTCACGAACTAAAAGATCACATACACCTTCATATGATTTGTCAATGTTGGATAATTCAATCCATCTATCTCTATAGTTACATAATCGTGTTACAAATTGTGTACCTGTTTCACCTGAAGTTGGTTTTGCTGTCCTCAACTTGGTGCGAAATCCATCTTCAGTTAACTGGTACGCTTTCAACACGGCCTCCTTCAACTTGTCATAGTTGTTGGCATCTGGTGCGTTCATAGTAGAATACTCATGTAGACCTTTACCTGAAAGAAGAGCACCTAAGTTAATAGCCCAATCAGTTTCCCTTTTCCAACCCTGAGCACTAGCATACCTTTCAAACCTTTGGAGAAAAGCATCCATGTCATCTTTTCCTTCTTGAAAAGCAGGGAGTTTAGGAGATCTACCATAACTTTTCTGTTTTTCCCCACTCACACCACTCTCAACTTTCATCAATGCAATTTTATATTGTATTTCAACTAGCTCACGTTCTCTATCCAAGCGTTCTCTATCTTGCGCTCTAAGATCACGCGCTATCATCTGCTGTTCTGTAATAAATTTTTGTAACGACTCACCAGTGTGTCCCAACGTTTCGCCAAGCGCAGCTAGCTTTACCAAGTCCATGGCGAAGATCAAACACACAATTGCAGAATGCAAAATCAACACTGCATACGCAAGCTTACCTATGTTTCGCAAAGATAATGCGAACAGTACTACCAAGAGGCTACAAAATATTATGGTTAAATGCAATACTATGTAAAGACCACACTTACCAAAGAACACGCCATAATTGTTGTTATACTCTCCAGTGCTACTCGAGAAAAGCATTTAAAATACATAAATTCTGTAAATCTGCACTAGCATAAATGATTTCGTTCACACCTAAAACAATGTCTTTTCAATTCGCGGAGAGTCCCCAAAAATGTCACATAGGAATGAAAAGGTCATAGAATTGTTTTAGATTTGACACTACATTTATTAATGATTGATTGGTTCACGCTTTGTGGTGAATATAACATACATGATAACAATACATAACAATAAATACACACATCATAATATTGTTTTGAGTCAATTTAACTCTTCAAATTGGTTTGTGCACAACCACTTTACTAATTTGGTTCCTACGCTGGTTCAACAGTTCCTACGTTGGTTCAACAGTTCCTACGTTGGTTCAACAGTTCCCACGCTTAGTTGACAGCTGACCTGTAGAATATGACCCGTAGAGTTGATCCGTAGATTATGACCCGTAGAGTTGATCCGTAGATCCTCTGATTATGACCCGTAGATCCGTAGACTGACCCGTAGAGTTGATCCGTAGATCCTCTGCTCGTAGACTGTATATGGTAGTTGTAATAACTGAGCCCCCGACGAGACGACTTGTCTGGTCCTCAAGTAGGCCGTACCATAGTCTGGTATTTGCACCCGACACCCATGTTCGGCTGTATATAATAAATAAAATTATATCCCAAATAGAAGAGTAAAAGTAAACTTGACCATGACTCTTTTATATACACACGATATAGTAATTCTTTTGTTTGTTGAAATGATTCTGGACACAAACTAGAATTCTGAAGTAAATTAATATTGTTGATTAATTTAACCACCAATATCATACAATAATATTGTATAATATTTAACACCGTCAATACGCACGTAACCACAAATATCACACACTAATATTGTATAATATTTAACACGTCAAATTATACGCTCGTGACGATTCTGTAACGTTGATCAAAATGTTAATATCTTATCACACAAGAAACATCGTATAACCTGTATTTTGATCAAGTCTAATAAGTGACTCATGAACATACATCACAATTACACAATAGACTGGGCACCAGTCTCAACGTTCAATAAACAATGTGTGATGTTATTTCATTAACCACTCACATTTATATAAACACTAAATTTCACCCATGAGGATTATAAATGGTGACTGCATTGATTATCACTCAATAATCAATACCATGTAAAACCACATTGCTTGATTGATACACACATGATTCAGATCCATATTCAACTGTATGCTCGTGCAAGTTATAGGATTGATACACAGGTTTTAAACTATACAATAAATAGAACTTACGATTTATTGTGCAAATTCACCGGCTAGCTCTGGAGAGTCTGTAACACCAAGTATTTAATCTTTGGCCACCGTCACAAAAGCATAGTCTTGCTGTGTGCATAAAACACGTCACCAATTGCAAACCACCGTTTTGTAGCCTATTGAAGAAACACTGCTATAAACATGTATAGTTGCATTTTGCATTAGCAGCTACCTGTAGATGATCTCTTACAAAATTGGTAAAGCTAAACTATCTATTCTCCGTAGTTTAATAATTAAATTAAAGATCACAACGCGATCTGTATACGTCCGTTCTCCACAACGTTCGTTAGCTAGTCAACCTGGTAATGCGATAGAGAATGCTGGAATCACTATTCCCACAATACATTCAACCATGCATACATAAACCACTTACATACTCACACACCATATAGACAAAGAATTGAATGATCACTGCGTTCCCGCGATGCAAAACTTCCTCATAAAAGGGTAAGGGAGGGAATACATATAATATATTATACTATCCTGACACTACTTTTCGAGTTATAGTGGGTGGCTCAACTCTCCTTGTGGCTCAACTCTCCCGCATTTCCCCTAGATGTAAGACGCGAAAGAAGAATATTGTGATCAATGGTGTCAAAAGCTGCAGACAAATCCAGTAGAACTAAAAACACAGCATGTTTTGAATCCAATTTCTGTAAAATATCATTCTGGACTCAAGAAAGCAGCTTAATTATCATCAAGGGCCTGGACGATGTCATTCTTCACCTTGAGCAACGGAGTTTCAGTGCTGTGCTTTTGTTTGTAAGCGGACTGAGATGATTCTTCAAGGTAGTTAATTTGCACCAAGTGCTCATTAACTTGATTAATAGCTGCCTTCTCAATTACCTTACCAACAAAACAGATTTTTAAGACAGGCCTGTAATTCTTTAGGCCTTCCAATCCAGGGTGACCTTTTTAAGGATTGGTGTTACTAATAGCCTGTTTGAGATCCTGTGGGAACACACCAGTTTTTAGGGAAGTATTTACAATGCTAGTGAGTAATGGCAAAACAACATCAATATGCTCTTTGAGTAACCCTGTTGGGAGGCTATCTAGCTTGCAACTCTTACTGGCAATGCGACGAACTTCATTTTGGTCAAGCTCTCTGAAACTATTCATATTCTTCCGAATAACAACATTAGTGTTCATACCAAGATCACTATTGTTTCTATTACCATTAATACTTGTTCTTATTTTGTCACCCTTTTCAATCAAGAAATTAGCCAACTTATTACTAAGTACATCGGGGGTATACAAAGTAGGCAAGATCTTTTCATTTTGATTTAGCAGAACACCTGTCCTATTGTCTGGAAAGTTTCTTTAGTACTGGCTCCATTCAACTTCTTATTGTAATACTTTTGCTTTGATGCCTCCAGCAATTTAATGTAATGCAAATGCTGATGTAATGCAAATGCTGAGTCCATGCTGAGATGTAATGCAAATGCTGAGTAAACAACATCACTCTTATCCGATATAGTAGGATGCCAGCATCTTGATTACATGTGTAAGCAACCATCCACGATATGTCATTAGTAACCAGTCTTTAAAGTGGTAGACACATGGGGACATTCTTAAAGTCATTTAAAGATCTTTTCCAAGTGACCTATTATTGATTTTTAATTTGAAAGCAGATTTTTGTGCAGATTTTTCATTTTTGATCATTATTCATGTGTCATCCTACAGGTACAAACTAAAAATTTGGAGACACAGTGTACAGAAGAATCTTTTAATAAGGACTTTCTGACCCAAATGCCATTGGTAGATGGCCAGGATACGGAATTGATGGAGGGGATACAGTGTACAGAAGAATCTTCTGATGAGGACTTTCTGACCCAAATGCAATCTAACTATTTGCCATTGGGAGAAGTCCAGGACACGGAATTGATGGATTGTGAATGAGGTTAGTGATATTAAAAAGAGTCTTGTAGGCCCTTAGCACTAGACTCGTCCTTTATCCCGCAATATCCCAAACTTTGACCCTTTGAACCTTGGTAGCAGAGACCCTACTATACTCTATTTGGCTTCCTCTGGACAGTGACGTAATTTAACAGGCGCAGCTTTTACGCATGCGTATGTATCTTCCGCCTTTCAACGCTCGTGTGTATACCCCAGCCCCGCGAGTAGGAGCGCATGTTATGTGCTGTTATTAGTAGAATACGCGGTTACGTCACTGTCTCGTGATGGCCAAATAGACTACAAGTATAGATGTAATCGCTTTGCCTGCTCAGCTACACCCAAGCAGAGGCCGGAGGATTTCACCTTGAGGCATCTAGCTTGGTGGAATTTCCCATGATCTGGGCCCTATTTCATGAAGGTCAACTTAAGATTAAGTTTGTAAGAGTTCCTATTAAAGGTAGATGACCCGATCACATTTTCGTAACACAGAATTATTTCAAACATACGGAGATTTTCATATCATATGAAAGCTCGTATTTTTCTCATCATCATACTGAAATTTGACGGCCTAAATCGGTATAATTACGGAGAAATCGATGAAATAACGTCGAAGTACCGCGAATGGTGGTAACCACCGATATAAAGACATCAAAAAAAGCAACTCGGCTGTTGTAAAAGCACCTATAATTTTAAAATTGTTACTCATATTCTAAAAATGAGAACACCAGGAGACGGACAATTTAATATCGGTGATTTTGACACCTTGTTTGTTAAAATCGATTAAGTATTGTTGTCGCGGTATGTGCTTACAGATGAAAAGTGCCATTTTCATTGTTGCATTAACTCCTATTGATCTCTCTGATTCAGCGTGAAGATAATAGGGGGAATTTTGATAGTTTGTCCATGACGATGACCTGTCCTGTCTGTCTTTTCGGACCTTTTGAGCATTTGGAGTTTTAAATTCATCCTTTTTAATTGTAAAGAAGTACGCCTGTCATCCCTATTAAATTTGTCCCGGATTATGCTAATCAAGTTTACAGCACAACAAGAACAGCTAATCAAAATTCCCGCTATTATCTTCACGCTGAATCAGAAAGTTCAATAGGAGTTAATGCAACAATGGAAATGGCACTTTTTATCTGTAAGCACATACCGCGACAACAATACTTTATCGATTTTAACAAACAAGGTGTCAAAATCACCGTAATTAAATTGTCCGTCTCCTGGTGTTTTCATTTTTAGAATATGAGTAACAATTTTAAAATTATAGGTGCTTTTACAACAGCCGAGTTACTTTTTTTGATGTCTTTAGTTTGTGTACTACTCAATGGGTACAGTTCACAGCATCTTGTGCGTCTAAAATAAGAACCATTAGAGCTATGCAACTCAAACTTTGGAACACAACTTTTTTAAGGATGACCTTTCATGTAAAATAGAAAACTTCAAGTTGAAAATCGGAACATCTACCTTTAAATTCTTCTTTAGGGTCCATATCCAAACTCTCAGTGCTTTTAAAGCATTTTTCTAGCGATTTAAAAGCGCTTTTCCAACGGTATTTCGTTCTATTGTTAAAAGCATCGGAAAAAGATCGGTGATTAACTAGAAACCTCTCTACTTATCTGGCGTTAACAATATAACTATTGTAGTACTCTCGATGGCTGCATTAGTGAAGCAGACAGATCAAAGGCGCAAGGAAGGTTGTGTTATATTCTTTAAAGGGGCGTGTACATCTCAAGTGTTTGTCCTGGACAAAAATCACATGACTCCCTACGTATCTGAGTCTCCGGATTCCCATGTAATAATACCCATGGTGCAATAGATTTGCCGCGAATTTTAATCGACAAAAGGTAATGTTGAAATTATTGTACGAACGAACTGTGTCTAGAATAGTTTCAAAAAGAAGTGCAATGCATAATAATGAAATCAGAATTACAATCTCCTTCAGCATATAATCAACTTTTGGGCGATAACCTTTGATAAAAACACACAACAATCGAAATATAAAGCATTTTACCCTCCGATTTCAGTGATATTTGTATTTTAAACTCTATCTAATTTTATTTTAAAACTGTTTTATGCATAGTTTTCATTAGCTCAAATGGTAGAGCGCTGGCTTCACAATCATGAGGTCAGTGGTTCGAATCTTGTAAATGTCTTTTTCTTTTTGTTATTACACTCTTTTTTAATAACAGGATTGCTTATAATCGTTCGCTATATATTTATTGAATGTTGAATAATACTTTTTTCATTTGCAATTTCACTATGATAAAGAATGTCCTGTAAATATAATTGTGTTGATTGAACCATATGAATTATGGAGTCCCTAGCACGTCTATAATGGACATGACATGGTCTGCAAAGACCAATTGTTATGTAAATAAGAAGCCAGTCGGCTTATATCCTTGAATCGATTTTTTTAGTTCCTTCAACACAGATATTTGTAATTTGCTCCAATCTTCAAAAAAGAGAGTTGTATCTTTAAAAATACATTACGCAGTTCACGGCTTACGCGGCCTGGTATGGGCGTTTTTGGCGTAGATTTGATACCGTGCTGAACTCATCATGCTCATCGCTGCAAGAGCGCAATTATAAAATGCTGTCCGCTGTCCTAAATCTCTCTCGTCTTGACTCCCGGTCCTGAGCAAATCATAACCCAATATTTGTATTGTGCCACTACTGTGAGACTACAGGGCCGTAAGACACTTTTTTCAAAGGGGGGGGGGGGGGGGGGGGGTGTTTTCAAAACAAAAAAATCACCGGAAGATTTTTGTGAGTCAATTATGCACGATCGAGGTACATGTTGGCTCTAAACAAGCTTGTAGCAAAGAATATTGCATTTTGGGAAGACAAATGCGCGCGAAATTTTTTCATCTGTGTACAAATTTTCCGGGGAAGATTTTCAAAGGGGGGGGGGGGGGGGGGCGATCGCCACCATCGCCCCCCTTCTTACGGGCCTGGACTAAATAAGTGGGTATGCCGACTATAGTTTTATGTAAAATCTCAACATAATTGAGGCTACCGACGTAACGGATGCGCCAAAAAGTGGCTCTATAAGTTGTAAAATAATCTGAAACCATCTAAAAATGCTTATTTATTGTTTTGTTCATATAATTATACAAAGACCGTTTGAACCAATATATCTATCCATTAATATATCCATCTATCTATATATCTAAACACGTTCTTTTGATACCCTTTTAAACTTCAGTGAAATAATTCAACAAGTTAAAAAAAATATCTGAGGCCCCATGGCCATATGAGCTAAAATGTTTGATCGCATAACTTAAATAAGACACATTGATTCAACATGGTAAACATGTGCTGATAATTTTTCAGATTTCATTTTTTATATTCATGCGGCTTTTGCAAAAACAAATTGTCAACAAAACTTCAGTTTTATGCTAACATTAAATACATGAGACGTACTCCAAAGTGTTCAAAATCTTCAGTTGTATGCTAACACTAAATAAATGACACGTATTCAGAGAACATTTCAATGTCAAATGCGCAAATTGTCCAATTTCCAATTTGGTGCATTTATTCATATACAGGCTGTCCCAAAATGATATAGTAGGCTGCGCCTACCCATCGATGCCCATCATTAAAATCAATGAGATTCAGGTCCAGGTTTTTTCATCATCTTTGACATAACCATTTCATTAAAATGTTACGATCACGAATATCGGAATTATTTCACCTCTTTGGCAAAGTACAAAAGGGTGGGGGTGTGTGTGTTCATTTGTGTGATCATTTACAACTCGCGATTGTGAAGGATTGCCTCTATCAATTTTTGATCATCTTAGGCTCATTTTGAAGGGGAAGTCCTATTTATGTAAGATGTCATTTCCGATTAAATAAAAAACACGATTTTTGTTACTATCTTTGAGTCGATAAAGATGCATTTTCAATGCGATCGTAAACATCATATTTTTGATGATTTTTAGACGTCATAGCAAAAACTTTATGCACAAGAAATGTTCCTAACGTATTAAACTTGATCAAAAATATATTTATTTGTAATACATTTTTGGACAGGGGTCAGGGCCACGACTTTTATTTACCTATGGTCAAAATATACGCCATTTTCCAAACACACAGAGACTAAATCGTTTTTTTTCTAAAAAAAGGTATTCAGCAGGATTCGAACAGAGGAGGGGAGAATCTATTAGATTACTAGTCCATATTCGTAACCGCTCGGCCATAGCTACTTACTGACGTGTCTATGTGTTCTCTATAATAATGAACTAGTGGTGAACTATTGAGTATTCGACGAAATGTAGCCAAATTGAACCCAGTTTCTAAAATTGTATTTTAAATGTAAAAACGGTGTCGCTGCAAGCTAGGGTTGGATTCAATGTAAAGAGCAATAAATTGATGATCGTGGAAGGTTATTAATTTAAAGCTTTTAATGAGACAGGGGTCAGCGCCACGGGAAATATCCCCCTAGTCACATGACGTTGAACCACATTTAAATGCCTTAATGTTGTCATTGTATAAGGCTGACATTTTGGCATAAATTGAATTGCACGATATCGACATCCGCTTTTCAAGGGAAAAATAAATTCTATTCGTATACAATAGACTCACTCAACGTTGGCATCTGACTGTACCGACGGAAGCTCAAGTTTACCGACGGGGATATACAGGGGGGCACCGGCCCCTGGACCCCTGGGTTCGCCACTGAGCACGGTACCAAATCCACGCCAAAATACAGTCGCTCACACCAGGCCGTGAAAGCCGTGAACCGCGTAACGTATTTTTGAAGGTACCACTCTCTTTTTTTTTAAAGTTTGGAGCAAATCAGCAAATACAAATATCGGTCGTATAGGAAATAAGAAAATCGATTCAAGGACATATTAGCCGATTGGCTTCTTATTTACATAACAATTGGCCTTTGCAAATCATGTTCATTGATAGACTAGCTAGGGTCTCCATAGTTCAATTGAACGGAATAGTCAACACAATATATTTATAGGGTATTCTTTATCGCAGTGAAATTGCAAAAGAAGAAAAAAATATCATTCAACATTCAATAAATATTGCGAACGATATGCAATCCTGTCAATTTCTAAAAATAAAGTGTAAATAACAAACAGAAAAAAGTATAACAATCCTAGGATTCGAACCACTGACCTCATGATTATGAAGCCGGCGCTTTGCCGACTGAGCTAATGAAGACTACACATAGATATTTAGAAAATAAAATACATAAAGTTCAAAATACGAATATCACATGAATCGGGGCAAAAATGCGGGCTAAAATGCTTTATATTTCGATTGTTGTGCGTTTTTAACATAGGATTATCGCCCAAAAGTTGATTATATGCTGAAGGAGATTGTAATTCTGATTTCATTATAATGCATAACACTACTTTTCGAAACGATTCTAGACACCTTAGTATTTCGTTCGTACATAAAATGTTGGCCATTACGTTTTTTCGATTGGAATTCGGCGCGGCAAATCTATTGCGCCATGGGTATTATTACATGGAAACACGGAGACTCAGATACGTACTAGGGAGTCATGTGATTTTTGTCCAGGACAAACACTTGAGATGTACATGTACACGCCCCTTTAAGAAATACTATATTATAGTATTTCTTAAAGAATATAACACAACCTTCCTTGCGCCTTTGATCTGTCTGCTTCACTAATGCAGCCATCGAGAGTACTACAATAGTTCTATTGTTAACGCCAGATAAGTAGAGAGGTTTCTAGTTAATCACCGATCTTTTTCCGATGCTTTTAACAATAGAACGAAATACCGTTGGAAAAGCGCTTTTAAATCGCTAGAAAAATGCTTTAAAAGCACTGAGAGTTTGGATATGGACCCTTAGTTGTTTTATGAAATAGAAGATAAGAATCTTCTTAACTTAAGAAGAATCAAAGAAGAATCAATTCTTCTTAAATCGTCGGTGGTATTACATAGTGGCGTATCAATGGTGGTATTACATAGTGACGTGCAGTAAACGTTTTTGAGATGTATAACCTATTATTTTGAAATATCGTTTTCGTTGTTATTTTTACAAAGTCCCAAAGCCAAAAATTTATTAGTTAATTGGTTATCAAAACATTTATTTGGTGTATAAAAAAAGCCAATATTTTGTTTTGTTTTAACATAGTGACGTACACACTATACACCGCTATGTAATACCACCGACGGAATCAATCTTAAGGAGATCTTAAAGTTTTAGGAAATTAAATAAATAAAAATAGGACCCTAATGTTATGTTATAATTATGATGACTTGCATGAGATATGGATAAAAGGACGTTTTTTCCTATTGTGATCTCATTTGAAATCTCAAATTAAAATAATATTATTTTTATGAAGTTAAGAACACATGAACAATTTACATCAGTTAAAAGTAGACTAATAAAACCTATAAATGATGATTTAATCTGTATCTTGTACGTTATGTAGCGCGTTATGTAAATACACACTTCCGCTCGTGTAAAATATTAATGGGCCTAAAAAAGTCACACATTGGGTGTCAAAAATCATCCAGAATTGAAATTGTTGAATAACAGTGTAAGAACACATGAACAATTTACATCAGTTAAAAGTAGACTAATAAAACCTATAAATGATTTAATCTGTATCTTGTACATTATGTAGCGCGTTATGTAAATACACACTTCCGCTCGTGTAAAATATTAATGGGCCTAAAAAAGTCACACATTGGGTGTCAAAAATCATCCAGAATTGAAATTGTTGAATAACAGTGTAAGAACACATGAACAATTTACATCAGTTAAAAGTAGACTAATAAAACCTATAAATGATTTAATCTGTATCTTGTACGTTATGTAGCGCGTTATGTAAATACACACTTCCGCTCGTGTAAAATATTAATGGGCCTAAAAAAGTCACACATTGGGTGTCAAAAATCATCCAGAATTGAAATTGTTGAATAACAGTGTGTTGGGGATTCTGAATGTTAATTTAAGGGCTCATGGGGGTAATCTTCAGTGGGAATAGGACTGCTCCCTTCAGTCGCATTGGTATCACGCTACTCACACAGCTCAGGTCTAGTGTTAGTAGGCCCTTTGATTGGCACTTAGAAATAAAATAACATCATGCACATTTTTCTAAGCGGAATATCACCAAAAGCCTTTGGACTGACATAATGTTTTAGCAAATTGGCGAGAAATATTCGGTTTTATCTATCCGCGCGAACAAGTAATCCAAGCGTATAAGCGCGATTTTGGCATACGCAAGCACAATGTTACTGCAACATTGCGCGCCATATTGTGCCATGCGAGCGTTTTGCGCGCGAGGCTCTTCTGAATTCATTCGCTGCTGTAAACGGGTTTCGCCAATTTGGAACTGACTGAACTATAGCATTGTTCAAATCAATGTCTTAAATTCAAAAAGTTAACAAAATATCTATATAGCAGTATTATTGTGAATAAATACTATTTGCAATGTGTCTGTTAATGGTTGATTTATCTGCCATTGACAAGACTGTGTAACAATCCTATATTTGGATAAATTTATGTTTGACCAGATACTATAGGTTGCTGTTGCACATCTTGCTTCATTTTATGTTCACAATTTTCATGGTAGTTAAAAATTGCGACAATTCTAAGACTGACAAAAAAGGAGGAAAATTGAATGCATGTATATGTATCTTTATCATGTTTTATAATATTCTGTTGTCGTACATTGATGGTTATCTTTCCATGTTATATCTTTCTCATAGCACGAGGGCTGGTCTCCATTGGCACTGTCGTCTTATTTGTGATCAACATTAGCTGTTCCAGAGCTTCCCAGATGTGACGTCATCACCTTAGCATATTATTGTAACGGACCGGGTATAGAATTTAATCACCGAATCCCCCTGGCAGCCGCTATTCCCCAGTCGAGGTTCCAAAAGATAAGGCCCGAGCGGATGGCATGGAACCCTCAACTAAGGACAACAACTACCAGAGGTTGGGTTCGCTGCTCAACCAAAAGATCTAAAGAACTTCTATCGTGAATATTTTATAACCAATAATGACAAAGTAAAAGGAAACATGGCAACAAAATTCATATCAAGTCATATTTTAAACTTTAATTTGGCCTAAACTTCAAAACTTCTCCTTTTCTTTCACAAACAAAATATTTCACATTGAAACTGGAATTATGGCCTAAGATTTCAAACATTACGTTTCTCAAAATATTACACTCTGAATAAATACCTCAATTAATTTTGAGTTATCACAATCAATTAATTATTCCATCTCATTACTCAGAAAAACATCCAAGTATTCATGAATGCCAAACTATTCTTCTGAAAAACATTATGGCCTAAGATTTCACACATTGTTTCTCAAAATATTGCACTATGAATAAATACCTCAATTAATTTTGAGTTATCACAATCAATTAATTATTCCATCTCATTACTCAGAAAAACATCCAAATATTCATAAATTCCAATCTCTTATTCTGAAACACATTTATCCACAAAATTCAAACCCAAATTTATTGTCTTTCACATGTACACCAAGTTCCCTACATAAAAAGAGGAGCTATAAAACTAACACCACCCTATTGACAAAGATTTATCTCTGTTAAAAACAACCTATCGCTCAGCGCAGATTAATGATTCATTTTCGGCATTTTCTGCACTAACGAATCCCCAGCCGAACACATCCCCTGGATGGTTTAACACTTTTCAATGTAAACATTTAAAAAGATAATACCGGGAGACCAAATCTCGCTCAGCGCAGATTTCAATTCGCTTTCGCTTGAGTTTTAAAAAATCAAGTCTCACGAATCCCGACCAAAAGTCCTCTCCTACATGACTTCCACTTTTCAATTATAAATGCAAAAATGATTAATTTGTAATACCCGTCCTCTAAAAAGCTAGGACCTACAAGTGTGACATGAACAAGACTAACAAATTTGACAACAACACACATCCCTAGGGGGGGCTGGGGTACCGCGCCATTTTGCAATATTTTGCGAAATCGATCATGGTTATCACGTGATACGTATCGTGGAAAAATAATGTACACTGTTTTAACGAAATGCACTGTGGGATTGTGTTACCAGCCTAAAATTATAGAGGTCGCAAACCCGGTCGCAAACTTGCTTATATTGAGCCTAGCTATAACAAGCTAAAAGTGACATCTCTGAATGTATTACCAAAGTGTGAAATTGTTGGACACACTGGTAAAATGGTTTTACAACAAGTTTTGCTATCATATTATCAAACTGAACTCAAGTTAAATCACTCTATATCGAGCAATAATATAATTGTTTACGCATTTTAATTGTTTAGACAAAGTTAAATAAATCAAGGATACATTTATGATAGATAAATAAATAAAAAGAAAACTATAAACGCATGGGCGGCATTTATAATTGATAAAAATTGACATAACAATGATGTTACATTAATATACCATCAAGTTTAAAAATAGAAAAATAATGGGAATATTCGAACCCGTGATTTCCGATTGCCAACGACATGGCCAACCTATGCACGCCACAGAGATTTACGACTGTAATTGTGATAGTTTTATTATTTAACCATGTCCATTTATTTATAACGAACGGATTTTTATTGTGCCATTTTTGCCAAATGTGTGTGTTGCTCTCGCACAAAATGTGTTTGTAATTTGATTATAATTCTTATTTTTAAAAGAACGGTAATTTTTTTTGACATTTTCGAGAGAAAAAAATGGCGTAACCCTGATACGGTAAACGCCAGCAGTGTGGTGTCCGCGTGGGCAAGCATACAGATGATGCTAAGCAAATCCAGCATATAAAACAAAAAGTGCTCCTAATGGGACTCGAACACACAACCTCTCGCTCCTCAAGCGACTTTCTTTCCGCTACACTAACCGTGCTAATTGAAAAAACGTAACGCAAATAATTTATTTATATCATGGGTCATGGGTTAATGCACTGTGTTAAATTCTACAATCCCGGCCGCCACTCTGTTCAAAGGCACAAAAAAGTGGACTTATTTTATGCTTTTTTTGCAATTCTGGGGTGTGTGGATCGTGTTTTTTTATCAAATTGGTTAGATATCCGTCCATTTTAGAACATCTGAAATTTAAAGTGCACCCACACACCCGGGAAAGTATGCTGCCAAGGGCATATATTTTGCACGTAAATCCAATACAAAAGTTCAGAAAATCGACCAAAATATGACGTCATGACCATTGCTTCGGGACAAAATGGCGCGGTACCCCACCCCCCCCTAACACATCCCTTAGAGAGGAATTATTTTCAAGACGCCCTCGTTTGACTTGCGTGTTGCTTTACTTTAAAAAAAAAGTGATTCTAAGCGGATTCGAACCAGCAGCAGCATAGTAGTCTTTGCATTCATAGACAGCGCTCTTATCGATTGAGCTACGGAGGGAACTACCAGAGGAGCGCAAGATTATAATCTATAGGTATTACATTCTCAAAATCGATTACTGGTGTCACTATAATAGACGATTTAGTTAGCCGATTTTAACGATCTATACACAAAATTGCTGAGAAATCGACGAAGCTCAACGCATGGTAATACATGAAAATTAAATCTGATGAAGACAAATTAGGAAAGTTTAAGCAGCTGCTGTATTTCTTCTGATGGGCAATTCTCCACGAAAATGTTTAGCGTTGAAGTTCAGTATTTTCTTCATCCAATGCGTCAATGATCTAAGATCTATCATTGGTGAATTCTCTAATTTAATGTCACCTTTCATTGTTTCAACACCTGTAGCGACCTACAGTCATCAAAAAAAGTAACTATACAGGTAATAAATGGGCTTCTAACTCTTAAAATATATATCCTACTTAAAAATATTAAATTATAAAGTTGTTGAGAAATTTGTCTTCTTTAATATGAGATATTCCACGCTAGGATCGGGTGATTATTGAAAAAGTGGCACTCAAAAATATAAGGAGAAGTCCTATTTTCATTTTCACATTTCTATTTTCTACACGCGGGCCAATCTACGGGTACCTTATCGATTACTGGTAGTGCAATTGGGGGATGCATGCGCAGGTTGGACAGCCGGCCGCATCGTTCCGATGGATCAATACGCCACACACACGCTACCTGTCATTCTCTCCCCATGTTGAAATGTAAAATGTGAATTTGAAATTGTGACTCTACCTTACATTTTGGATTGTCGCTTCCTAAATATTCAACCGATCCTAGCGTGCAATATCTCATTTTAAAGAAGATAAATTTCTCAACAACTTTATGATTTGATATTTCTAGGTAGGATAAATATTTTTAAAGTTAAAAGTACATTTATCACCTGTATAGTTACTTTTTTTGATGACTGTATGTTTATAACATGTAGGCCTGTGGTCGTATATATTGTCATCAATGAATAACGCCCCCAGGCTCAACACAGCGGAACTTTTTTGTGATACAAAATCAACAGAGGGCGGTTGCTATTATGTCCCAAATTTCAAATTTCTAAGGGATGTGAACAAAATACCATGTGATTTCAAAAATTCGGAAAGGAAACCCTTATTAATTTAACATTGTACATTTTTGTGACCTTCAAATTCATTACTTATTAAAGCCTAGAAATAAAAGCTGACTCAATAGAGGTAAAAAAAAGTACTGATGCATGAAATCATGAACATTCTAACATGTGCAGTCAAAAATGTGACACTCACCCAAGCTGTGTTTCCTGCATGGAGGTTGCTGCCAGACTGAAGAAAACCATGAGGTCTGGCATGCCTCAGATTAAACATTTAAATAACAATGGCCTAACAATTAATGTCAGTTCATCAAGTGAGGGCAGTATATCAGGTAGCTTAGGCTAGCCAGAGGGTATCTGGACTTATTTTTGGAATGGCATCTCTGCCCATCTTTGGAATGGCATTCCTGTTACCCTGCGCCATTCACCAACTTTAGACGTCTTCAAATCCAAACTCAAGACACATCTCTTTACATTGCATTTTGACACACCTTAATTTGCTGCCCATGTTATTCTACATTAATCTGTTGTTATTTCTCCATTATTGCTTTTAACCCTGCCGATTGTTGCAATCGGGAGCAAGAAACCGGCTTTCTTGCTGTGAGTGAAGTGCTAGTAACCTCTCCTCTCCAGGGCTCTCACTACGTATTTACTATTGTGCCGTTCACATAACATCTTCCGTTATAACCATGTATCTCTGTGTTACCCTGCCCATTGTTTGTCTTCTCGGGAGCAAGAAGCCGGCTTTCTTGCTGAGAGTGAAGTGCTGGTAACCTCTCCTCTCCAGGGATCTTATCTATCTTCGTGCCGGTCACTTTTGCATCTTCTGTTAATGTGTACATTTGTGTTTTATTTATTAAATGTTTTATAATATAACCCAGCCCACATTCTACCAAGGGAATGGGACGCTGTAGCTCCATATTGAGAGTGCATGTACGTACTTGAAATCTCTCCTCTCCTGAGTCAAATAATTCGCTTTGTGCTGGTCGCATTTTGTCTTCTCACATATTTTATCTCTTGTAGTTTTTAAGTGTGTAATATAATGAGTTTTTATCTCCTTGTTGCTTGTACATGTACATTAATTATAGACTACCTATTTCATGTATTTGATTGGTTCTTAATACCTTTTCTTGTTTTTATGAAATGTTGTTTTGATGTAATATCAAAATGTTCTTTTATGTAGCCCACGTCTCTTTTTCTATCTGCGATCATGGTTCTTGACGTGTAGACATCTCTTTTCTGTCTGCATCTCTTGAATCATCGATTTGCAAGCATACAAGGAGAGACGTGGTGCACCAGTTGTTGTGTTTTCCCTGCTTGTATAATGTGCAATTATTTATAATATTTTATGGTTTTTAGGTTGATTATGTTGTTTTCTTTTTGTAATATAGTTATGTGAAGCGCCCAGAGGCTCCTTGCATTGGGCGCTATAGTAAATCCATTTTTATTATTATTATTATTATTAAAAATAGTCAACACTCGATTTGTTACATTATATTAAAAAATGAACTTTGTACCATGCCACATTTTTGTATGATTTCCACATAAACTCCACTTTAGAAATCTTAAAGAGCTATACGTATGTACACAAAAGTGTGTGCCACTTGCATGCGTTGGACGTTCATCGATTTTGCACGCAGCAAGCAAGTTGCATACAAGTAATGTTTCAAATATTCGCTTGTGGCATGCATGCACAAAGTGTGTGCAGCATGCTTGTAGGGAGCATGCAAACAGTTTTAGTAAGCGGAATGTTATCAAAGCTGAACAGAGAAGGTATAACTATTTAGACTTGTATTTGATGCTACCCCGTTGAGTGTTTTATCAAATATTGATGCCTCACAAGTTATGCATCCTTGGTAGTAAAATACAATTCTAAAATGTAATTAACTCTTTCATACGGTGTCATTTATTTTATCAGAATAACTATGTTGTTCCAATATTGGACAAAATCTTCAGTATTATATATTATGTATAGTTGTATTTTAGGTTCTATCTTTGAGCGTAATTAAATTTGCTTTAAGAAAATGGGAGATGACATATCGTCGCTGTTCTGTCAAAACCTTGTATGTTTTTCCAGTCCTTCACCCTGGATAAAGTAAAACTGTAAAAAAGGACTGTGTTATACATGTTCAGGATAAAGAGTACTTACACATTGTTTTGATAGATGACAGAATAGTGGCGATGTTTTTCTGTTCAAATACAAAAGGTGGTTATTGGTGGTGATTGGTGATGGCTGTGATTTATAATTTACCTGAACAAATAAACCCTTTTAAAACACATCATTTTGTTATATAAGTTTCATTAAGTCACTTCACAACTCATGAACACTCAAATCTTAATCCATAACTCTCACATACCCCTTCACAACGCACTCCACCCACTACGCACCCAACAACTCTCCAGACATCAACTCACCTATTCACAACTAGCCATCTACAAAAACCTTTGGTGCTCGCTCCTTCCTCTACGCGGCTGCCCATCTTTGGAATGGCATTCCTGTTACCCTGCGCCATTCACCAACTTTAGACGTCTTCAAATCCAAACTCAAGACACATCTCTTTACATTGCATTTTGACACACCTTAATTTGCTGCCCATGTTATTTTACATTAATCTGTTGTTATTTCTCCATTATTGCTTTTAACCCTGCCGATTGTTGCAATCGGGAGCAAGAAACCGGCTTTCTTGCTGTGAGTGAAGTGCTAGTAACCTCTCCTCTCCAGGGCTCTCACTACGTATTTATTATTGTGCCGTTCACATAACATCTTCCGTTATAACCATGTATCTCTGTGTTACCCTGCCCATTGTTTGTCTTCTCGGGAGCAAGAAACCGGCTTTCTTGCTGAGAGTGAAGTGCTGGTAACCTCTCCTCTCCAGGGATCTTATCTATCTTCGTGCCGGTCACTTTTGCATCTTCTGTTAATGTGTACATTTGTGTTTTATTTATTAAATGTTTTATAATATAGCCCAGCCCACATTCTACCAAGGGAATGGGACGCTGTAGCTCCATGTTGAGAGTGTACGTACTTGAAATCTCTCCTCTCCTGAGTCAAATAATTCGCTTTGTGCTGGTCGCATTTTGTCTTCACATATATTTTATCTCTTGTAGTTTTTAAGTGTGTAATATAATGAGTTTTTATCTCCTTGTTGCTTGTACATGTACATTAATTATAGACTACCTATTTGATGTATTTGATTGGTTCTTAATACCTTTTCTTGTTTTTATGAAATGTTGTTTTGATGTAATATCAAAATGTTCTTTTATGTAGCCCACATCTCTTTTTCTATCTACGATCATGGTTCTTGACGTGTAGACATCTCTTTTCTGTCTGCATCTCTTGAATCATCGATTTGCAAGCATACAAGGAGAGACGTGGTGCACCAATTGTTGTGTTTTCCCTGCTTGTATAATGTGCAATTATTTATAATATTTTATGGTTTTTAGGTTGATTATGTTGTTTTCTTTTTGTAATATAGTTATGTGAAGCGCCCAGAGGCTCCTTGCATTGGGCGCTATAGTAAATCCATTTTTATTATTATTATTATTATTATTAAAGGCATATTATGTGATCTTTTCCAGAGAGCGCCCTCTATTCATGATTTTTTTTAGAAAGTAGATTTTCTTGCATATTTACATTTCCGATCATAAATCATACATACATTCCAAGTTACAGAGCAATACGATTCCTAATTACTTAAAAATCATGGGTTTAGAGTTAATTTAGAGTGAAAAATATAAACTGTCGGGATTCCGACAGTTTATTTTCACTCTAAAACCATGATTTTGAAGTAATTAAGAATTGTTTCGCCCTGTAACTTGGAATGTATGCATGATTTATGATCAGAAATGTAAATCTGCAAGAAAATCTGCTTTCTATTTTTTTTTTTATGTTGAGGGCGTTCCCTGGAAAGATCACATAATATACCTTTAAGCCATCTCCTAGGGGGGGCTGGGGTACCGCGCCATTTTGCAATATTTTACGAAATCGATCGTGGTTATCACGTGATACGTATCGTGGAAAAATAATGTACACTGTTTTAACGAAATGCACTGTGGGATTGTGTTACCAGCCTAAAATTATAGAGGTCGCAAACCCGGTCGCAAACTTGCTTATATTGAGCCTAGCTATAACAAGCTAAAAGTGACATCTCTGAATGTATTACCAAAGTGTGAAATTGTTGGACACACTGGTAAAATGGTTTTACAACAAGTTTTGCTATCATATTATCAAACTGAACTCAAGTTAAATCACTCTATATCGAGCAATAATATAATTGTTTACGCATTTTAATTGTTTAGACAAAGTTAAATAAATCAAGGATACATTTATGATAGATAAATAAATAAAAAGAAAACTATAAACGCATGGGCGGCATTTATAATTGATAAAAATTGACATAACAATGATGTTACATTAATATACCATTAAGTTTAAAAAATAGAAAAATAATGGGAATATTCGAACCCGTGATTTCCGATTGCCAACGACATGGCCAACCTACGCACGCCACAGAGATTTACGACTTAAATTGTGATAGTTTTATTATTTAACCATGTCCATTTATTTATAACGAACGGATTTTTATTGTGCCATTTTTGCCAAATGTGTGTGTTGCTCTCGCACAAAATGTGTTTGTAATTTGATTATAATTCTTATTTTTAAAAGAACGGTAATTTTTTTTGACATTTTTGAGAGAAAAAAATGGTGTAACTCTGATACGGTAAACGCCAGCAGTGTGGTGTCCGCGTGGGCAAGCATACAGATGATGCTAAGCAAATCCAGCATATAAAACAAAAAGTGCTCCTAATAGGACTCGAACCCACAACCTCTCGCTCCTCAAGCGACTTCCTTTCCACTACACTAACCGTGCTAATTGAAAAAATTTAACGCAAATAATTTATTTATATCATGGGTCATGGGTTAATGCACTGTGTTAAATTCTACAATCCCGGCCGCCACTCTGTTCAAAGGCACAAAAAAGTGGACTTATTTTATGCTTTTTTTGCAATTCTGGGGTGTGTGGATCGTGTTTTTGTTATCAAATTGGTTAGATATCCGTTCATTTTAGAACATCTGAAATTTAAAGTGCACCCACACACCCGGGAAAGTATGCTGCCAAGGACATACGAGGGGCGTTCAATAACTAATGAAAGTGATCATGGTATGGGATGCATGAGTGATTCTATTGAGGGATGGTGTGATCAGTACAAAGTATGAACCTTTGTCTTTCAAACAATACAGTTTTGGATTTCTAAGTGTGAACCATGACGTCATAGCATTGTCTCAAAGTAAGTACACTTGGGACACTGCTAAATCAATTATTTGGAGGTAAATTTGAATTGTTTGTATGAAACATGTGGTAAAAAGATTGCATAACATGACACCAGAAGCAGGTAAATCCCATTTTTTTTCGCGTAAGTATGATAAAAAAACAATAAATTTAATCCCTGTGTAATTTGATATATGTAGTATAAGAGGAAAAAGTAAGGAGAGGCAATTTAATAAAAAAGTATACAAATATCAATATTTCAAATAGCCAATTTAATTGAAAAAATGCCCAGTCAGTGAATCACTAAAATTGCGGAAAATCAAATAATTTAGGAAAAATCCCAGTAATTAACCAGTTTGGGAGATTCCATATGATAGCTAACTAATTATCTGAACTTATGCGTATGAAACCTGCAAAAAACATGCGCATGCGCAGACGGCAGATCATTTTGAACTGGGCCAAAAATGGCTAAAATCATGAAATTAACCAGATAAAAGCTTAGTGTGCCTTCAAATTCTAATCAGAAATAATGAAAAATGCTTAAATCAATGTGTATAAATATTGTGATAGTCAAAATGAAGATATACATGAATGTATCAATCAAAGATGGCTGCCACAACCTCTCGTATTACTGTTATCTTTAGAGCTACTAGATATGTATTGTTAAAGTAATCGTCACATAATTTCAATAGTTTGGGGAAATTTTATGAACAGCTCCTCTTGAAATCCCCACTATTATTGCTTTACATCCCACAACAAATTACTAAATTATAATCCCTCCATCGTTCTTTATCCTTTGTTGTTTTCCAAGGTATATTATTTCGGATTTTGTTAAATAAAAGCGTATTTGAGATGGTCCCTTCTTGTTTGAATTAAGAAATTCAGATCTAAAAAAGGGTGTCAAACAGAGATAAGTGTGTGTTCTAACTATGTACCAAGTGTTATCTGTTTTTATGCTTGCATTGCCGAGATATACGCAAATATATCAATCAACCCATATTCAACATATTACATATCCAGCCAAATAATTGACAGATTTCAGTCAGTGTCTGAAACCTATTGTGTTTATGTTAATGACGTTACATAACCAAAGTTTTCTAACAATCCAAAAGTGTATTGTGTGAAAGACAAAGGTTCATACTTTGTATTGATCACATTATCCCTCAATAGAATCACTCATGCATCCCATACCATGATCACTTTCATTATTTATTGAACGCCCCTCGTATATTATTTTGCACGTAAATCCAATACAAAAGTTCAGAAAATCGACCAAAATATGACGTCATGACCATTGCTTCGAGACAAAATGGCGCGGTACCCCACCCCCCCTTAGCCATCTCCATGTTGTGTGTATTTTGTATAATTGAGCAACCAATGCATGATTAAATGAGGATACCCATCCACCATGTACATATATATATATATATATATAATATATTTATTATAAATATCTATTAAATATCTATTAAATATCTATTCATAGGCCTACTCGTAATTAATTTTGAAAAAGAAAAAAAAATGAAAAAAAGAGAGTAAAAAAAAAAGAAGAAAAAGGAAGAAAAATGGAATTTAAAAGAAAAAAAGGGAAATAAAACAATGGAAAAATAAATAAAAGGAAAATAAAAATAAATTTCAAAACTTGTTGGCGGTCAATGGTACACTGCACCACAGGCCCAGGATTGCTAAGCAGAGGAAATTAATGCAGTAGTCTACTTGTTTCAGGTCATGGATTTTTTTAAATGTACATATTTCATGAGTTGTTTGATATTTCAATAATAGATGACAATGATTGCAGAGTGGTATTTTAAATGTTATAGGATGGCCTGGGATAGCATTTTAGACTAGTACAACATGTCTTATTTTTGTTCTTTAGTCAGTAAATGTTCTCATAGGGTATTTTACATTTTGTTAGAACTTGCAAATGCAAATGCAAATGAATAATGATCCAAAATGTTGTTTTGCTTGTCAATAAACAGTAAAATGTTAACAGATTTTTGAGAATTTGTCCGTAGAACAGGATTTTTCCCCTGTTGCCAGAAGATAATTTGTATTTTAAGCTGTATCCTCAATGATTATTAAGTATACCAACCATTTTGAAAGATCATGTTTTTAATTTATTTTGATTTTAAAATGAATTTTATTTTATTAAAACAGTTGAACAACAACTGTCCATTGACATGTTTATTTTCCGATATTGAAGAGCCACCATACAGATTTGCTCTTTCGCAAACTAAACAAGTGTTGTATTTATAAATTCTTGAATTCTTGTTTGGCTTGTAATGTATCATTGTATGTATTTAATATGTTTTCGGTGTAAACCAGTGACATCAATCATTTTTAGGAATCACTTTTCAAATCAATAACCTACAATCTTGGAAAATAGTTAGAACACTTGCTACAATTTATTTGAACCGTCCCCATACTCACGACTGAGATTAGACTTGGGTCATTGTTCAATTTAAAGATGCGATGTTCCCCTTTACATACAATATCCCACTTCCATGGTGAGGCTGTTAACAACATTCATTGGGGAAGAAGAGGTGGCTTTTACCCTAAATTGAGTAATGTGAAACAATTTGTTCATGATTGTAGCATTATTGAGTGCAATATTAGCGGATTGATTGGGGGGGGGGGGGGAACATGCTTTGTAAACAAGGTTGCAATAGAAGAAAAGGGTTGAAAACAGAAGCTGTCTGTATTTCCAACATAAATTATATTAAATGTAAATTATATTGTTCATCCCCCATGACTCCTTGGTGCTATTATGATTTTATTTATATTTATTTATTTGTTTATTTATTTATGCTTTCTTTATATTAAGGGTAATATGCTTCAGTGACTTGCATTGCTTATAGGGACCACTACGCCACTGGCAATATGTTTCAGGAACTTTGTATACATGGAAGCCTATTTTGGGCAGATGATATAGTCTTATTAGCTAATGACTAGCACAAGCTCCAACGAATGTTAGACCTAGCCGCGACATTTGCTCATAGGTGGAAACTAAGCTTTAACAACGACAAGTCTAATATTTTGATAGTGGGTAAACGTATGAATGCCCACAGACTATGGCAATTAGGGGATAATTATATAAACAGTAAAATGTTAACAGATTTTTGAGAATTTGTCCGTAGAACAGGATTTTCCCCCTGTTGCCAGAAGATAATTTGTATTTTAAGCTGTATCCTTAATGATATTAAGTATACCAACCATTTTGAAAGATCATGTTTTTAATTTATTTTGATTTTAAAATGAATTTTATTTTATTAAAACAGTTGAACAACAACTGTCCATTGACATGTTTATTTTCCGATATTGAAGAGCCACCATACAGATTTGCTCTTTCGCAAACTAAACAAGTGTTGTATTTATAAATTCTTGAATTCTTGTTTGGCTTGTAATGTATCATTGTACAGGGTGTATCAGAAAGAACTGTTCCGAGGTAATATGATTTATTACGGTATGGATTCGATTGAAATTGTTCAAACTGTTTTAACATATATCTTGCGCAAACGCCCAGCTTTCATAAGAATTTTAAATTTTGAAAATCGGACATTTTTGTTGGAAAATACAGACTTTCTGGTAAAGATGGTAGATTTCAATTTTGGTCGAAATGGTCAATTTAAAAAATCTGTGAAATTACTAACCCTACCTGAGATATCCATCCGTCCATTGGACAGGGTTTATTTTTGGTCGCCATATCTTAACTTTTTACATCATTTGTATAACTATTTATTATTTGCATACTTTTGTGGATGAATTTGATTTTTAATCCGCAAATCAACCAGGATTTGTTCTGCTTGAGTGGTTTTAACTTTCCTTTCTTTGGCGGGAGTTTTTGAATATTGCTTATGTGGTGGTGTGGGCTACATTGTTTGAAATGTTGGGGTATTGGTAAAGAGGATTTATTGAAATTGAAAACACGTTTTTCATCGATTTTCGATTATGTCTTGCCACACGAGAACAAAAGAGATATCTCAATGAAATGAACATATAATATAGGAAGCATGTTCACCTTTATACAGCGGGTGTTTACATTTAAATCAATAATCATTTTGTATTTGTTATGTATTTTAGAAACATGGTACAGTTCTTTCTGATACACCCTGTATGTATTTAATATGTTTTCGGTGTAAACCAGTGACATCAATCATTTTTAGGAATCACTTTTCAAATCAATAACCTACAATCTTGGAAAATAGTTAGAACACTTGCTACAATTTATTTGAACCGTCCCCATACTCACGACTGAGATTAGACTTGGGTCATTGTTCAATGATTTAAAGCTGCGATGTTCCCCTTTACATACAATATCCTTCCCCACTTCCATGGTGAGGCTGTTAACAACATTCCTTGGGGAAGAAGAGGTTGCTTTTACCCTAAATTGGGTAATGTGAAACAATTTGTTCATGATTGTAGCATTATTGAGTGCAATATTAGCGGATTGATTGGGGGGGGGGGGGGGGGGGGGGGACATGCTTTGTAAACAAGGTTGCAATAGAAGAAAAGGGATGAAGGCAGAAGCTGTCTGTATTTCCAACATAAATTATATTAAATGTAAATTATATTGTTCATCCCCCATGACTCCTTGGTGCTATTATGATTTTATTTATATTTATTTATTTGTTTATTTATTTATGCTTTCTTTATATTAAGGGTAATATGCTTCAGTGACTTGCATTGCTTATAGGGACCACTACGCCACTGGCAATATGTTTCAGGAACTTTGTATACATGGAAGCCTATTTTGGGCAGATGATATAGTCTTATTAGCTAATGACTAGCACAAGCTCCAACGAATGTTAGACCTAGCCGCGACATTTGCTCATAGGTGAAAACTAAGCTTTAACAACGACAAGTCTAATATTTTGATAGTGGGTAAACGTATGAATGCCCACAGACTATGGCAATTAGGGGATAATTATATATCAGAAGTCGACACTTATAATTATCTTGGTGTTACTTTTTCTAGAAATTTATCTGATCATATTCATATTAATGATGTTATAAAGAAGGGAAACCGTTTAATTGGATATGTTAAATCTATTATTGATGGTCAGGATGATTTTCAAAGGATTTATTATGGACAAATCTGGTTCTTTCCTCCATCAACTATGCCTCAGCTATATGGGTCCCTGGAAGCGCTAATGACACCAAACGTATTGAATCATTACAATGACAAGGTCAATTCTGAAAGCCCCCAGGAACTTCCCACTGCAATGTTTGATAGGTAATTTGGGATGGCAACCGATTGCTTTAATCCAAAACAAACTGCGTATTAAATATTTTAATAGACTTCGACAAATGCAATCCAAATCGATGGCCGAATCTTATATTTAACGCTATGCATACTGTTTATATTAATAAGTATTAGGCTATATTTAAAAAATCTTTTGTCTCAAAGCGTTTTTCAAAACCTAATGTGGAATGTGATTTTTTTAAAGTGTTTTTTAATTTTTTTTTATAAATATAAAATATTGAAATCTTTGTAAAAGTGAACTTTTGTATTTAAAATGATGTGATCAATGAAAAATCGGTGAAATGTTTGGATTTTCTTCTTTTTTTTTTGAAGAAAAAAAAATATATATATACAATAACGTAAATCCAGAACATTTGGAACAGAGTGCTCAATACTAATAAGAAGAGCAATATATATTATACAAAATGAACTTGGTTAAAATTCCATGATTATACTACAGCACTGTTTCATACAGCCAGTATGGCTGCACCTGCACTCATCAGGTATAACCTGATTATACCTGTTGAGTGCAGCCATGTTGGCTGTTTGAAACAGTGCTGTAGTATAATCATGTAATTTTAACCAAGTTCATTTTGTATAATATATTTTTTTTTTTTTCATAATTTTTTCTTTTTCTAACGCGCACAATTAACTAACGCGCGTGTGAGCTTTGAAACAAATGATTTTTTAATATAGCCTTATAAGAACAATTGTAATAATCTAAGATGGAAGTGGTTTGTACATATTGAAAAGGCTATGGTAGATTGCGGTATGGATTATATATTTAAAGACAATCTTCGTAACAGCCGATTTTGGATCAATAATTTTAGTAATACCAGTATTGATAATTGTAATGTTAAGTGGCTCAATTCAGCTTTGACAAACTCATCCTTGAAGGACTACGTATTATTCAAAAGTAAACCTGGTTTAGAAGATTATTTAATATGCAAATTAGATTTTAATGGTGCGTCAATGAAATTCAGAGCACGGTCAAATACGCTACCACTCAATGGCCGTGCTCGTTCATGGAAACCCAATATAAATATTTACTGTCCATTATGCGATGAGGATTTGAGACATTTCCTATTTCTATGTAGCGGCTTAAATCATATCAGAGTTGATGAATATCGCAAGCTTGAAAATCAACTATTACTCCATAATTTAGAAGAATTTTGGAAAATCTTTATATCGAGTAATCTAACAATAAAATTGTGTCTTATGCTAGGTCTTTCAAATGATGTTCTTACTGCAAATGATGATTTTCACTTCATATATTTGATGTGTTTTGTAAATCATATTTCAAACGTGCATGGACCGCACGTAGCATTAACCTTGCATGAATCTATGTTACCTTGTAAATATTTGTATATAATATTTCCTCTTTTGTATTTAAAACATTGTGTAATGTTTTATGGACGCATTAGTCGAGAAGACTTTCGCCACTGTTCCAAAAGTGTATGTCCGAATAAATAAATAAATTAATAAATAGACATAGGAAAATATATACATTTATACATTTGTACCATTTGATAATATTTTGACCAGAGTGGAAAAAGGATTTGAATTGACTGATTAACATTTTCTAAATCAGTACGGATAAATGGTGATAAACTGTTCCATATAGAAGGCCAGACCTGATTGATTGAAAAGTGTGCATACCAGAATTAGACAGGATTTTAGGAATAATCAAAGCTTGTATGATTTCTGGTATTGTGATCGTGATATGTAAGTACATCTACATGTGATAACTAAGACATCATGGTACATCAATAAGTTATCAGTTATTTGTTTTACCAATACTACAACTGATTTTTAAAATTTTATTAACTGTTATTGTATTTTTGAGTGTATATTTCTTCTGTATTTTATTGCAATTTTTATATTTCATACTGTGCATTTTTATTGCTGCTCTCTTTTTATCATATTTTGTTTGTTGTACGGCGCTCAGAGGCTTTTTGTATTAATTGCCTAAGAAATGTCTTGTTATTATTATTATTATTATTATTATTATTATTATTATTATTATTATCAGTATGAAATAAAAGAGTATTAAATAGAAGAATCTTGTTTTGTAATTTTCTTGATTCAATTAATGTGTGTAACTGCAATTGGGAATCATAATTTTTTTAAGAATTTCCCACACTGGAAAGGTATATTTGTCCAGGGTCATCCAGAGGTCAAATCGTAAAAGTTGCCCGATTGACGTCAAACTTACAGACCACAAACATGAACACTGGGGGAACATGGCTAAAATAAATAAGAGGTCATCTGAGGTCAATGTTCATTAGAGGTCAACCAACGTCAAAGGTCAACTAGAGGTTAAATCGTGCAACGAACACCGGGGAACATGTCAAAAATAATTAGAGGTCATCTGAGGTCAACGGTCATCCAGAGGTCAAATCGTAAAAGTTGCCCGAATGACCCTGAACTTGGAGAAAAGAAACATGAACACCGGAGAAACTAGACCCCTATGTGACCTTTGACCTCATTTAGTTGATCTCCCAGCCAGGGGGATTCGCAAGTCGTGACTTGCAGTATTTTTGTCAGATATTGTGTTTAAACTGGGCTCAAAAAGAAACTTATAATCTTTCACATGGTCATATCTTGAAAATCTGTCAATCAAAATGACACAGGATTACTTCAATATTCTAATGACATGTCAATATCCAAATGGTTACCTTACTGACAGAACTTTAAATGCACTGGCATGGAACCACTTGCTGTATCACATGTCTTCATGACATGAATTCTAGTTGTATGTATATGAAACCAATTGTTGATATAGATATTATAAAGATAATTGACAAATTTAACCCAAATAAAAGTGCTGGTAACGACAATATTGGAAATTTCATTATTAAAAAAGTAAGCAATGAATTGCTCGGCCACTTACAAGTATTTTTAATTTATCATTGTCAGGTATAGTTCCAGATAAATTGAAAACAGCAAAAGTAATTCCAATTTACAAAAAGACTGATAATGAAATTTTCTCAAACTATCGTCCAGTTTCACTTTTACCATGTTTCTCCAAAATTCTCGAGAGACTTGTATTTAACAAATACTCACGAAATCCTTAATGAAAAACAATTTGGTTTTTCGCTCAAAACATTCAACCTCCATGGCTATTGCTCAACTGGTAGATAAAATCAACTCTGCCATCGAAAAAAAAATGAAAATACTATATAATAGGAAAATTCTTAGATTTATCAAAAGTTTTTGATACTATTGATCATAAAATACTTCTTCATAAATCGGAACATTATGGATTTCGTGGTGTAGTACTTGAATGGTTTGAGAGCTACTTAGGCAATAGAAGTAAAAGTGTTTTTTATGATAACTGTAATTCTGACTTTAAAAATTATTGTTTGTGGTGTTCCACAGGGATCCATATTGGGCCCTTTGCTTTTCATATTGTATGTTAATGATATTACATATACTTCGAATGTACTTGATTTCATATTGTTTGCTGATGACACTACTATTCTTTACTCGCACAAGGACATCAATAGCAAAATAAACGTAATAAATGAAGAATTGAATGAAGTAAGCAATCGGTTTAAAGCCAACAAATTATCAGTTAATGCTAGCAAACGAATTATATGATTTTAGGTACACCTCATATGACATCATCCAAAATACGAGAAGATTTTAATGTTACTTTAAATAATATTACACTAAAAAGAGTAACATTTACTAAGTTTTTAGGCGTATTAAGGGGGGAGGGGGGTCTATGTTATTTCCACCAATTTTGGAAACGAGTTTTCTCAATGTTACCATGGGTTTACCCCTTAGAGTCATATATCAAATTGAAGCTTAGGTAACAGCGTTTTAGAAAATGCGCGTTATTTTGATCTGGTTGCTATGGTAACCAGACAAGGCCTCTGATTGGCTAAACACTGGTACAAAGATAACTAGAAAACTAAATGTTGCATGTTCACCATACTTTGGTAGATGATGTATGGGAACAATGCGCACAAATTAATGAAGCCGGATTTTTTATACGGTTGCCATGGTAACCAGGAACCGACCAATCAGGTAATTTTACGTTATAATTGAAATTTGGAAAGATAAATTGAAAATCCGGCTTCATTGGTTCATTCCCCTATTCAAGCTTATTATCCATTCCAAATATCACCCTGATACGAGGTTTAGTTTTCTAGATATCTTTGTACCAATATTGCAAGTTTACGTGTTTTATAGTTTTGAGATATCGTGCAAAACGTATGAAAAATATTAAAATTGGCGAGAAAAAAAGAGTTGACATTTTGGATAAAAATAGTTGTTCAATTATGGAAGAGCATGAATTTAGACACATTTTGAGGCATTTTGGGTGAAAATAGCAATTATATTAGCATTTTTATTGATTTTTAAAGATAAATGGCTTAAAAATAGCCGGTTGAGAAAAATAAAGAAATACATAAGAAATTACGTTGACTTTGAAATTTTGATGTTTTATGATGTGCAATCAATTATTTTAATATTTTAATAAATACATTTGATCAAATGTTACAATTATTTGATCAAAAAATAATTAAAACTGAAAATGCTTAAAATCGCAGGGTGAGCGTTTTCTACATACAAATGTATACAAAACACCACCGATATTTTGAGACACCCGAAACTCAATCGACCATAACTTCGGAACCGAAAATCCAATTTACCTCAAACAAAAAGCATTTTAAAGCAGAGACTTCGCAGTTTCCTACTGTGCTAATATCTCATTTTTGTCAGAAGCACTGAATTTTAATATCTGACCAACCTAGACCCCCCCTTAAAACCTTCTTTTCAAAACGTTCAGATGTTCACAACTACCCAACATGACAAATAACAAAAAAAGTCATTCTCTGACTCTGCTATTCGAACCAATGGTCCAATTCTCTGGAATTTACTTCCCTAAACAACAGTTCAAATCTTTGAAGCATTTCCGAACCCAATTAAAGCATAACCTTATCCAAAATTAGGAGTAATCTCGTGTAGGCCTATTTGAGCCCGTCCTTGTTCTGTTTTGTATATGAAGTTGTGAGATTCTTGTGATTGTTTATGTTTAGTATAAAGTGTTTGTTTATGCATTGTTTGTTTTAAGGGGTAGACCATAAACAGGTCTCATTGGCTTTCCAGTCTACTCCTCCATATTGTGGTTTTTTATGTGATTTGATGTATTTTTTATATGGAAATAAAGATTGATACTTGATTGATACTTGATGTCACAGCCTGAAAATGTCGGCAACATAGAGTTTAAGGCACGTGAAGAAGTCAAAACAAATTAAAATGAAGGTAATGTCAGTTACCCAAACACAGACATCAATAGTGTGTGTGTCCACCATGTGTTTGGAAGCATTCAGAGCATATGCTACGCATGCTGCTCCACCAGGTTTCTGATGCAGGCTTGGGGGAGATTGTTCCACTCTTCCAGTAGAGCTGCTCTGAGTGTGTGTGCATTAACAGGCGGATTGTCCCTATAGCCAAAACACCTTGCCCGAGCTCATCCCACAGTTGTTCAATCGGATTGAGGTCCGGTGAACAAGAGCACCATGGTAAGAGTTCAATGTTCTGCTCTGTGTTTGGGTAACTGACATTACCTTCATTTCAATTTGACTTCTTCACGTGCCTTAAACTCTACGTTGCCGACATTTCCAGGCTGTGTCAGGCTGTGTCATGTGATACAGTAAGCGGTTCCATGCCAGTGCATGTTTCAGTTCTGTCAGTAAAGTAACCGTTTGGATATTGACATATCATTAGAGAAGAGTATTGAAGTAATCCCGTGTTTATTTTCGTTCATTTTGATGTACAGATTTTCAAGATATGACCATGTGAAAAATTATAAGTTTCTTTTTGAGCCCAGTTTATTATGAGCAATACGTGCATTAGATCCGGGTGTAAATCAATTTCTCTCTATAATAAGTTTTAAATGTTTCTGTTGCTTTTTTCATTAAGAATTCTGTTGACAGCTCAAAGAATTGGGTTCTTTTAGATTTTTTTTTGTATCACTGAATATTGATTTTATCCAATTCATCTCTGTTTGATTGTCCCAGGTATAAATACCTTTTTAATTTTAATGAATCTACATGTATGTAATCTTTGCTCCTCACTTTAGACGGATCATTTCACAAGAGTTAGCACTCCCCCGGACAGTTGCCCCCAATGCCATAATAGGTTCTTTTTTTATTAAAACAGGTATAACTATTGCTAAAAAGATGAGTGGAAGAATATGTTCTTTGAATGTTTGAATACCTCGGGTATAAATATCTCTTGTATAGACCATATTCACGCGGCAGCCATTTTCTAAAATTTGCCACCCAAGCCTCGTTCTCGGTACGTATACCTGCGCCTGCGTGACTTTCGTGAGGATGCGTACGCCGCGCGCTTTGGTACCACACTTCTCGCGCAGTTCTATTGTGCAGCGCGAGGCGCATATAGACCAAACGGGAACGAGGCTTTGGTGGCATATTTTGGAAAATGGCTGCCGCGTGATGAATAGTCTATTTGAACAGTTGAATGAATCTGTACTTTTTGCTCCTCACTTAAAAGGATAATTTCAAAGATTTTACCATTTCGTGGACAGATCCCAAAATGTTATTTTGTACAAACAAAACACATAATATCCATTGACATCAAAACAATCATGTTTAGTATATGACTTCAAAAAACTTAATTGTATACGTGCTGGGGGGGAGGTAAAAAACCGGGTCAAAACGCACCAGATATCAAAATATCGACATAGTTTTGAAGCTTTTTGTCCTGTAGGGCTTAAGTCTATATTTCATGAGAGTTTTGATCAATACAACTTTGTAGAGTGGTCAGGCAGGTGTAGCTAATCTTTTGATAACAATTAATTTTGAAAATATGTGACCTGCTCCCACAAAATGAGCGTAAAGTCGATGCGAAGATGTTGCTGAATTAAGGCAGCATAGCATATTATTTATTTGCCGTTTAAATTGTTGTTGGTATGGACCCATGGTCCCTTCTATATAGGGGAATTCTAAAATAGCAGTATGTATTGTTATTTTAAGTGTATTATAAGCCATGCCAGGCTATTTATTTTATAATCCCGCTATAATAAATGGGCTTGGTCCATACTAACAACAAACGGCAAATATCAATAACATGCTATCCTAGCTCAATTCAGCAACATCTTCGCCACGACTTTACGCTCATTTTGTGGGAGCAGGTCACAACTAATATTGGACTAAGATATAAGCAACGGTAAACGGCGATTCAATTAAAAAGCATGAAATTTAACAAATAATGTGTGGCGTCGTACTTTTTTTATGAAAATATACTTCATTTGCCCCTCGCATGTAACGATTATTACAATACAAGGGTATCATTACAAAATGAATGAACATGCTTGGCTAATGTCATTGTTAGAATCTTCAACTTTAAAGTTGACACTTATCTGGAAGAAGAAGAAGAAGAAGAATGTTACATTTGTAAGAGTGGTGAAGTATAAAAAACGAGGAAGCATGCATCATATTAACATTTAATAATGAAAACACGGCCTGCATTGTACAAGGGCACTTGATTTCTGGAAATCCCAAGATATGACAAGGTTTTGATAAATTTCAAGTGGGTAGGTAGCTTCTTGTTCATGATATATTTACCAAACGGATTATCCAAATTTAGTGAAATTTAACGATTTGATTTTGAATTTTCTGTTCTTCTATATGATACAGGCTGTCTTAAAATGATTAGTATCCATCGATGCACACAGTTCATTAATGTTTTCTATCATCAAAATCAATGAAATCAGGTCCGTTGTTTTTTCATAATCTTTGTGATACTGTACCCTTTCATTAGAATTTTAGATCATGAAATCGGATTTATCAAACTCAAGATATGCTCCATTATGTAAGACATGGTGATTTCACCTGTTCGATAAAAAGCAAAAAATGTGTATGTTAAACAGCATGTTTGAAAAGAAACAAATAATGTTCTCTTAATCTCTTGTCTACTAATATAATCTTTTGCTCCGTTCTATTTTTACTGTTATTAGTTTTGGTTGTTCAAATAATTTAATAATTCTTCATTTAATTTGATAAGTGTTTAGGGACTTTTAAATAGCTAATGAAGATGAAGTGGTATTGGGTGAATTAGCAGTGTCTTAGATTTTATTTTCACATTGGAGGATGAAGTTGGTGAGATTAAAAAGAAAGAGACTCTAACATTTTTAACGATTTTGTAAGAAACTCCATCCTAATATGAGAAGGAAGTATAAGCCACTGCTAATTTACCAATGACCTCTTTTTACCTATTTTATGTCCCTCAAGTTTAGCCTCAAAACTAGCTCATATTGAAACAAAACTTGTGATCAATCATGTGCGACGATCCATTTTTACTCTTCAAATTGAACCAAAATAAAGAATATCAATGATTTTAACAACCATAACAAAAAAATAAATATTTTAATGTTGTTTGTTGAACAAATCCAATAATTGTACTCACAATTAGACGGTTTCGTCAACCAGTTCTGTTGACTTCTTCAGTAATGGTTTGATCCACTTGTTTCCCGCGAGAATTGATATTCTCGTTCCCAGGATGCAAAGTTGTGATGAGTGGATCGAACACGTGACTCAGAATAAATGGAGAATAATGTGATCTACATCGAAATTACCAAATCGTGAAATTTTACATGATAGACGGCGAATTAAGGTAAACGATTTCAGATAGTAGATGCCTAAGTATTCCGTAGGTGCTAAAAAACTGATTGGGCCAGAAAACATGAGGGTGCACTCCCATGCATATCTCTCAATGCCCCTTTAAAGTGCACAGAGATAGTCTTTAACACTTTCCACGCGGCAATTAGTTATGCCATAATACAAAACAGATTTTTCAGAAACCTTTCCCAATTTTCAAAGTATACCTCAAGGATAACAGAACCAAGACTAGGCATGTTTGTACTTCTTTCAATGCATTTCTCATAGTGATTCTAAATAGGGTATTGAAAGTCAATACAATAAGGTTTTTTTATACATTTTGTGAACTTTTGGAATGTCGTCTGCAGACGCCTGCCGCGTGGAAAGTGTTAAAACCAGGCAATCAGGAGCTTTCGGGTTGCAAAACTGGGTTTCTGTAGCATTTTATTTTACTTTTTTAATATTTTGAAAATACATTTTAAGTAATAATCGTAACACTGGACCTTATTAAATTTGACTTTTTAATTAATTAAAGGGCGAAATTGTCAAAATACGGACCAAACGGGCAATGTCGTGTAATGACCGTCGCAAATTCGCAAACGGTTTGCATTTTTATTTGCCGGACCATCTTTAAAAGATACCATTGAGCGAGATTGTGTGTGAACACTCTTTTATTTATATTATACAAGCAAAAAATGTAACATCTATTGACATAACAATCCTGTTAAACATTTGACTTAAAAAAACCCCGTTGTACGGGCGAGTGATCAAAATACCGGGTCAAAACGAATTAGAAATCAAAATATTGTCATCGTTTTAGAGCTTTTTGATCTGTAGGTCTTAGGCCTACTGACATATTTCGTGAGAGTTTTGATCAATACAACTTTGTAGAGGGGTCAGGTAAGTGTAACCAATCTTTTGATTCCGAATAACTTTGAAAAATAACGTATCATATATAAGATATAGGACTAAGTTATAACAACGGTAGACACGGCGATTCAATTAAATTAAAATTAAATACAGGTCTGCTCTAAAGTGACATAGATTGAAAAATCTAATCGGTCACTCCGACATGAACATTTGATATTAAGTTAAACCAAAGCAAAAATGTTAATAATATTAGTGGCAAGGTAACTCGAAATTTACACAATCTTCCCCTAGGAAAGCATTGCGGAGCAGTCTGTTGCGGAGTCTGTTGCGGAGCGCAATAGTGGCGTGCACCCTCAAGATGATTGATGCAAAATATGACATCTAAATGTTATGTAGGTGAGGGCGCTCATTAACATTCTCCATAGTGTACAGTCGATGCTGGACATGGGTTCGACCACGAATATTAAAGGTTAAATTATGCGTACGAGGTTATGTGATCAAGGGAATGGGACTAACGGTAAACGACGGGTTTCTTTTTTTTAAAGATACTGACACTGCAGTTGGTCAGCGGTTTTGGGATGAAATAATTTAGTTCAAAAATGTGATGAATTTTCTGGGGTCATATAATCATTGAAACCACAAGAGACTGCTTACTTAAGATCACTTATTGACGTACGTTGCCCTGTTCCACCGTTTCATTTAAAGATCACCTAATGACGTACATTTCCCTGTCGTATCTTTTGCATTTAAGACTACACAATCAAGAACGTTTCCCTGTTCCAGCTTTTCCATTAAGGATCCCATAATGGCGTACGTTTCCCTGTTCCACCTTTTCCATTAAAGATCCCTTAATGACGTTCGTTTCCCTGTTACAACTTTAACTTTAAATATCACATAATCATCTACAATTTCTCTGTTGCATCTTTTCCATTAACGACTGCACAATCATGCACGTTTCCATGTTCCAGCTTCTTCGTTAAAGATCCCTTAATGACGTATGTTTCCCTGTTCCACCTTTTCATTTAAAGATGACCTAATTTTCCATATTGCATCTTTCTTATTTACGACTTCACAATCAAGCACGTTTCCCTGTTCCAGCTTTTTCGTTAAAGATCCCTTAATGATGTACGTTTCCCTGTTCCACCTTTTCATTAAAAGATCACCCAATGACGTACATTTTCCCTATTGCATCTTTTTCATTAACGACTACACAATCAAGCACGTTTCCCTGTTCCAGCTTTTTCGTTAAAGATCCCTTAATGACGTACGTTTCCCTGTTCCACCCTTTCATTAAAAGATCACCCAATAACGTACATTTTCCCTATTGCATCTTTTCCAGTAACGACTACACAATCAAGCACGTTTCCCTGTTCTGCTCTTTTTGTTAAAGATCCCTTAATGACGTACGTTTCCCTGTTCCACCTTTTCATTAAAAGATCACCCAATGACGTACATTTTCCCTGTTGCATCTTTTCCATTAACGACTGCACAATCAAGCACGTTTCCATGTTCCAGCTTTTTCGTTAAAGATACCTTAATGACGTACGTTTCCCTGTTCCACCTTTTCATTTAAAGATCCCCTTATGACGTACATTTCCCTATTGTATCTTTTCCATAAAGACTACAGTGGAACTGGCCATAAACCTCCCGAAAAGACAAGTCAAGTGATTAGGCCATAGTTTAAATTAGTCACACAGCACAAGTCTCATAATTTTAATATAATATGAAGTAAAGGTCTGGCAATATGAAAACTTGAAAATTAGACAAAAATATCAATATGTATAGGAAATACATGAAAATTAGTGAAAAATCATAAAAAACATGATTTTTACCTATACTTTTGCAACCATAAAAGATTAAAGTACACTGATTTCAAATAATGTGTACATTATATTTGGCCGATAATTCTGATTGAGCACTTTTTTGAGAAAGTGAAAAATAAGCAAAAGGGTAATTTTTAGTTAATTTGCTTAATTTATATATAGGTTTCTTTTATCTGTAACTGGTTAAGGTAAAAAGGCAATTACAATTGAAAGATAAAACTTCGGAGGAACGTTTTGTATTGATTAGAATTCAAATAATGGTTCGGTTATGCCGAAATTTAAAAATCTAATTTTTGGGGCAAAATCAACAAAATGGCCTCCAAGGTAAAATGTCACATACCGTTAAACTTCATCTATAAGCCCCCATTGACTAATAGTTAATAAGCTGAAAATAGATAAAAAGGTATGAGCGCCCTCTTTTGATCTAGAGAAATTAGCACGCATGAGTTTAGTGTATTCGATATTCAATACTATAAAGTTGTATTACTATCTAAATAATTTCATGGACAGACGAATTGCTCAATTGGTAAAGCGGCAACTTCAGTATCACGGGGTTGGTGGTTCGATTCTCAAGTACACCCTTTGCAATTTCTTTTGAAATCCTAGTGATATAGAAATTAATGCAAACTTGAATGTAAAATTATTACTCAATTATACAAGCTTTATTTTTATTTTTTAAAAAACAAGCGCATAATTAATTTGATTGTAAAAAGTAATGATCTTAATAGTCTAACCTTTTTATAAGCTAAAACACATTTATACTATAAATTAACTACAGCAAAATGTATTCATTGGCTTATTTTAAATGTTTCACACAGTAATCTTAAACGTTTCCTTCATCATGATTTAAGGGAGAATTATGATGATGCATATTAGGTTGGTAGATCAAGTTAAGCAACAAAATGAAAGTAACTATGCAAACCACTATAATCCTGGTCTCACAGGATTATAATTGAATGGCTATTATTAAATCAATTTATTTCCAATAAGATAGAGGGCCGTCCATTTATACCGACCCATCAATCATACATGTAGTTATAAAACAGTATCTGACATGGCAGTCCCGTTTAGATCAATTGGTAAAGCCGACAGTTTGGGCTAGGGCAATTGTGATTGCAGGTTCCAGATGACAATTCCTGGTTCGAATCTCACTTCAAGACTTCTTCTTTTGGAAAGGTCATAATTTTCAAATTCTTGACAGTGTTTTATTTTTATCATGAATGAACAAGGAATCTATATTTTTCGTTGGTTTTTTATTTTATTTTTTTAAATGAAACCAAATTTAATCAAACTGGACACGCAAGCCATGGCCAGTCAATAACGTTTTGACTGTTTGCCTGTTGTCCTCATTGATTCGAAACGCGATATTACACGTTTGTGCCATACCTATTCTTGGAGAAACACAAAGCACAAAACAAATAAAACAAAACTGAGTGGAAATAATAAAAGAAATCACGCGAAGGACTTATTTACGGCACCATTCATCTTTTTAAGTCTGTTTAAGTTTTTCGGAACTATAATACACACGTTTGACGGATTGCCTTTAAATTGCACGCCTAATGAACATGTCGTAGTTTGAGCAGCTCACGTGGTATTGAAGGTCATGCATTACATTCATGTAAATGGTAGTAGGCCTATAGTGGCCACGTGTTATTGATTTATAACGGATTAGTTTTAGGATTACGAAACTGTGTCTATATCACTAAAGAAGTCCTCTGCCCCAAATTCTACAGACATGCTACACGCTTGTATCGATCAACTGTGAACCATATACATGTACATGTACATGTATACATGGTGTCTCTAAAAACTCGAATCAGGAATTGTCATCTAGAACCAACAATGACCAACTACTCACAAAAACCACAACTTAACAAAAGACCATAAGTAGCAGAACTGAAAATCAGTGAATTGTAATCAACGTATCGTCTCATTGTACTCCATCCATGCATGTCTTCACAAAAATACTAAGTCGTTGAGGTTGATTTAAATGTTTGTACTATTTATAAACGATTGTGATAACATTAAAATTAAAATAAAAAATAGTAGAAAGAGAGAAAAAAAGAGGGAAAACCCACATTAAAGACAAAGATAGATTCACTATTTATTCATGGTAAAAACAAAGTTAAGAATTTGATATACACCGTAAATATTTATAAAATTTCCAAAAGAAGAAGTCTTGAAGTGAGATTCGAACCAGGTATTGTCATCTGGAACCTGCAATCACAATTGCCCTAGCCCAAACGTCGGCTTTACCAATTGATCTAAACGGGACTGCTATGTCAGATACTGTTTTATAACTACATGTATGATTGATGGGTCGGTATAAATGGACGGCCCTCTATCTTATTGGAAATAAATTGATTTAATAATAGCCATTCAATTATAATCCTGTGAGACCAGGATTATAGTGGTTTGCATAGTTACTTTCATTTTGTTGCTTAACTTGATCTACCAACCTAATATGCATCATCATAATTCTCCCTTAAATCATGATGAAGGAAACGTTTAAGATTACTGTGTGAAACATTTAGAATAAGCCAATGAATACATTTTGCTGTAGTTAATTTGTAGTATAAATGTGTTTTAGCTTATAAAAAGGTTAGACTATTAAGATCATTACTTTTTACAATCAAATTAATTATGCGCTCGTTTTTTAAAAAATAAAAATAAAGCTTGTATAATTGAGTAATAATTTTACATTCAAGTTTGCATTAATTTCTATATCACTAGGATTTCAAAAGTAATTGCAAAGGGTGTACTTGAGAATCGAACCACCAACCCCGTGATGATGAAGTTGACGCTTTACCAATTGAGCAATTCGTCTGTCCATGAAATTATTTAGATAGTAATACAACTTTATAGTATTGAATATCGAATACACTAAACTCATGCGTGCTAATTTCTCTAGATCAAAAGAGGGCGCTCATACCTTTTTATCTATTTTCAGCTTATTAACTATTAGTCAATGGGGGCTTATAGATGAAGTTTAACGGTATTTACTCTTTTTGTTATATCTAAAGAACCGAACAAGGTATTAGCCTTCTGATCAATATAACGTTTTCCTTGATGTGTCAGCTTTGAAATGCAGTTGCCTATTTACCTTTTCAATTACAGATAAAAGAAACATAGGCATTTAAGCAAAGTAACTAAAAATGCTCAATTAGAATTATAGGCCATATCCATCATAGATACTATTTGAAATCAGTGTACTTTTATCTTCCATGGTTACAAAATTATAGGTATAATCATGTTTTTTATGTTTTTTCACTAATTTTTATGTATTTCCTATACATATTGATATTTTTGTCAAATTTTCAAGTTTTCATATAGCCAGACCTTTACTTCATATATATTAAAATTATGAGACTTGTGCTGTATGATTAATTCAAACTATGGCCTAATCACTCGACTTGTCTTTTCGGGAGGTTTATGGCCTGTGGCACTGTACACAATCCACCTTTTCCATCAGGTAATGACGTACGTTTCCCTGTTTTAACCTTTCCTTTAAAGATCACCCAATGACGTACATTTCCCTGTTACATCTTTTCCATTTACGACCACACAATCAAGTACGTTTTCCTGTTTCCATTAAAGATCCCGTAATGACGTATGTTTCCCTGTTCCACCTTTTCATTTAAGGATCATCACCAAATGGCGTACACTTCCACGTTGCATTTTTTCCATTAAAGACCACACAAGTTCCATTTAAGATCCCTTTTTGTATATAAAGAGCAAATGTGAACAACAACCGAACGGACATTAACAAAGTTAATGAACTGAGTGATTACAAATCAAACCGGTTACTCTCCACAAAGAGCTCTGATGGACCAATCAATTGGTTCACTGCAACTCAGACAACATTCATAATATAAGTAAACACAAATAGGCAAGGTTAAAAAGCCAATGAAAGTGACACAGGAATAAGATAAAAGCCCAAACATATGGAAAACAACATAAAAAATATAAATTAAAGAAAAATAAATATCTGGAGGTCTTGGACAACAAGAGAGCCTAGACAACAAACTCTGAAGAGTTGGTGGAGAGAAGGTTTCTGTTCACACGACACTTTAAAGACTGGTTTCCAATCAAGTGCGTTTCCTTGTTCCAGTGTTTCCGTTAAATATCCCTTAATGACGTACGTTTCCCTGTTCTACCTTTTCATTTAAAGATCACCTAATTACGTACATTTCCCTGTTGCAAATTTTCCATTAATAACGACCACACAATAAAGTACGTTTTCCTGTTCGACCTTTTCCCTTAAAGATCACGTTATGACGTACGTTTCCCTGTTTCAACCTTTCCTTTAAAAATCACACAATGACGTACATTTCCCTGTTGCGTCTTTTCCAATAATGACTACACAATCAAGTACGATTCCCTGTTCCAGCTTTACTGTAAAAGATCAAGTACGTTTTCCTGTTCGACCTTTTCCCTTAACGATCACGTTATGACGTACGTTTCCCTGTTTCAACCTTTCCTTTAAAAATCACACAATGACGTACATTTCCCTGTTGCGTCTTTTCCAATAACGACTACACAATCAAGTACGATTCCCTGTTCCAGCTTTACTGTAAAAGATCCATTAATGACGTTCGTTTCCCTGTTCCCAGCTTTACTGTAAATGATCCATTAATGACGTTCGTTTCCCTGTTCCAACTTTTCCTTTAAAGATCACCCAATGACGTACATTTCCCTGTTTCATCTTTTCCATTATCGACCACTTTCCATTAAAGACCACACAATCAAGTACAATTTCCTGTTTCAGATTTTCCATTTAAGATCCCTTTTTGTATATACAAAGCAAATGTGAACAATAGCCCAACAGACATTAACAAATTTATTGAACTGAGTGATTACAAATCAAACCGGTAACTCTCCACAAAGAGCTCTGATGGACCAATTAATTAGTTCACTGCATGCAACTCAGACAACATTCATAATACAAGTATACACAAATGGGCAGGGTTAAAAAGCCAATGAAAGTGGCACAGGAATAAGACAAAAGCTCAAACATATGAAGAACAACATCAAAGAATATAAATAAAAGAAAAATAAATACCTGGAGGTCTTGGACATCGAGAGCCTAGACAACAAACTCTGAAGAGTTGGAGAGAAGTTTTATGTTCACACGACACTAAAAAGACTTGTTTCCTTTTTTCTTTTCTCTTTGTATATAAAGCGCAACTGTGAACAATAGCCCAACAGACATTAACAAGGTTAATGACCAGAGTGATTAAAAATCAAACTGGTAACTCTCGAAAGAGAGCTCTGAAAGGCCAATCAATTGGTTCACTGCAACTCAGAAAATATGCATAAAACAAGACACACAAATGGGCAGAGGTTAAAAATGACAATGAAAGTGACAACATCAAAATATAAATTATAGAAAAATAATAATATCTGGAGGTCTGATGGGCATCAAGAGAACCTACACAACAAACTTGGGAACTAAATCTACCAGGAGCTGCCTGTTGTCACCTGTTGAGGCGTGTCCGTATCACCAGCCCAGCTGGCTACATGCTTTACAGGACCACCATCTCCCCAACCAAGCATTAACCTACACTTAACCCGGATGTTGAAAGGACTTGAATGAAGGATGTCATAAAAGAGTGTGAAGGCTATGACAAGTTAAGAGTTTGAGAGAAGATGACCGTGCACACGGCACTTGAAAGCCTGGATTCCAGCTGCTGAAATGTTACCAACAATATCATCTGTAAGACTATTCCATAAGGGAACAGCAGTGTGAATGAAGCTTCTGTCTAAGCAGCAAGTTCTGGCTGTCGGCAGAGAAAGAGCATGGACTGGCATTGATACGCTCGAACGGGTAGCACGGCGTTGGACATATGGTGCGGGAAGTAACCCTGCTAGATCTTGTGGGCAGTTGGTACTATGCATCTTGTACAAGACCGTAGCCGCTGCTACCTGTCGCCTGTGAAGCAGGCTGTCAATTTTGAGCTGTGAACGAGCAGTAGCTTCATTAACTCCAATGATTCTAAGTGCCTTCTTTTGGATGTTGTCAAGCTGGCTTAGGATGGTGGGTGAAGCATTCGCCCACCTTAGTGAAGCATACTCCATATTGCTGCGGACTTGCGACTTGTAGACAGTAGATCTACCTTTAGCCTCCAGTTTATTTGCAACTTTGCGTAGAGCGCCAAGCTTTTGACCAGCTTTAGTTGCAATGCCTGAGATGTGCTTTGGCCAGGTAAGCTTGCTGTCAATGGTGACGCCCAAGATATCCAGTTCTTTTGTAGATGGTAGTTTGCAATCTCCAAAGTAGATATCAAGTTCAGATGGGGCTCTTTTCCTGGAGATTACCATGGTCTTGCATTTGGTAGGCTCAAAGGTCACTTTCCATTCGTCAGCCCATACTTTCATGTTGCTTAGATCTCTGTTGAGACTAGCAGCTACTGTGTTGGGATCGGTTGATGACTTAATGGGTGCAAAGAGTGTTGAGTCGTCGGCATATAGATATAGCTCGTTGTCACAAACATCTACAAGGTCATCAATAAAAACAGAGAACAGTAGTGGGCCAAGGATAGATCCTTTAGGAACAGAAGCATTTATTGGAGCAGTGTTGGATGCCTGACCTGACACGACAACGTTGATGGATCTATCAGATAAATAGTTGTCTATCCACGAAAGCAGTCTTCCAGTAACACCTTTAGCCAACAGTTTCGAGCAGAGTCCGTTATGCCATACCTTGTCGAAAGCTCCTTTAATGTCAAGGGCGATGACACAAACTTCATCGCTTTGGTCTAGGGAGTGGTTCCACTTCTGTGACAGGATGTTGAGGAGATCAGCTGTGCTGTGGCCTGCTCTAAATCCAAATTGTCTGCTGGAAATCAGGTTATTGCTTAGAAGAAAGCGTTGGAGTTGTTTCTGTACTACAGCTTCCATGATATTGCTGATGTTGCTTAGCAGCGAGATGGGACGATACTTTGTTGGGTCAGCCTTGGAACCTCTCTTGTGAATTGGAGTGACCGAGGCTATCTTCCATTGGTTTAGAAACACACCATGTTTGAAGCAGAGGTCAAAAAGCCTGCAGAGCGGGTTGGCGAGCTCAGCACAGCATTCCTTTAGAACCTTGGTTGGGATAAGGTCTGGTCCAGTGGCTTTATCTGGATTGAGGTGTTTTAGTAGTTTTCTCACATCCTTAGGTTTGAAGACTATCTTGTCAAAAGATTTGACTGTTGAAGGATGAACATTTCCATCCTCTAGGATATTGCCAACAACATTGTGTGGAAGACTGTTCCACAATGGAACAGCTGTATGACACTTGAAAAGCGTAGCACGACGTTGAACGTATGGTTTGGGGAGCAATGCTACTATATCTTGTGGACAATGGTTGGTGTGCATTTTGTTGCTGCTACCTTCCGCCTGTGAAGTAGGCTGGTGATGTTGAGATGCGATAGACCAGTAGATACTACGCCTGTAAATGATAGTATGACAATCAGCCTTTTCTCATAAGGTTTCGGCACTGTGGCCCACTAATAATGTAATCATGAAAAGTACTTATTGCTCCCAAATGATTAAAGTTGTAATTGAATCCTGATTTAAAAACTAGTATCTAATACAACAGTGCAAAAAGAAAATTTCAATACATTTTGTAGATTTTGTAGGTAAATTTAGATTTAGAATTATTTATAACTTCAGGAAAATATCAAATTGAAAAATCCAGCGTCTTTAAAAGCGAGAAAATTGGCTTTTTGTTACCCTCCTTTATCATGTGATCCAATGTGATCTTAATGACGTACGTTTCCCTGTTCCACCTTTTATTTTAAAGATCACCCAATGACGTACATTTCCCTGCTGCATCTTTTCCATAATAACTAACGACCACACAATAAAGTACGTTTTCCTGTTCCACCTTTACCATTAAAGATCCCTTAAAGGTATGCGATCTTTTCAAGGGAACGTCCTCAATCCTCGAAAAAAATAATCGATACGATTCCTAATTACTTCAAAATCATGGTTTTAGAGTGAAAATAATCCCGACAGTTTATATATTCACTCTAAATTCACTCTAAAACCATGATTTTGAGGTAATTAGGAATCTTATCGCTCTGTAACTCGGATTATATTTATGATTTATTATCAGAAATGAGGGCGTCTCCTAGAAAAGATCACATAATATAACGTACGTTTCCCTGTTCCAACTTTTCCTCTAAAGATCTCCTAATGCCGTACATTTCCCTGTTGTAAGTTTCATTAACGACTACAGAATAAAGTACGTTTTCCTGTTCCACCTTTACCATTAAAGATCCCTTAAAGGTATAATATGCGATCTTTTCCAGGGAACGCCCTCAATCCTCGAAACAAAAATTCGATACGATTCCTAATTACTTCAAAATCATGGTTTTAGAGTGAAAATAATCCCGACGGTTTATATTTTCACTCTAAATTCACTCTAAAACCATGATTTTGAGGTAAATAAACATCGTATCGCTCTGTAACTCGGGTTATATTTATGATTTATTATCAGAAATGAGGGCGTCTCCTAGAAAAGATCACATAATATAACGAACGTTTCCCTGTTCCAACTTTTCCTCTAAAGATCACCTGACGTACATTTTCCCTGTTGCATCTATTTCATTAACGACTACACAATCAAGTACGTTTTCCTGTTCCAGCTTTTCCATTAATGATCGCCTATTGTATTCTGTTACTAGGGACAAAATTCGGTATTGTATTGATGCTGGGAAGTGTGTGAACGTGCACTATGGTGCAAATAAAAAAGGTGGAGTTAAACTGCCGAGACGAGCCCGCTCCTCTGTCTGTAATTCATTGTTTTACTATACAAAAGTGGCATTATCGCATTACGCTAAGCTAGGATAATGCTCTCTGATATGTGCCACCTTTTATTTTAAAGATCACCCAATAACGTACATTTCCCTAATGCATCTTTTCCATTAACGACCACACAATCAAGTACGTTTAAATAACAATCAATGTTAAACATCGGCAATGTGATTGGAGCGTTAATCATGGATCATTGTTTTTCCTTCTGTATCTACTATTCTCATGGTTCGATAGACAGCTTTTTACACGAAGTAATTGCTTGCCGAATTGCCGAGTGGCCAAATCAGGACCATTTGGAAAACCATTCATATATAAGTTAAGGCGGAGCCGTCTCCACATATAGGTGTGAACTCAAGCAGAGCTCGTACCAACAGTCTGAGTAGCTGTGAGCTCGGACGCCCATTATTTGCAGTTACCATTGTCACCATTGCTCATCGCCGTCCAAAAAACCTTATGAACCTTTTGATGTCTGCTCGCCCCAACCCCTCGCAGTCGCCAATCCCCTGAAGCTCATGCCTGTAATCTCTGCCACAAACTATGCAAGGCATGTGATTATGTTTTGTCCACCAACTCATTCCATAGTGGGATTACTGGCCAAAGGTTTAGAAATCGTCAAAATATTGACTGTAACACTACCATCTAATAATAATTTATCTTATTATATGTAAATATTGCGATATTCAATACGTTGGTGAAACACACTCAAAACCAGACTTTATGGCCACCTCTCTTACATCGGCACCAAAAAGAACTAACACCAACAACTTCAACTCTCCCAACCCCAACATTACCATCATTGGTATTGATGTTTCCCTCCGTCTGACCAATTTGCACACCCTCCTCGCTAAAGAAAAATTCTGGATCTAGCAAATTCTGGATCTAGGATGTTTTGCACCCCTTGACTAGCACATTTTATTTTTTACACATACTTTATTTTGCTTCCCTTCTCTCACACTTGGCTCTTTATTTCCGTTCTACCACACACTGACGATTACTTAGGTCGAAAGCTCTGCTTCTGTTTTTTTTTTTAATTTGACCTGTTTATTACTACTGTATTATTCTTATTGCAGTTACCATGGTAACAGAAGTAGGTAAATATGAAATGCTTTTTTTTCTATATTATTGACACTACTCGAATTGTCTCATCACCGTAGACACTGTCATCACTGTTTAATCAATACAATTGCAGTATGCAGTCATTCGTTATAGAATAATATAAATAAAAGCATCATAATTATAAAACACGCATGTTTTAATCATTGCAGTCATGCATAAGGAGTAACCTAAATTATGAAGTAATGTATCGTGTTTTTGTAAAAACACGCGAGCTTTAAACATGGCCGGCAGTTAAGTAAATGACCAGGGAATAAATATTCTCTTAACTTCAAAACTATAGCTCCAAGGTAAAATATTAATATTATATAATTGCACAGCTATGTGTCCAAAACGAAAAAAATCCGTTTTTCATTTTAGCATTTGGTTCTTATACACGCAGCCTCCATGTAGAGATTTAGGCTGTGAATATTAATAGAAATTAGTCGGTTATGCCCCCGGACCACATGCATGCCCCTCCCCCAAATTGAAGACCCTATGTTGCGCCATTGCCATTACATGTATAGCGGCCTTTTTCTTTTATATTGTTTTCAGGCATACACTAAGTCTGGTCGTATTTAAGATCCTCCTAGAAAAGCACCACACCAGAAGTGGTCACACCTTCATGAGTATGCCTATCCTTCAAACCCAATGACAGGTTATTTGCTATCTATGCAAGGTTGTGTCAGGTTGAAGATAGTGATGGAAATATATTTTATTATGTTTGAAGTCATACATAGGCCTGCTCTTTATCTACGATTCCCATTGTGTGGGGGTGTGTTTGTACGCCTAAAGCACATTAGTTCCTTGTTTTAATCGTAGTAATCCATTCACGGTAATTATCACGCTCGCATTTTTGAATCGTGGTGCAGTACCCTTAATTGGATTTTTGTATAAAACAAAGTAAAACCAGATCATTTGGTACACCTGAGGAGTGCAACCATATTGGTTGCATGGAACAGTACTGTAGTGTAAATGGAATACACTTTTATTTAATTTGGATTAGCATATCTGCAAAATATATATATTTGATTTTAATGCAGCTAAGGGCGCGGAATATTTCATTAAATATATGGCTATTACTTTTCATTTAGAAATGAAAACCGGGAAAAAATAAATATTACTCTTTACCTTACTGGAGCCATTGGTGAAACTAATGAAACCAATATTCAATTGAAAAGCGTGTATTTACTAAATTGATCTTTAACGTCGGACGACCTATCAGAAATGTTATTACTTCACGCAGTTAGTGTGCATTGTATCGCATCGCTGTTCAAATGTTGCTGGTTTCATTTATAAATGTGTCTCTGACGATAAGATACGAAGGAAAGAAGAAGGTTGACGTAGAAATGGTGGTCTTGTGCATCAGAAGAGCACAATCCGAGCACGTTAAAGGTCACAGACTCCTTCGTAAAGAATAGGGGATCATCCCGGTCAGTGTACACAAAAACTCATGTCCCTAGGTTTCAGGGGCACTGTACCATTAAAGGGGCACTAAGAGATGTGTTGGAGTATGCGCCCTCAATTATGATAAAAACTGGGATTAGTATATTTTTATAATTGTATTACATGTATGAACTTACACCTATAAGTATTAAAAAAAATCAGCCCTCTATGTACAAGAAAACGTCGATTCAAAAAATGCTCGTCCCGCGGGACGAGCATTTTACGTCCGACAGTATCCCCCTGCAGTACGCGTGATACATAACGTTAACCATATTTGCATAGAGAGCGTTTTTCAATAAATAGCGATGATATTGTTTTAATCAAGTTTTGCTGTGTTTTTGCTAGTAGAAACAACAGTAATGGCCATTTTTAATGTTCATCTTGAATTCTGAAGTAAATTTTTAAACATTTAAAATTTTCAACACCACTTAATGTGCCTTTAATGCCCGAGGTAGGGCGCTGTGTGTCGATAGAAATTTGTCCCGGAAGTTCCTGACCGTATACAAATATTTGTTACAATGTGTTACAGTTGATAACTGCATCGACAGAAGGTTTGTTTTAATTTACGAAACGTTAATCAGTTCTCAGAAATCGTGAACCAATATGTCATAATTATGACAAACAAATTAAAGAATAATCTAAAATGTAGAACTCTGGTTCCCGTTCACGCCCTCCTGCTGAACAACACGTATCCTACTAATAGCGTGTCTTGATGTCATGCTCACAGATATGTCCTCTACTTGGCCACGTTCACATCCGAAAATCTTTCTAACACCTCTGCGAAAATGTCTGTTGGTTAGTCCGTATACGATTGGATTGCAAGCACTGTTGAAGATACAGAGCCATTGGGAAATGACATCCACGGCGTACGGGTTTGGCTTGCACCGAATGACTTGCACACAAACAGACACAACATAAGGAGTCCAACATACTACGAAAGTGCCAATGAGAATCGTTACAGTTATATTCGACTTCTTGGCAGCAATATATCGACGAAGCACACTGATTGTATTGCTACGATTATTGTTATTAGTTTGAAACTGTTCGTTTGTCGATATATTATCCGATATTGCCGAGCTTTTAATTGCATGGACGCCAGTGTCGGTTTTCTTTGCTTTCAAAGCCACCTTCAGAATATTGATATAAGATATTAGTATCACTAGAAATGAAGGTATGACCATACATACAATCATACATACTAAGAAGATGGGTTTTGTATACCATCGTATGTTGCAGAGTGCTTGTGATGGTTCCAAACCTATTCCGTCCCACATTGCTACGGGAAATACAGACATGATGATACCATAAATCCATACAGTAAGACACACAATAATAACATGTTTAATTTGAACGCGTTGGTAGATGAATGGGTGCACAATATACAGATATCGTTCCATACTTATTAAGCCAAGGGATAAAATGGAGACCGTACACAACACGCAAATTGAAAATCCAACAAATTGGCAGAGAGCTCCATTGGTCCACCCAACCAATGACACGTCACGCTGTAGTAGAAAGATAGAGGTTGGGTAATGAGTCCTATTAATGCATCGGTAATTGCTAGATTAAACACACATGTAAATGTAGCGTCGTGCAGTGTTTCCTCTCGTATAATTACTAGTATAGTAAGACAATTACCGATCAGGATTAGCACCATTGTACAGAAAATCAAAGTTGGCTGCACGTATAAAGATACCGCTGAGTCCCCGCCACAGAGAGCATAATCTTGCGTTAGATTATCACACATGGCTAGTACAAGCTTTTGTGAACAGAATCAGTCGTGCAATAATACTTAAAGACAACCTTACTTCAATCGACCAGCATATTGACAAATTATTAAACGTGAGTGAACACATTATAGGTACCATGGAAACAGTAGCGTATGAGTAGTGGATTTGATTTTGTGTCCAGAAATGCTACATCGAATTGTGAAATTATCGATTTCAAGTCAGGTTAAGTGCCGATCTCAAATGGAACTTTCATATGTCTTATAACTACATATAGTTACTTTGACTTAAGATCTTCAACTTAAAGGATATTGTTTGCCTCAAGCTGATCATTATGACCTTGAGTCAGGTAATCACCTTTGCTGTAGCTCATTAGCCAGCCAGACTATGTTTTTGTGTGGAAACCGGGAGCGGGGGACAAAGTATGACCTTTTAACCCAACAAATCGCCGCGAAACCTCCGGGATTCGACCCCGGACCCCCCCAATCACCACCGCTGCGACCCCAACGGGGACACTAACCACTGTGCTAATTTGACAACTCTTGCTCGGGCAGCGATTTTGTACCCACCAGTTCGATTGATGATGTCATCCAATCAATGCTATAGCATGCGCGTGGACATTGGTTTTTTGGCAGTGAATTGTAGTGTCTAGGAAGATGAGGGTTATCAGGCACTGACATTTGTGTGATTTCACCCTAATCAGGTTGCGGTTGTGTGGAAACCGGGGAAGGGGACAAAGCATGGATGTTTTACCGAACAAATCGCCGCGATTCGACCCCGGACCCTCCGATCACCACCGCCGTTAGACTATCCACTGAGCTAAGCTACCCACATATCAGCTCGGACGATGACGTCATCCAACCAATGATGTAGCATGCGCGTGGACAATTTTTTGGCGGTAGTTAATCGTAGTGTCTAGGAAGGTTGGTTAATTAGAGTTGACGTTAATTGATCGTCTCCAAACAGGCCTAAGTGTTCGAAACCTTTTGTTTCAAGACACGCTGTTGTCATAACTTCAATTTCAATTGTTACACTAAGTACTAAAACCCCGAGAATACAATTGGCTTGTTTCCAATGCACGTTCGCAGAGAGCTGAAGAGTCGGTATCGCTCATTGGTTAAGATGTGATGTCAGTCGCTGTATGATGGCCGTGTAACCGTGCCCATTATTATCATGTCTTTTTCTGCATCTATGTCCCCATCCCGGTTGTAGTTAACGGAAGAAGTGCGCCTAAAATCGTGTGTACACTAAAATGCTAGGAACTGTTGACACCTGTGAACAAAGAATAAGAAAAATGCGACATTGGCCTAAATTGCTTATTTAACTTCGGTGTCGGATTTCAAAAGGGCAAAGGTACGCAACCGTGTGTTTTATTTTTAAATGAAAGGTACACGAAAACAAAAAATGTGTTAATTAGATTGTTTTAAATGTTTGTATTATTTTTCTATTTTTTTCGTTTGTGGCGTAAACACACCCCCACACATGAAACCCATTTTGTTTTGTAGCGGTACGACAAAACAGGAAAAGTAATAATAAAATTGTCTCAAAAATATTTACAACAAATGTTATTCCATTCATTTTCTTTTGTTTTAAAAATATAATACAGTATCTAGCACATACGTCCGCGTACCTTTGCTTTTTTTGAAATCCGTCATCGAAACTCCAGCAGACATTTTGGTTATAGAGAAGGCCACAGTACGGCTGATTTTCTCAACATCTTGTCACAGAAATGGAACAACTCCCTAGACCAAAGTGACGAGGTTTGTGTCATTGCCCATGACATAAAAGGAGCTTTCAACAAAGTATGGCACTATGGACTCTGCTCAAAACTGATGTCCAAGGGTGTTACCAGAAGACTGCTTTCATGGATATCCAAGTACTAAACCGGTAGATATATCAATGTCGTCATGTCATCCAACTCTGCATCCATAAATGTTTCTGTTCCATAAGGATCTATCCTTGGTCCACTACTGTTTTCTGTCTTCATTGATGACCTTGTGGGTGTATGTGACAACGAGCTCTATCTGTACGCTGACGATTCAACACTTTTAGGACCCATTAAATCTTCAACCAGCTGCAATGCAGTAGCTGCTAGCCTTAACAGTGATCTAACCAATATAAAAGCAGGGGCTGATAAATGGAAAGTGACCTTTGAGCCTACCAAGTGCAAGACCATGGAAATCTCCAGGAAAGAACCCCATCCCAAATTGAACTCTACTTTGGTGACTGCAAACTACCATCTGCAGACAAACTAGAAATCCTGGATGTTACCATTGATAGCAAGCTGACTTGGTCAAAACATGTCGCGGCTATCTCAACAAAAGATGGCCAGAAGCTCGGCGCTCTTCGCAAGATTGCAAATAAATTGACAGCCATAGGCAGATCCACTGTGTACAAATCACAAGTCCGATGCGTAATGGAGTATGCTTCAAAAGGCTGGCCTAGCGCTTCACCTACTATCCTATGCCAGCATGACAACATCCAAAGGAAGGCATTCAAAATCATTGGAGCTCATGAAACTACTGGTATGTACAAAATGCACACCAACCACTGTCCACAAGATTTAGCAGTATTGCTCCCCACACCATACGTCCAATATCGTGCTACGCGTTCAAGTGTTGCAATGTCAGCTCATGCACTTTCATTGCCGACTGCAAGAACTTGCTGCTTCCCATGCTAAATTTCTTGGTGTTCTTTTAGATTAATCTTTAACATGGTCAAACCACACCTCAAATATTACTAACATCCTTTCAAAATATTGTGGTGTTCTGTATCGTCTCAGAGATATTCTCCCCTCCAAAACACTATTTATTTTATATATTACTCTGGTTTTACCACACTGTCCTATATATTATTGTAACTTAATTTGGGCAGATTTTAATTATACCAATCTTCACAAAATTCACCTCAAACAGAAACGAATTATGAGAATCTGCTCAAATTCACACTGGCATGAACATACCCCTCCGTTATTCAAAAAGTTCAAAACTTTGACTATTTATGATATACATAGTTTGATTCTTGGTTTATTTATGTACAACTATTCTTCAGATAACCTTCCCGATATGTGTGCAGATTATTTCACACAAAACAGATCTATTCACAATTACCCTACGCGTATTTCGTCATTATATCGTCCGCATAATTTCAAATATGACTAAGCAAGAAATACAGTCAGAAGAAAAGGCCCTTTGAATTGGATTAATATTATTGATGACTTCAGGAATGTAATATCTATCAACTTATTCAAGACTAATTATAAATGCTTTCTTTTGTCGAATTATAAGTAATTCCGATGTTTTATTGTATAGTACGAAACCTATTTTTCATGTATACATTATTATTGTAATTTATCTAATTGCATCATCTCTGCCAACGTTTGTGTTTGTCTCCACATGTCCTGTTCGGTTCTGTCTTGCACAAATCCTGTCCTGTCCTTTGTTTGTACCCGTCACGTTGATAGTAAACTTAAGGAATAATTATATTTATGTATTTCTGTAACAAAATTATTGGGTGACCATATTTATCGAGCTCTGGACTTTTTAGTTTTCCCGCCATTGCTTTTGACTTGTATAGAGAGAAACTGAGAAGCTTCATTCATACAGACAGTGGAACAGTCTTCCAGACAATGTTGTTGGCAACTTCCTAGAGGAAGGACTCCAATATTTCAAGTGTCGTGTGAACAGACACCTTCTCTCCAACTCTTCAGAGTTTGTTGTCTAAGCTCTCTCGATGTCAATAACCTCTAGCTATTTATTTTGTCTCTTATTTATATTTTTGATGTTGTTCTCCAAACGTTAGGGCTTTAACTTATTCCTGTCTCACTTCACTTTCATTGGCTTTCTTAACCAGCCCAATTGTGTTTACTTGTATTTTGATTATTTTCTGAGTTGCAGTGAACCAATTGATTGGCCCATCAGAGCTCTCTGTATAGAGTTACCAGTTTGATTTGTAATCACTCAGTTCATTAACTTTGTAATGTATGTTGGGTTATTCAATTCACATTTGCTCTTTATATACAAAAAGAACCCCCAAAAAACCTCAAAGATGTTTTGCACCCCTTGGGCTCAATATTGATGACTTCCTTCTCTCACACTTGTCTCTGTATTGCCATTCTACTACTCACTGACGATGACTTAAGTCGAAAGATCTGTTTCTGTTTCTTTAATTTGACCTGTTTATTACTACTGTATTATTCTTAAATATGAAATGCCTTTTTCTATATTATTGACAGTACTATAATTGTCTCATCACTAACTGTGGACACTGTCATCACTGTTTAATCAATACTAATGGAGTATGCAGTCATGGAAAAAGAGTATCGTGTGTTTGTAAAAACACGCGAGCTTTAAACATGGCCGGCAGTTTGCAGTCATTTATACACGGTATCCATATAAAATACAAACCTCAAAATAAGTAAGTGACCAGGTACTATTGCTCCTTTGAGATATTGCAAGTGAGTAACCGGCCCTGAGAGGCTTAGAACCAAGCGGCCCTTGTGGCGATCGCCACAACGCCACAGTGGCCAGTCCGCCCCTGCTTGTGTTGGAACCAGAGCTAGCGTAATTCATAAGAAAAGTGTGTATAAACCTGATTTGACCTTACCAGCTTACTGATGGGACCACTGGGATATCAGTTGTAGTTCATGTCCTGATATTTTGAAATGGAGTTTACTAAGGCTGTAAAGATGGCCGCTGTCACGTCAGCCTGACGAACTCGATTAAAGGTATGTTGTTATGCTTTAATGAAACCAGGCTTTAATTTCAAAACTGAAAATATTGAATATTATTACAAATGCCAATAACAAAAATCAATCCATTCAGGCATCAAAGGAGAGTAAATATTACGTGATCACCATATCGAAATAATACTAGTGAAATGTAATTAATCAATGTACTCCAAATCTGACGTTATTAAATTTGAAATCGATATTTGTAGACATTATTGACATGACCTCAATGGCATTGATCATTAACAGAAAGTAGAAGAATGGGTCATGTGGTATCAGTACACGAACGAATATTTCATGATTTTCCCCAATTTCGTGTAACATTTTTATCGGGTTAATGAGATTTTCGCAATTGATGGACATCGATGCATGCATCATGAGTGCGTCGGCAACTGCATTTAGGGTTACAAATGATTATGTAACTCCAAAAAGCGTATCGTCCACAGGTATTGCCGAACCCTAGCGCAAGTATGAACGTGCACCATCATGTGAAGAGTCAGTGGTCGACACACCGTAACGCAATTGCACAATTATATTTATCATAATTGAGAATCAAACACATTATATATACAAAATAATTAATGAATATATTGTTCTCATAGTTGGGGAACTTACACATTATTATAAGTCTTATTAATATATGAATTGGGAGTCCTGCACTATTGCTAAGGGACAACCTATATGAATTGGGAGACCTTCACTATAAGCTTGATCGCGAATCGGAAAAATCAATTGATTATCCTTTTCTGTTGCATTATGGGATTGAAAAGGGACAAAATGTGCCCCCTTTCTATCCCTCAATGCATCAAAAAAGGATAATCATTTGATTTTTTCCCGATTCGCGATAAGGCTTATTGCTATGGGACAATCTATATCATTAGGGAGACCTGTACTATTGCTATGGGACAACCTATATGAATAGGGAGACATGCACTATTGCTGCTATGGGACAACCTATATAAATTGGGAGACCTGCACTATTGCTATGGGACAACTTATATGAATTCAATCTGATAGTAGCCGGCTGCGAAAACGAAATAACATCTATATTTTAGAAGAAAATAGACACATTAGGCTCCAGGTGCCAAAATTATCTCGTGCCAACTCGATGACTGTAGCTTAACCGTTCATAAAAATTAAAACTCCCACCCAATGGTAACAAGCAATCGACATTATTATTGGAATTAATTGTATTTTAATGTACCAACAATTAAACAGTAGATGTGGTTTGGTGCGATACTGCCCTTAAGTGACTCGATAGACCTCGGGCCAACTCACGTAAGCATACATGATTACGTAACACGAAGAAAACCAATACATTCTAATTCACTACGGTTGTTCAACCGATTACATTCAGATAGGTTGAGGATGCAATAGATTTGAAACCAGTCCTATTTTTAAGAGTGATAATTATATGAACGAATTACCGTGTTTACACAGAATCATCTAAAGTTGTCGAACGGAAAATCAACGATATGCTAACAACTGATAAGGTTAAAATTACTGTTCAGTGAGTATTCGTATAAGCCACTTTAATTATGTGCCAGCTTATATACTTTATGGAATAGTATGGACACCAGGTGGAACTGCGCCTGCACACCGATAGGTTATTAGTTTTAAAATGAGACCTCAACAAAATATGCAAATACACAGGACAGGCTAAGTAAGAGAAAAAGATGTAGCATTCTATTGATCACTTTTCACATCATTCGTTACATTGATTTTGGGGGGATTTTTAAGACTTTGGGGTACTGCACCGCGATAGAATTTGTCGGCACGATTATAAAAAAGGAATCTTGAATAAAAAATGGGGGCCACCGACATAGTTTTTGAGCTACAGCCATTTCAAAACACGTATTTTGAGCCATTTTTGACTGCTATTCAGTACACAATCCTATGGAAATAGAATTTTTAGGCAAACAATTTGTGGAGGGTCACCGACTTTGTTTTTGAGATAATTCCATAAACAGGACACATTTGTTGGGTTCAAAAGTCTTACAAAATTAATACCGCGTAATGGTAGGGCGTAGGAAGCGTCGTAAAGTAGGCGGTCTAAAACGCAGAACTGGTCCACGTCGCGTAATGTGACATAGCATGTACGCACTGTCATCCTGCGTCACACACGTCGCTTAGTTCTTAAAGGATTTGGAAGGGATAGTATAAACATGATAAAATCAATTCCCATCCGCAAATTGATGAACGGTGCTCGTTTTGATAAACGGTGTTTTCGCAGTTTGTTCGTGAATTTCAGGCCCGAGTTTTAAGTTTGATTTCAATGTGGATTTTAATTGTGCAAAACAAGTACATAAAATTAACATTTCATAGACCTAACAATCGAAATTATTATATAACTAGATTTCGCGGTTCGTGGGTTGGGCAGTTCTCGGGTTAGGGGTTTATGGGATGTGTATACTCTTAAAATTCAGTTATCACAGGTGCCCATAATACAGGAACCTCATGTGCTCTTAAATCCAGGTAGGCTACCCCATGTGCATATCCATGTAATTCAGTACATGTGTAGGCCTAGGGTTGGGATCTTAGTTCAGAGGTCTTTTAGTTTTAGAGTCAGCGAGAGGAGGGTCTATCGTCATGATCATCTGTGCCCAGTCTTGAGAACTGTGTGTCGACCTTGATTATTCCTCCGTAGGCATGCCTAAACGTCATGAACGTATCATATATGTATTTAAATCACGCATGTTTACTTTGCGCACACCGATATCCATGTAATATTCCCATTTATATATAACAGACATCCTATGATTGGCCTAGGGCCTATCCGAATTGCTGTATTGTTAAACTACAACACTGTACACACTTGCAATGCACGCTAAAGGTCTGGGTTTGATTCCTGGCGCATGCAGACTGACCCCCCCCCCCCTACCCCCCCCCCCTCATTTGATTCTTTTCATCCTGATCATGCATGCATAGTTTAACTCATAAAAACCGGGACAAAAACACGCCCGAGAGTTAAAGATATAATTGGAGCTAAATGTTTGCTCACACCGGCCCTGTAACATTCCCATTTATATAAAAGACATCCCATGATAGGCATGATGAGGGCCCGTTGTGGCCTACGCGCATAGATGGGTCCGCGATGGGATGTTGAGGCACTGGCATCATACCACCGCAATTCGCAATCACACATTTAACACATAACGTGATCCTGGATAAAGGCCTTGTTTACGCTCACACGGTTCCTTTATTAACCCTAAAGGTGCGTTCATACTCACGTCGTTGCGCATCGGCCGACGTCGACGGACATCGGAGCGCGAGTTGAAGCAATGTCAACTTTTGTCCGTCGACGTCGACCGATACGCAACGACGCGAGTATGAACGCAACTTAACCCGCCATCTGATCCTTTTTTTACCTCCTGATCATATGCATATAGGCCTAGTTTAACTCATACAAAAACCCCGCCCGGGAGTTAAAGTTAATTGGAGTCCTTTTTCTATCCTTGTTAGACACCGGGCAGCTTCCTTTTACCCGCCCCATGAAAAGACCCAGTTTGCGCCACGAACGCGTACGCACCTTACGGTCTGCGCCATTACGCGTGCGCCGTGTTTTGTTTTGTTTATACGCGAGCGCGTAGCAACAGTTTGCTGTCTACGTGGGGCGAAGATCCCTGTGCATAGCGATTACAGCAGATGGGCAGGGATCTGCACCCGAAGGCATTGGACGGACAGACGGACAGAGTCGCCAAAAATAGTATTATGATAATCCTTTTTTCTTGGCGGTCTTCATTTGATAGGCCCTTGTTTGATAGTTTTTAAAAACTGGGAATTAATTTGACACTTGGACAACGTGGACACGGGGTTATACGGTTTCATCCCAGGTGCGGGTGTCATTTCCTCGAAGCATTGCGCCGCCGGCACTTTAAACTAAAGTCATACTTAGGCCTGCGCTTTATCTACGATTACCATTGTGTGTCAGTACGCCTAAATCACATTACTTCCTTGTTTTAATCGTAGTAATCCATTCACGGTAATTATCAAGAAAAATCGCCCGTGGGGTCCATGCTGCAATAAAAGTTTGCCTCAAGTTTTCAAATAGCTGCACGTACAGAACCCGCGTGTTGATCGGCCGCGAATACTTTCGCACGGGTGGTACGTGAGTCGCACTTGCTTTATAAATGTACGCGCGCGTTTTTACTTTACGCGACGCTCGCATTTTAGAGTCATAAAATCAGCTGGCACTGTGCCAGCGACACGCGCGTCGCTATCTTGGTGCAACACCCTTAATTGGAGTTTTGTATCTGCTAAATATATAACTTTAATGCAGATAATGGTTACTTGTCATTTTGAAATGAAAACTGGGAAAATAATAAATATTACTCTTTCCGAGAATTGCAGTCACCTTACTGGAGCCATTGGTGAAACCAACGAAAACCAACAATTCAATTGAAAAGCGTGTATTTACTAAATCGATCTTTAACGTCGGACGACCTATCAGAAATGTTATTACTTCACGCAATGCATCGTGCAGTTATTGTCCGTTTTACTATACTGCACACACGGGGAGCTCATAATTGGTGCGTGATCTCTCCTAAACGCTATTGCAAGTTATTTTCGTTGATAGCCAAACTATTTACTCAAATCCACCATAAACCCGCGCCGTCCCAAGAAGCATTTACTTTTATCCCTTATATCCAATTTTATAAAAGAAAAGTTAGCCGGAACAGTAGCGGTGCTCTATTTTTTGTACACAGATGTAAGGAATAGCGGGCCAATTTGTGTCCATACAGCCAATGGCAAAATTGACTCTCACGATCAATATGAAGACCGCTATATTAATGAGGGCGTAGCTTACAAACGGCTTGTTCTATTGAAGAATAATTCATTGGTAGATTACCAGTGTAGTCACTTCGGAGCCGTAATTTCACCCTTATTAAGATGAGCACTCCTGATGTAGTTCTCGTTGAAAATGACTATTGGGAAAAATCACCGTGTTGCATAATATTGCTTTTCTTCATCATCTTCATCTGTGTAGATAATTTTATGCTCTGAGGTCTCTGGGCTGCGGACCAGACTTTGGCGGGTTAAACCGGTTTTGTGAGCGCTCAACCGTCCCACTTCCCTCATGGCATATGGTTGGAGGTGGAATCAACTCCGCTTGTCTGAACGCCTTGGTGCTTCTGCAAAGCCAGATAATGTAGCTTGCTCGCAAGGCTGTTTTGGCTGCTGTGTCTAAGATTGGTTTTCTCTTCCCGCTGGGGATTCCTAGTGAGGCCAGACATTTGCTGATCGTGGTACTATAAATCCCCCTGCTTCCGACTTCAACGGGAAAGTAGTTTACAGACCATCCATTGTTTTCACATTCTGCTACAAGGTCTTGATATTTACATTTCTTCCTGGCGAAAGCATTTGCAAGGTTTTCCTCTGCTGGGACTGTCAATTCAATCAAGGAGTGACATTTTTAGTCTGAGTTGAGAAAATAGTAATGTCAGGTCGCTTGGCCGTCTCAACAATTTCTGGAGGAAATACTATCTGCGAGTGCTCTTCATCCACCAGGAGTTTCCAGTCACTGGCATTTTTCAGGATGTCTGTAACTCTTTTTAAAGTCTTGCCAAGACCCTCATTTATTAGCATGTCAAAACAGAATCCGATTAGACGAAGGATATTTAGCGGTCAAATTAATATGTAAATGACTACGAAAGGGCCCAAATATATCGCTATCGAAAATAAAAAAATTCCATTTTCCAAAATTTACGCCCGACTGAGCTCGACTGTGTGCATGGACTCCGGGCGTTCGATAGTTGATAATTGGTATTCTATTGTCAACTTATTGACTGTAACCATCAAGTACAAAAGGTGTTATTTAAATAACAATGTATCGCTCCCGAAAAATGCTACGTACAACATTTATCAAGAGGTTTTTTTCCTGCAACAAGGCTTTAATATCGATAAATTTATCTCTAAAATAATACATAAAAGTATGAAATTCAAATGATCATCAAGCAGAGAAGAGCAGTGTTAAAATGTTATCTCAAAATAAATTTTTCTGGCACAAGTTGTAAAACTGGTTGAACACTATTTAATCTAGTTTTAACTGCAAAAGGTTGCGAGGCAATTTACATGGACTGTAACTGCGCGATGGTTAGTGTGCATTGTATCGCATCGCTGTTCAAATGTTGCTGGTTTCATTTATAAATGTGTCCGAGTCTGACGATAAGATACGAAGGAAGGAAGAAGATTACTATTTGGTTATAATTGATAATTGCATCGACAGAGGGTTTGTTTTAATTTACGAAACGTTAATCAGTTCTCAGAAATCAACCAATATGTCATAATTATGACAAACAAATTAAAGAATACTCTAAAATGTAGAACTCTGGTTCCCGCCTCACGCCCCCCTGCTGAACAACACGTATCCTACTAATAGCGTGTCTTGATGTCGCGCTCACAGTTATAATCTCTACTTGGCCACGTCCACGTCCAAAAATCTTTCTAACACCTCTGCGAAAATTTCTGTTGGTTAGTCCGTAAACAATTGGATTGCAAGCACTGTTGAAGATACAGAGCTTTTGGGAAATGACATCCACGGCGTACGGGTTTGGCTCGCATCGAATGGCTTGCACACAAGCAGACACAACATACGGAGTCCAACATACTACGAAAGTACCGATAAGAACCGTTATTGTTATATTCGACTTCTTGGCAGCAATATATCGACGAAACACACTGATTGTATTGCTACGATTATTGTTAGTTTGAGATTGTTCATTTGTCGATGTATTATCCGATATTGCCGAGCTTTTAATTGCATGGACGCCAGTATCTGCTTTCTTTGCTTTCAAAGCCACCTTTAGAATATTGATATAAGATATTAGTATCACTAGAAATGAAGGTGTGATCACAAATACAATCATACATACTAAGAAGATGGGTTTTGTATACCATCGTATGCTGCAAAGTGCTTGTGATGGTTCTAAACCTATTCCGTCCCACATTGCTACGGGAAATACAGACATGATAATGCCATAAATCCATACAGTAAGACACACAATAATAACATGTTTAATTTGAACGCGTTGGTAGATGAATGGGTGCACAATATACAGATATCGTTCCATACTTATTAAGCCAAGGGATAAAATGGAGACCGTACACAACACGCAAATTGAAAATCCAACAAATTGGCAGAGCGCTCCATTTGGTCCACCCAACCAATGACACGTCACGCTGTAGTAGAAAGATATTGGGTAATGATTCCTATTAATGCATCGGTAATTGCTAGATTAAACACACACGTAAATGTAGCGTCGTGAAGTGTTTCCTCTCGTATAATTACTAGTATAGTAAGACAATTACCGATCAGGATTAGCACCATTGTACAGAAAATCAAAGTTGGCTGCACGTATAAAGATACCGCTGAGTCCCCGCCACAGAGAGCATAATCTTGCGTTAGATTATCACACATGGCTAGTACAAGCTCTTGTGAACAGAAATTAGTCGTGCAATAATGCTTAACGACAACCTTACCGGCATATTGACAAATTATTAAACATGAGTGAACACATTATAGGTACCATGGAAACAGTAGCGTATGAATAGTGGATTTGATTTTGTGTCCAGAAATGCTACATCGAATTGTGAAATTATCGATTTCAAGTCAGGTTAAGTGCCGATCTCAAATGGAACTTTTATATGTCTTATAACTACATATAGTTACTTTGACTACTTAAGATCTTCAACTTAAAGGATATTGTTTGCCTCAAGCTGATCATTATGACCTTGAGTGAGGTAATCACCTCATTAGCCAGCCAGACTATGTTTTTGTGTGGAAACCGGGAGCGGGGGACAAAGTATGACTTTTTAACCCAACAAATCGCCGCGAAACCTCCAGGATTCGACCCCGGACCCCCCAATCACCACCGCTGCGACCCCAACGGGGACACTAACCACTGTGCTAATTTGACAATGCTTGCTCGGGCAGCGATTTTGTACCCACCAGTTCGATTAATGATGTCATCCAATCAATGCTATAGCTATAGGTTTTTTGGCAGTGAATTGTAGTGTCTAGGAAGATGAGGGTTATCAGGCACTGACATTTGTGTGATTTCACCCTAATCAGGTTGTGGTTGTGTGGAAACCGGGGAAGGGGACAAAGCATGGATGTTTTACCCAACAAATCGCCGTGATTCGACCCGAACCCTCCGATCACCACCGCCGTGAGCCTAACCACTGAGCTAAGCTACCCACATATCAGCTCGGACGATGACGTCATCCAATCAATGATATAGCATGCGCGTGGACAATTTTTTGGCGGTAGTTAATCGTAGTGTCTAGGAAGGTTGGTTAATTAGAGTTGACGTTAATAGATCGTCTCCAAACAGGCCTAAGTGTTCGAAACCTTTTGTTTCAAGACACGCTGTTGTCATAACTTCAATTTCAATTGTTACACTAAGTACACTGCAAAAAGGTTGCTTAAAATTCGTTGCTAAAAGTACTTTTATCATCCGTTGGTTGACGTGTTGATTAAAATTCATTCAATATATGTAGAAAGTTAGGCGTTGTATAAAAGTAAAAAATCCCCAGCGTTGAGCAATTCGTCGAAAACAATGTCCTTTAAAATGTTGGTGGAAACTGTTTCTGTTGCTAAAATATGTTGCGTAAAAATAGTCCACTTTGGCAACTGTTGCATGAGCATTGAGGACAATCACGCAACAGTTGATGCAAGTTACGCACATGTGAATTTTAGGCAAGTGTTGTCCAAAAAAGCCAATTTCGTGATCTGTTGCATACTTTAACAACTGTTGAGTGAATATAATTGCCTAACTTTTGAGTAACTAGAATTGTTCAACTATTGGTGAAAACATGTTATCCAACGGTGTTGGGCAAATTTTACTTAACAGTTGAGCGGTTGCATACTTGAACAACGTTGTGTAAAATGTTGAGTAAATATTTAAGCAACCTTTTTGCAGCGCAGGACCACAATAAGATTTATTCTGTCTTGGCATCCAAAACGGAATACACTGACAAATAGTTTAAAATTGCCATCCTTGTTTGACATAATTTGTTTATGAATATCATTTCAACGGTGTTATAGCGACGTCGCTAGCGATGAATATTGAATAGTCGATTTTTATAGCCAAAAAATACACTACATGGACATATACTGAATAGTTCATGTCATGTGATCTATTTAGCACCAAAAGAATCACATAAATATGTTGTTTATGTATTATATAATATGGACTATTTATACCTTCATACCCAGATAGCAAGACTACGTTTGGCAAACGTTCACAGTAATATACTAATAACACCATTGATAAGAGATGTCAGATATCATGTATAAGCCTATAGTTTAATAACATGTTAAAATAAATTACAGATTCACTACCGAACGGGAATAGTGTATGTAGCTCTGCTGCATCGCCTAGAATTCCCATTACAAGTTACCGGTTCACTACCGGGAGGAAGTGATGTATGTAGCTCTGCTGCATCGCCCAGAATTCACATTATTTTGCCTACCGCGTGTTGCTATATAAAAATGCTCAATATATAATAAAAACTTGACACAAATAAAATACCCAACATATGGCTATATTTGATCAATTAAGCAACAGTTGCTATACAAAAATGCTCAATATATAATGAAAACAATTCACAAATTAAGCAACAGTCACAAAATGCCCAACAAATGGTTAATTAATAATACCCAACTGTTGTGTAATTAAAATTGTGTAACTGTTGAGTAACTGGAATTGTTCAACTGTTGGTGAAAACATGTTATCCAACGGTGTTGGGTAAATTTTACGCAACTGTTAAGCGGTTGCATACTTCAACATCGTTGTGTAAAATGTTGAGTAAATATTTAATCAACCTTTTTGCAGTGTACTAAAACCCCGAGAATACAATTGGCTTGTTTCCAATGCACGTTCGCAGAGAGCTGAAGAGTCGGTATCGTTCTTTGGTGTTTAGATGTGATGTCAGTCGCTGTATGATGGTCGTGTAACCGTGCCCATTATTATCATGTCTCTTTCTGCATCTATGTCCCTATCCCGGTTGTAGTTAAGAGAAGAAGTGCGCCTAAAATCGTGTGTACACTAAAATGCTAGGAACTGTTGACACCTGTGAACAAAGAATAAGAAAAATGCGACATTGGCCTAAATTGCTTATTTAACTTCGGTGTCGGATTTCAAAAGGGCAAAGGTACGCAACCGTGTGTTTTATTTTTAAATGAAAGGTACACGAAAACAAAAAAAATGTGCTAATTAGATTGTTTAAATGTTTGTATTATGTTTCTATTTTTTCGTTTGTGGCGTAAACAAATACCCCCACATGAAACCCATTTTGTTTTGTAGCGGTACGACAAAACAGGAAAAATAATAATCAAAATGTCTCAAAAATATTTAATTCCATTCATTTTCTTTTGTTTTCTTTTATCTTTCTTTTAAAAATAGAATACAGTATCTAGCACATACGTTCGCGTACCTTTGCTTTTTTTGAAATCCGTCATCGAAACTCCAGCAGACAGTTTGGTTATAGAGAAGGCCACAGTACGGCTGATTTTCTCAACATCTTGTCACAGAAATGGAACAACTCCCTAGACCAACGTGACGAGGTTTGTGTCATTGCCCATGACATAAAAGGAGCTTTCAACAAAGTATGGCACAATGGACTCTGCTCAAAACTGATGTCCAAGGGTGTTACCAGAAGACTGCTTTCATGGATATCCAAGTACTAAACCGGTAGATCTATCAATTTCGTCATGTTGGGACAAGCATCCAACTCTGCACCCATAAATGTTTCTGTTCCATAAGGATCTATCCTTGGTCCACTACTGTTGTCTGTCTTCATTGATGACCTTGTGGGTGTCTGTGACAACGAGCTCTATCTGGACGCTGACGATTCAACACTTTTAGGACCCATTAAATCTTCAACCAGCTCCAATGCAGTAGCTGCTAGCCTTAACAGTGATCTAACCAATATAAAAGCAGGGCTGATAAATGGAAAGTGACCTTTTAGCCTACCAAGTGCAAGACCATGGAAATCTCCAGGAAAAGAACCCCATCCCAACTTGAACTCTACTTTGGTGACTGCAAACTACCATCTGCAGACAAACTAGAAATCCTGAATGTTACTATTGATAGCAAGCTGACTTGGTCAAAACATGTCGCGGCTATCTCAACCAAAGATGGCCAGAAGCTCGGCGCTCTTCGCAAGATTGCAAATAAATTGACAGCCATAGGCAGATTCACTGTGTACAAGTCCGTAGCGTAATGGAGTATGCTTCAAAAGGCTGGCCTAGCGCTTCACCTACTATCCTATGCCAGCTTGACAACATCCAAAGGAAGGCATTCAAAATCATTGGAGCTCATGGAACTACTGGTATGTACAAAATGCACACCAACCACTGTCCACTAGATTTAGCAGCATTGCTCCCCACACCATACGTCCAACGTCGTGCAACGCGTTCAAGTGTTGCAACGCCAGCTCATGCAATTTCATTGCCGACTGCAAGAACTTGCTGCTTCCCATGCTAAATTTCTTGGTGTTCTTTTAGATTAATCTTTAACATGGTCAAAACACACCTCAAATATGACTAACTTCCTTTCAAAATATTGTGGTATTCTGTATCGTCTCAGAGATATTCTCCCCTCCAAAACACTATTTACCTTATATATTACTCTGGTTTTACCACACTGTCCTATATATATTATTGTAACTTAATTTGGGCAGATTTTAATTATACCAATCTTCACAAAATTCACCTCAAACAGAAACGAATTATGAGAACTTGCCCAAATTCACACTGGCTTGAACATACCCCTCCGTTATTCAAAAAGGTCAAAACTTTGACTATTTATGATATACATAGTTTGATTCTTGGTTTATTTATGTACAACTATTCTTCAGATAACCTTCCCGATAAATGTGTGCAGATTATTTCACACAAAACAGATCTATTCACAATTACCCTACCCGTATTTCGTCATTATATCGTCCGCATAATTTCAAATATGACTTCGCAAGAAATACAGTCAGAAGAAAAGGCCCTTTGAATTGGATTAATATTATTGATGACTTCAGGAATGTAAAATCTATCAACTTATTTAAGACTAATTATAAATGCTTTTTTTGGTAGAATTATAAGTAATTCCTTTGTTTTATTGTATAGTACGAAACCTATTTTTCATGTATACATTATTATTGGAATTGATCTAATTGCCATCATCTCTGCCAACGTGTGTGTTTATCTCCACATGTCCTGTTCGGTTCTGTCTTGCACAAATCCTGTCCTGTCCATATTTTTGTACCCGTCACGTTGATAGTAAACTTAAGGAAAAATTATATTTATGTATTCCTGAAACAAAATTATTGGGTGACCATATTTATCGAGCTCTGTTTTTTTTATTTTTCCCGCCTGCTTTTGACTTGTATAGTATTATGTGATGTTGGTAAAATAAACTGAAACTGAAACTGAAACTGAAACTGAGAAGCTTCATTCATGCAGACAGTGGAACAGTCTTCCAGACAATGTTGTTGGTAACTTCCTAGAGGAAGGACTCCAATATTTTAGGTGTCGTGTGAACAGACACCTTCTCTCCAACTCTTCAGAGTTTGTTGTCTAAGTTCTCTCGATGTCAATGACCTCTAGCTATTTATTTTGTCTCTTATTTATATTTTTGATGTTGTTCTCCATACGTTAGAGCTTTAACTTATTCCTGTCCCACTTCATTTTCATTGGCTTTCTTAACCAGCCCAATTGTGTTTACTTGTATTTTGATTATTTTCTGAGTTGCAGTGAACCAATTGATTGGCCCATCAGAGCTCTCTGTAGAGAGTTACCAGTTTGATTTGTAATCACTCAGTTCATTAACTTTGTTAATGTATGTTGGGTTATTGTTCACATTTGCTCTTTATATACAAAAAGAACCCCCAAAAAACCTCAAAGATGTTTTGGGCTCAATATTGATGACTTCCTTCTCTCACACTTGTCTCTGTATTGCCATTCTACTACTCACTGACGATGACTTTAAAGTCGAAAGATCTGTTTCTGTTTCTTTAATTTGACCTGTTTATTACTACTGTATTATTCTTAAATATGAAATGCCTTTTTCTATATTATTGACAATACTATAATTGTCTCATCACTGTGGACACTGTCATCACTGTTTAATCAATACTAATGCAGTATGCAGTCATGCAAAAAGAGTATCGTGTGTTTGTAAAAACACGCGAGCTTTAAACATGGCCGGCAGTTTGCAGTCATTTATACACGGTATCCATATACAATACAAACCTCAAAATAAGTAACTGACCAGGTACTATTGCTCCTTTGAGATATTGCAAGTGAGTAACCGGCCCTGAGAGGCCCAGAACCAAGCGGCCCATGTGGCGATCGCCACAACGCCACAGTGGCCAGTCCGCCCATGTTTGTGTTGGGACCAGAGCTAGCGTAATTCATAAGAAAAGTGTGTATAAACCTGATTTTACCTTACCAGCATACTGATGGGACCGCTGGGGATTTCAGTTGTAGTTCATGTCCTGAAATTTTGAAATGGAGTTTACTAAGGCTGTAAAGATGGCCGCTGTCACGTCAGCCTGACGAACTCGATTAAAGGTATGTTGTCATGCTTTAATGAAACCAGGCTCTAATTTCAAAACTGAAAATATTGAATATTATTACAAATGCCAATAACAAAAATCAATCCATTCAGGCATCAAAGGAGAGTAAATTATTAACGTGATCACCATATCGAAATAATACCGTAAACTCTGGAAACTAGGCAATCTATCGATTTCCGAGTGCGATCACTATAAATACTTAGGGGTCCACATATCAAGAAATTTGTCTGATCACACTCATGTCAATGAAGTTGTTAAGAAAGGTAATAGGTTGATCGCGTATATAAAATCGAACGTTGATAGTCACGATAATTTCAATAGGATTTATTATGGTAACATTCTTTGGAAATCTTTAGCGGTTCCCTCTATTAACTATGCATGCTCGGTATGGACCTGTGGTAGCAAGGCTGATAGCAATAAAATAGAGAATTTGCAGCTACAAATGGCAAGATATATCTTGAAGGCACCTCGTAACACGCCGGGCGTAGCCCTCTATGGCGACTTGGGGTGGAACCCCATCGCCTCCCTTCAAGATGTTCACAGAATTAAGTATCTTGCACGACTCTCTAATCTAGAGATGCACCGTTGGCCAAAACTGATGTTAAACGCTCTAATGAATCTAAACTGCGACATGGACCATATCAGGTTCAAATGGTTGTCGTCGATTAGAGATACGCTTAAAAGATGCGACATGGAATACATTATTAATGACGCCCCCACAAGTCCACGCTGGGTCAACACATTTAAGCGCATTAATAAGATTGTCTGTCATAATGTATGGAGTAACACTGTTAGGGAAAAATCTTCTCTTAGCGACTATTTGCAGTTTAAAAAAACCGTTCAATTGGAAGACTATCTTTTAGACAAAACTGATTTCTTTGGTTGTAGTCTAAAATTCAAAGCGCGATCAAACACGCTTCCATTGGAACATAGAATACGCAAATGGTCTTCAAATAATAAGGATGGTACATGTATGCTTTGTAATGATGATTCAATGGAAGACTTAAGACATTTCTTATTTACATGTAGATCACTGAATGAGATAAGGGTCGAGGAATATATCAAACTCGAAAATAACCTATGCAACGATGGTTTTAGTGATGTTTGGCTGGAATTTATTATCAGTAATCTGGACTCAAAATTGTATATAATGCTAGGTTGTCCAATTAATATCACCACGCCTTACAGACACACTAAAGCTGCCCGTTCTGCATACGCTATCCTTGACCAATTCTGCAAATCATACCTTAAACGTGCGTGGGCTGTTAGATGTAATATTATGAACTCAAAGTGAATCTATTGAGACTATTGTATACATGACTATATAATAATTTTTAATGTTCTTTCGTTTTTGTCAATTATTGTATGTATATATTATGAACGCACCGTCGGGTAGACGTGTGCCACTGTTGTAAAAGTGTATGTTCAAATAAATAAATAAATAAATAAACTAGTGAAATGTAATTAATCAATGTACTCCAAATATGACGTTATTAAATTTGAAATCGATATTTGTAGACATTATTGACATGACCTCAATGGCATTGATCATTAACAGAAAGTAGAAGAATGGGTCATGTGGTATCAGTACACGAACGAATATTTCATGATTTTCCCCAATTTCGTGTAACATTTTAATCGGGTTAATGAGATTTTCGCAATTGATGGACATCGATGCATGTATCATGAGTGCGTCGGCAACTGCATTTAGGGTTACAAATGATTATGTAACTCCAAAAAGCGTATCGTCCACAGGTATTGCCGGACCGTAGCGCAAGTATGAACGTGCACCATCATGTGAAGAGTCAGTGGTCGACACACCGTAACGCAATTGCACAATTATATTTGTCATAATTGAGAATCAAACACATTATATATACAAAATAATTAATGAATATATTGTTCTCATAGTTGGGGAACTTACACATTATTATAAGTCTTATTAATATATGAATTGGGAGTCCTGCACTATTGCTAAGGGACAACCTATATGAATTGGGAGACCTTCACTATGAGCTTGATCGCGAATCGGAAAAATCAATTGATTATCCTTTTCTGTTGCATTATGGGATTGAAAAGGGACAAAATGTGCCCCCTTTCTATCCCTCAATGCATCAAAAAAGGATAATCATTTGATTTTTTCCCGATTCGCGATAAGGCTTATTGCTATGGGACAATCTATATCATTAGGGAGACCTGTACTATTGCTATGGGACAACCTATATGAATAGGGAGACATGCACTATTGCTATGGGACAACCTATATGAATAGGGAGACCTGCACTATTGCTATGGGACAACCTATATGAATAGGGAGACATGCACTACTGCTGCTATGGGACAACCTATATAAATTGGGAGACCTGCACTATTGCTATGGGACAACTTATATAAATTCAATCTGATAGTAGCCGGCTGCGAAAACGAAATAACATCTATATTTTAGAAGAAAATAGACACATTAGGCTCCAGGTGCCAAAATTATCTCGTGCCAACTCGATGACTGTAACTTAACCGTTTATAAAAATTAAAACTCCCACCCAACGGTAACAAGCAATCGACGTTATTATTGGAATTACTCGTATTTTAATGTACCAAAAATTAAACAGTAGATGTGGTTTGGTGCGATTACTGCCCTTAAGTGACTCAATAGACCTCGGGCCAACACACGTAAGCATACATGATTACGTAATACGAAGAAAACCAATACATTCTAATTCACTACGGTCGTTCAACCGATTACATTCAGATAGGTTGAAGATGCAATAGATTTGAAACCAGTCCTATTTTTAAGAGTGATATTTGAATGAATTACCGTGTTTACACAGAATCATCTAAAGGTGTCGAATGGAAAATCAACGATATGCTAACAACTGATAAGGTTAAAATTACTGTTCAGTGAGTATTCGTATAAGCCACTTTAATTATGTACGAGCTTATATACTTTATGGAATAGTATGGACATCAGGTGGAACTGCGCCTGCGCACCGATGGATAGGTTATTAGATTTAAAATGAGACCTCACAAAATATGCGAATACACAGGACAGGCTAAGTAAGAGAAAAAGATGTAGCATTCAATTGATCACTTTTCACATCATTCGTTACATTGATTTTTTGGGGGATTTTTAAGACTTTAGGGTACGGCACCACGATAGAATTTGTCGGCACGATTATAAAAAAGAAATCTTGAATACAAAATGGGGGCCACCGACTTAGTTTTTTAGCTACAGCCATTTCAAAACACGTATTTTGAGCTATTTTTGACTGCTATTCAGTACACAATCCTATGGAAATAGAATTTGTAGGCAAAACATTTTTGTAGGGTCACCGACTTTGTTTTTGAGATAATTCCATAAAAAGGACGTATTTGTTGGGTTCAAAAGTCTTACAAAATTAGTACCGCGTAATAGTAGGGCGTAGGAAGCGTCGTAAAGTAGGCGGTCTAAAACGCAGAACTGGTCCGCGTCGCGTAATGCGACATAGCATGTACGCACTGTCATCCTGCGTCACACACGTCGCTTAGTTCTTAAAGGATTTGGAAGGGATAGTACAAACATGATAAAATCAAATCCCATCCGCAAATTGATGAACGGCCGTGCTCGTTTTGATAAACGGTGTTTTCGCAGTTTGTTCGTGAATTTAAGGCCCGAGTTTTAAGTTTGATTTCAATGTGGATTTTAATCGTGCAAAACGAGTACATAAAAGGAACATTTCATAGACCTAACAATCGAAATGATTATATCATAATCCTTTTTCTTGGCGGTCTTCATTTGATAGGCCCTTGTTTGATATTTTTCTGTTTTTAAAAACTTAGAATTAATTTGACACTTGGACAACGTGGACACGGGGTTATACGGTTTCATTCCAGGTGCGGGTGTCATTTCCTCGAAGCATTGCGCCACCGGCACTTTAAACTAAAGTCATACTTAGGCCTGCGCTTTATCTACGATTCCCATTGTGTGTCAGTACGCCTAAATCACATTAGTTCCTTGTTTTAATCGTAATAATCCATTCACGGTAATTATCAAGAAAAATCGCCCGTGGGGTCCATTCTGCAATAAAAGCCTGCCTCAAGTTTTCAAATAGCTGCACGTACAGAACCCGCGTGTTGATCGGCCGCGCATACTTTCGCACGGGTGGTACGTGATTCGCACTTGCTTTATAAATGTACGCGCGCGTTTTTAACTTTACGTGACGCTAGCATTCTAGAGTCATAAAATCAGCTGGCACTGTGCCAGCGACACGCGCGTCGCTATCTTGGTGCAGTACCCTTAATTGGAGTTTTGTATCTGTAAAAAATATATAACTTTAATGCAGATAATGATTACTTGTCATTTTGAAATGAAAACTGGGAAAATAATCAATATTACTCTTTCCGAGAATTGCAGTTACCTTACTGGAGCCATTGGTGAAACCAACGAAAACCAATAATTCAATTGAAAAGCGTGTATTTACTAAATTGATCTTTAACGTCGGACGACCTATCAGAAATGTTAATACTTCACGCAATGTTAGTGTGCATTGTATAGTATCGCTGTTCAAATGTTGCTGGTTTCATTTATAAATGTGTCTCTGACGATATGATACGAAGGAAGGAAGAAGGTTGACATAAAGATAGAAATTTGTCCCGGAAGTTCCTGACCATATACAAATATGTGTTACTATTTGGTTACAATTGATAATTGCATCGACAGAGGGTTTGTTTTAATTTACGAAACGTTAATCAGTTCTCAGAAATCAACCAATATGTCATAACTATGACAAACAAATTAAAGAATAATCTATAATGTAGAGCGCTGGTTCCCGGTCTCGCCCTCCAGCTGAACAGCATGTATCCTAATAGCGTGTTTTGATGTCGCGCTCACAGTTATGTTCTCTACTTGGCCACGCCCACGTCCAAAAATCTTTCTAACACCTCTGCGAAAATTTTTGTTGGTTAGTCCGTATACAATTGGATTGCAAGCACTGTTGAAGATGGCCGAAACTATATACAAGACTGTCGTGTAGCTTAATTGCGCAGACTATATACACGACAGTCGTTAACGCATGCGCAGATATAAATTTAGTATAAAAGACTGTCGTGTGGCGAAATTGCACAGACTATGTACACGACGGTCTTCAACCTGAACGCTAAATCGAGTGATACATGACGACAGACAGTCGTGTAGCGAAATCGAAGCTCAAGTGGACCATATGCAGGTGTGTGGGTAAATTAGGCAAATACAAATATTAAAACATGTTTAGCGTAGAGACTTTCTACAAAAATAGGAGGAGGCCTTTTAAAAAACTTTTAGTACAAAATCGCTTGTATTTATATATAGCGATTCTAATAAACCTGGACGAACTTTGACGAAGATGCCTCTATTAAATATGTTGTGGTTCAAAGGGGTTGGTCACAACACAACTTGTTTTAAAATGCTTACAAAAAACGGGGCTGTTTTATTTTCTTTGGCAGGGGGTAGGGGGGGGGGTGTCCCAATATGTTTCTTTATCATCGTCAATTTGTTTGCCCCCCCCCCACAACGAAAGTGATTAATGTAATGACCCCCCTAGTGTTGATTATTCTTACGCCCCCCCCTCTTCCTATACACTGATCTTTTCCAGGCCTATCTATTTTTAGTTAGGGTTTATTTGAGCCTAAACGGTCGGATGTGAAAGCAAACAATCTCAAATTCTGAAACCAGAGAGATGTTATTTAATAATGTAACACCTCCCTGCTGAAACACTCTGAAAAAAGGTTATGACCGTAAATAAAGAAAAACAAAAGACAATTGAAGCGAGTCAAAAAATATGAGGTGGCGGGGGACGCTAAACGTGTTAACTTTTATGTGGCCCTATATAAAGCTCTAAGCAAAATAATCGATTGTTAAACAATTACTTAAACTTCAACATCATTTCCGTTTACACAAAGGAGATCGATATTATCACTCCAATCAATTCTATTTGACACCTCCCTGACCAGTCCTAATGTCACATTGTGTGAGCCGTAGTCTAAGACTAATATACCCTAGGTGTTGTTGTGGATTTTTTTTGGGGGGTGGGGGGGGGGGGGTATTTTACCGTATTTTAGTCTCAAGCCACAGCACTCTGCTTTACACAGCGCACCCAAAAGTAATTAATTTATTTTGATAAATTAGATTATAAATGTATAGGACAACGTAGCTTCACTTTACCAATCATCCACCCATACGCCACCCTCGGGCTCTCCCTGAGACCATAATAACTAAAAAACGGACAACAAGAAGTGAAGTCACATAAGGACTGGTCCCAAGTCTATCTTGTACACGACGGTCTTACCGTCTTTCCGGCAGTCGCAAACCCTCTGAACAGGAATCACGCGAGAATTTACGAGGATTAATAAGCCGTCGTGTATATAGTCTATAGAAAATCGCTACAAGACGGGAGTGTATATAGTCACTCCCGTTGAAGATACAGAGCTTTTGGGAAATGACATCCACGGCGTACGGGTTTGGCTCGCATCGAATGGCTTGCACACAAGCAGACACAACATATGGAGTCCAACATACTACGAAAGTACCGATAAGAACAGTTATTGTTATATTCGACTTCTTGGCAGCAATATATCGACGAAACACACTGATTGTATTGCTACGATTATTGTTAGTTTGAGATTGTTCATTTGTCGATGTATTATCCGATATTGCCGAGCTTTTAAATGCATGGACGCCAGTGTCTGCTTTCTTTGCTTTCAAAGCCACCTTTAGAATATTGATATAAGATATTAGTATCACTAGAAATGAAGGTGTGATCACAAATACAATCATACATACTAAGAAGATGGGTTTTGTATACCATCGTATGCTGCAAAGTGCTTGTGATGGTTCTAAACCTATTCCGTCCCACATTGCTACGGGAAATACAGACATGATAATGCCATAAATCCATACAGTAAAACATACAATAATAACATGTTTAATTTGAACTCGCAGGTAGATGAATGGGTGCACAATATATAGATATCGTTCCATACTTATTAAGCCAAGGGATAAAATGGAGACCGTACACAACACGCAAATTGAAAATCCAACAAATTGGCAGAGAGCTCCATTTGGTCCACCCAACCAATGACACGTCACGCTGTAGTAGAAAGATAGAGGTTGGGTAATGATTCCTATTAATGCATCGGTAATTGCTAGATTAAACACACACGTAAATGTAGCGTCGTGAAGTGTTTTCTCTCGTATAATTACTAGTATAGTAAGACAATTACCAATTAGAATTAGCACCATTGTACAGAAAATCAAAGATGGCTGCACGTATAAAGCCACCGCTGAGTCTCCGCCACAGAGAGCATAATGTTGCGTTTGATTATCACACATGGCTAGTACAAGCTCTTGTGAACAGAAATTAGTCGTGCAATAACGCTAAAGACCACCTTACTTTAAAGGCATATTATGTGATCTTTTCCAGATGGCGCCCTCTACCCATGATTTTCTTGTAGATTTACTCTTCTGATCATAAATCATGAATATATTCTGAGTTGCAGAGCGATACGATTCCTAATTACTTCACAATCATGGTTTTAAGGGTTGAAAATAGATTGTTTGCTAGCGAACAGTTTAGTTTCACTATAAAAACCATGATTTTGAGGTAATTAGGAATCGTATCGCTCTGTAACTCAGAATATATTCATGATTTATGATCAGAAATGTAAATCTGCAAGAAAATCTACTTTATAAAAAAATCATGGGTAGAGGGCGCCCCCTTGAAAAGATCACATAATATGCCTTTAATCGACCAGCATATTGAGAATTTATTAAACTTGAGTGAACACATTATAGGTACCATGGACACGATAGCGTATTAATAGTGGATTTGATTTGTGTCCAGAAATGCTACATCGAATTGTGAAATTATCGAATTCAAGTCAGGTTAAGTGCCAATCTCAAATGGAACTTTCAATGTCTTATAACTACATATATTTACTTTGACTACTTAAGATCTTCAACTTAAAGGACATTCTTTGCCTCAAGCTGATCATTATGGCCTTGAATGAGGCAATCATTTGCTGTAGCCCATTAACCAGCCACGGGCTATTTCTTTTTGTGGAAACCGGGGGCGGGCGACAAAGTATGATTCTTTTATTCCAACAAATCGCCGCAAACCCACAGGATTCGACCCCGGAGCCTCCGATCACCAATGCTGCGACCCTAACGGGGACCCTAACGGGGACCCTAACGGGGACCCTAACGGGGACCCTAACGGGGACCCTAACGGGGACCCTAACGGGGACCCTAACGGGGACCCTAACGGGGACCCTAACGGGGACCCTAACGGGGACCCTAACGGGGACCCTAACGGGGACCCTAACGGGGACCCTAACGGGGACCCTAACGGGGACCCTAACGGGGACCCTAACGGGGACCCTAACCACTGAACTAAATTGCCAACGATTTCCCGGGCAGTGATTCCGTACCCACATATCAGCTTGGACGATGACGTCATCCAATCAATGCTGTAACATGCGCGTGGACGGTTTTTTTTAAACCCGGTAATAGCAGCTCCATGCTGTGACGTCACCAGCAATGGTTTCCAGTTTTCTATACGATTTATTCCGTTAAAATATAGGCCTACTACCGGGTTCGAAAGTATCGGCAATCAATTATTTCCTATCATCTTGGAGCTGCCGTCAATCAGATTCGTTGTTTTAAAATTATTTTAAGACACGCTGTTGTCATAACTTCAATTTCAATTGTTACACTAAGTACTAAAACCCAGAATACCTAGAATACAATTGGCTTGTTTCCAATGCACGTTCGCAGAGAGGTGAAAAGTCTGTATCGTACTTTGGTTTTGATGTGATTTCAGTCGCTGTCTGATGTCCGTGTAACCGTGTCCATCATGTTCATGTCTTTTCTGCATCTGTGTCTCTATCCCCGGTTGTATTTAAGGGAAGAGAAGTGCGCCACAAAATCGTGTTTCCCCTTAAATGCTAGGAACTTCATAATTGTTGTATGTAGTAGAGTCATTTCCATGAGATCCGTTACCAGTTTTAGGATACCTTCTTTTCTTGATGGATTTGTCAAGATGGATTAATTCTAAGAAAAATGAGCTCCTATATACCTCCCAGAAGTGACGGCAATGGTTTTTATAGCGTAAAATCCAAAATGGCCGCCACACAGGGGCCTGAAAATTCAAATGGCTTCATATAACATATGAACATATAGGACCAGTTGCCCCAATGATGGGGTAACTGGTCCGTGCCAAGTAAAGTTTTTAGTTAGTGGTAATTGGCCTTTTGTTTGGATATTTTTTAACATTGATTATATGTTATATGTAAACAGTTACATGAGTGATATTTTCAAAGCAATTCCATAAATATTTACACGAGCTTTTTAAAGCTTAAAAGCTTAAAAGCTTTTATATCATGAAATATGCTTAACCGGACCAGTTGCCCCATCCTCCCTATCTATTTCAAATTACGTCGTACATGTTTTAAAAATACTTTGACCATTTTTAACTCTTCTTAATTCATTAAACACAAAATGAGATCAGCTTATTTAACGTTCATTGAACCGAATCGAGAAAATGTATAAACGATCTAAAGAATAATTTTCATTTCACATCATTTTATTATCATCATAGCACATACAATATCATCATAACACATACAATATCAATACACAATAAAGGAAACACATGTAATGGAGACGTTTTGTCCCCAGTAGGCAGTCTGGTCGTCAAGCTGAATAACACTTATTCTTCTAGACTCGTGTCTCGATGTGATCATCCTCTACATGGCCATGTCCTCTTCAACAAATCTTTCTAACAAAATTGTTGTTTGTTAGTCCATATACAATTGGATTGCAAGCATTGTTGACGATACAGAGCTATTTGGAAATGACGTTCCCGAAGTGATAACATGATAACACCATAAATCCATTTACAGCCATCAAAAATAGTAATTTACCAGGTTATACATGTGCTGATAACTCTATAAGTAAAACTCCTACATATTAAATTATAAAGTTGTTGAGAAATTTCTCCTCGTTAAGTTAAGTTATAATCCAAATGTAAGGTAAAGTACGATTTTCATTTTCACAATTTTCTTTTCAACACGGGATAGATATGGCAGGTAAATCGCAAAGAAGATTTCTTGAGAAACACCAGCATGCCTCACCTTCATCACAAGAACCCTGATTTCTGTCAACAGTCTACTGGTTCCCATTTACATAATACATTGCAATGAAAGGCTTATAACATTGTTAAACGAGGGTCTTGAAGAAATCCTGCTGCAAGTAGTACAATTTATGTGACTTCAATTCATTCCACTGTTGTTTTTCTTAAAGACCCTTTATTTTTTGAATAACACATTTTAGTTGGGATTCGACTTCTTTTCATATCTGTGGCGAAGATGACTATCTGTACTGTGTATCATTGTATTATGAAGGTGGAAGTCAGACGATCTCTAGCTGTTAATTACATGTTTTGCACTGTTTGTTTTGGGAAAAATTCCTGTTGGCACCATAGTGGTGCAAAGCATGCTGCACTACACAAGAAATCTTCTTTGGGTAATGCGTATGTGCCGTTTGATCCTTCGGAATAATGCGACCGTCCAACTATCCAACCTAGGCATCGACCGATGATGTAGCACTACTACTATACCAGTAAGGCCAACAACAAACAATTGTTATGTGGTTCTCGACCGACCGCTCGTCAGATTTAGGGCCGCTCAGATTTTTTTTGTAAGATTTCTTTTTTGTAAGATTCTTTTTTTTTGTAAGATTTTTTCTTCAGATTAAAAAAAAAAAATGAACAGTTTAAATAGCATTGAATATTACACTGAGTGTTTATAACATGTGCGACTCTTTGTGTGATTTTTACTTCTTGTTGGCTGAACTTTGAGCTTCCGCTGGTATAAGAAAATTAAAAGAAAAGAAAAGAACAGAGCCGCCCGCCCGCCCGCCCCTCCTCTCTGAGAGCTGTGGAGGACAACATCATTTTTGTATTTTGGCCTAATCATGCAGTAATCAATAATTTCCCCGTAACTGAGTGCGCGTGTAGAAAAGGAAAATGCGAAAACGGAAAACGTACTTTATTTTACTTTTGGTATTGTAACTTCCTTAATATCAAACCATTATCTTCACCCCAGGTTCTTCACATGCAATGTCTCAAATTAAAGAGGAAAACTTTTTCAACAACTACATAATTTGATATTTTCAAGTAGTAATACCTATGTATGAGTTATAAGAACATGTATTACCTGGTAAGTTACTTTTTTTGAGGACTGTATGAAGACACAAAATAATCTGAACATGTTGGTAGATGCAAGGATGTATATAGAATAAACACTCCATTCTTATCGAGCCAAGATATAAGCAATTACGCTGGACATGTCAGAAAAAGGTGTACCATTCAAATGATCACCCTCAGATGATTGTGACATTGCTTTGTTTCATTTTTATCTATTTTTTAAAAATAAGAGGACTATTATATCTGCACAATATATCAATTTTATTGCTGCATAAAAAGTGGCGTGTAATTTTTCATTACATTATGGCCACATTTTAAAACGAAAACCGGCAAACTAATAATAAATATTGCTATATGCGAGGAATGATTATATTCACCTTACTGGATCCATAAGTGAAACCATTGAAACCAACAATTAATTGAAAAAGTGCTGTATATACGAAACGTCTGACAATTCGGAAATGTCATTACCGCTGGGGATTACGCGCTATTAGTGATACAATGAGTGTGTCTTTAAGGAGTTTGATAATGTGATAATAATGATATACAAATTTAAGAATTTGATAAGTGATAATAATGATATACGAATATAAATAATTTGATAATGTAATAATAATGATATACAAATTTAAAGACCGTCATATATATATAATATTTACTACATGTATTGCGGCCTCTTGAGACTCTAAACAAAGACTTTGTATACATTAGCGCTCGTTATTCTAGTGCCCACGTACAGCTTTGGGGTCCGTGATAGCGAAGAAGGACCGGGATTGCGACCGTGAATTTTAAAGATTTTTAAAAATTTAATTCACGCAAGTTCATCCTATATAGTCTTCATATTATTGTAAATTTAAAGTATATCTAAAATGGAGAACTCTGGTTACCGTCCTCCAGCTGAATAGTATTGATCGTGCTAACAACGTGTCTTGATTTCGTGATCATAGCTATGTCCTCTACTTGGCCAAGTTCACATCCAAAAATCTTGTTTACACCTCTGCGAAAGTTTCTATTCGTTAGCCCATATACAATTGGATTGCAAGCACTGTTGAATATACAGAGCCATTGGGAAATGACGTCCACGGCGTACGGGTTTGGCTTGCACCGAATGGCTTGCACACAAAAAGATACAACATACGGAGTCCAACATACAGCGAAAGTGCCAATGAGAATCGTTACAGTTATATTTGACTTCTTAGCAGCAATATATCGACGAAACACAATGATAGCATTGCTACGATTATTACGATTACTGTTACTAGCTTGAGACTGTTCGTTTGTTGTCGATGTTGTTTCCGATATTGCCGAGCTTTTAATTGCATGGAAACCAATGTCTGCTTTCTTGGCTTTCAAAGCCACCTTGAGAATGTTGATATAAGATATTAGTATAATTATAAATGAAGGTGTGACAACCAAGCCTATCATGCATACCATGTATACAGGGTTTGTATACCACCGTATATTACAAAGTGCTTGAGCTGGTTCCAAACCTACTCCGTCCCACAGTGCTACTGGAAATACAGACATGATAACACCATAAATCCATACCGTAAGACACGCAATAATAACATGTTTAATTTGCACTCGTTGGTAGATGAATGGGTGCACAATATAGAGATATCGCTCCATACTGATTAATCCAAGGGATAAAATGGAGACCGTACACAATACGCAAATTGTAAATCCAACAAATTGGCAGAGAGCTCCATTTGGTCCACCCAACCAATGACACGTCACGCTGTAGTAGAAAGATAGAGGTTGGCTAATGATTCCTAATAATGCATCGGTGATTGCTAGATTAAACACACACGTAAATGTAGCGTCGTGAAGTGTTTTCTCTCGTATAATCACTAGTATAGTAAGACAATTACCAATTAGAATAAGCACCATTGTACAGAAAATCAAAGTTGGCTGCACGTATAGAGTCAGCGCGGAATCCCTTTCACAGGGAACATGATCTTGCGTTAGGTTATCGCACATGACTAGTGTAAGATCTTATGAACAAATATGGTCGTGCAATTACCAATTACTCTTAAACGCAATCTTACTTAATATCGACCAGCATTTTACAAATCTTTAAACGTGAGTGAACACATATAATACCATGGAAACAGTGGCGTATTCATATTGGATTTTCTGTACAGGATGCCACATCAAACTGTGAAATGATCGAAATTGTTTAAGTGCCGATTCACAATTTTGCTCAGACGAAACTTTCATATGACTTTGCTTTATATCATATGACCTTGATCCCCTAACTAAAGACGAGAAGACACGTTTGGTCAATATTGTAACTTAAAAATGCAAGGACATTTCTGAGGCGAAACCTTAGAATAACATTGATTATGAATCATCTTACTATAAGTGTTTGAAACCTTTTCCACACAATCTTAATTGAGTTGTTACATAAAGTACTAAATGTTAAAAGATGAATCCAACGGAACCAGAAACAAAACACACCAAGGATCAGAAAACTGATACAAGAGGATATCTCGAAAATGTAAAAAATGCTAAGAGTAAAAGCAAGATATACCAACAAGGTGTGGGGAAACAGGTAATAACAAGGGAGAATAACGCGATAAAACAGATAAATAAACTTGGGTGTCTAGTAGTCAACATCTATTACTGGCATTGTGCTATAATTACAGTGGTGGAGTTGTCTAGTTCATTATCTTATTTATAGTTCTTTAACACTTTTGTTTTTTATATTTTGTCCCTGATGAAGGGTGGTATATCCACCTGAAACGTCGGTCTTTTTTTTTCCATATTTTTTGTTTTATTGCATAGCAATTTTCATTGCTTGTCCCAGTGCATTTCCGTGTGTTATTGTTTTTTGTTATTTATCTGTTTCATCGCGTTATTCTCCCTTGTTATTACCTGTTCCCCACACCCTGTTGGTATATTTTGCTTTTACTCTTAACATAAAGTACTATTAAAATCCCATGAACTCAGGCCTCGTTCTTTGGTTTTGATGTGCTATCAGTGCCTGTCTGATGTCTGTGTGGCCGTCTTCATCATGCGTTCATGTCTCTTTCTGTTTTTTTGTCTAGTTTTATGTATGCTTTCAATATAATTGGAGTAAACACGTAGCGTAAAGAAGATGACATATTCTTAATGGCGTTTAGACAAAGCGTGCAGATTCTTGTTAGTATAATACGTTTGGTTGGTTAATCAAATCCGGTATTTTTACTAAGCATTTGCACAAACTACCACAGGTATGTTTGAAACTAATGATAACATAGACATCCTGGGATCCATGATATAAGAATTGGAAAAGGTGCTTTAGGTTCCATATTCTAGAATGTACTAGTATCGTCCAGTACTGGAACACCCAATATCGCTCGATACTAGTACAAAATCAGTGTTCCAGACTCCAGTATCACTCGATTTTACATGATCCAGTATCGGACAATAATGGGACAAAAACGTTGCAGTATCGAGCGATACTTGATTGAACACATAACATGTTCCGGTATCGACCGATATTTGTAGTTTTTATGTTCCAGTATTGAACGACACCGGTATACCAGTATCTGGGATCTAGCCTACATCTTTTCCTAGGAATCATATGAATTCATTTCTTTATATTATATTAATGATTGTTGATACATATCATCTCTATTCATTTATTCATGTTCATGTTATTTCCTGCAAAATTTAGTGAACTACATGGCTAATTCAATCGTACATAAAGGGATCATTAACATTATACCAAAAGTAAATGTCAAAGATTGCGGACATTATCATTTGATATACTATTGATAAAACATGTATACTTTTACATGCAACGTGTCATACAGTACCTTCTTTTCACCATATTATTTTCATCGTTTGAACTTAAGTTATTCTATGTTCTAAATGTTAGGTCTACATATTTACGATAATATACAGGGTGAATAAAAAGACCCATTGTGCACAGATTAGGTTTTGAAAAACTGAAGAGCTTTGAGACAAAAGATTTTTTAATATAGCCTAATTATATAATGTACATGGATTTGTAATACCGACATTAAAAACTATTTCTCTTTTGAGGATTTATTTCATCCTAGAAGCTGTAACGAAGCTAACCATTTATTAATGCAAAAACGTTGACATAGTCATCTCAAATGTGCTCGGTTAAAGGCACATTAAGTGGTGTTGAAAATGTTAAATGTTTAAAAATATACTTCAGAATTCAAGATGGATATTAAAAATGACCATTACTGTTGTTTCTACTAGCAAAAACACAGCAAAACTTGATTAAAACAATATCATCGCTATTTATTGAAAAACGCCCTCTATGCAAATATGGTTCGCGTTATGTATCACGCGTACTGCAGGGGGATACTGTCGGACGTAAAATGCTCGTCCCGCGGGACGAGCATTTTTTGAATCGACGCTTACTTGTACATAGAGGGCTGATTTTTCTTAATCCTTATAGGTGTAAGTTCATACATGTAATACAATTATAAAAATATACTAATCCCAGTTTTTATCATAATTGAGGGCGCATCCTCCAACACATCTCTTAGTGCCCCTTTAATAAATGATGATTAGATCTATAGACAAGTTTGCATTGAGTAAAGGCCGTTGACGAATCAATATGTTTCACGGTTACATTTGATAAAAGACGCGCGTTTTATGTTATTTTATGTTTGTTTCGTATTACTCCAGCTCTATTAAAGGTATATTATGTGATCTTTCCAGGGAACGCCCTCAACATCGAAAAAAAAATTGAAAGCAGATTTTCTTGCAGATTTACATTTCTGATCATAAATCATGCATACATTCCAAGTTACAGGGCGATACGATTCTTAATTACTTCAAAATCATGGTTTTAGAGTGAAAATAAACTGTCGGAATCCCGACACTTTATATTTTCCACTCTAAATTCACTCTAAAACCATGATTTTGAGGTAATTAGGAATCGTATCGCTCTGTAACTTGGAATGTATGTATGATTTATGATCGGAAATGTAAATCTGCAAGAAAATCTACTTTCTAAAAAAAATAATGAATAGAGGGCGCCCTCTGGGAAAGATCACATAATATGCCTTTAAGGTAGACGGTTTAAATGGAATAACAAAACTTGACTAACTACGCTAGATCAAAGCAAAGTCAATGTCCATCAAAAAGTGAAAGTTATTTCATGGGTTCTCGGTTAGTGTTAGAACGTGCAATGGTAGACAGAAATTCACATCTCAACAAGTTAAACTTCCTTGTATCGATTACCACAATGACAACGGTAGTTGAACTTTTAGGCTGATCACGTGTCACGTGTCAGTTTTACTTCTGAAAGTAAAACTGACGATATATAATAAGTATTATTAAAAAAAAAACATGTTTAACAGGGCTTTCGATTGTCCCAATTGTTAAAATCAATCATCCGAAAAAAATGAAAGAAATGTTGGGACATGTTATTATTCAAATATAATATACAATTCTAATAGGTATTTATTTCAAACTACGTGTATGCAAAATACTTTTAAACATTTCCAAATAACTCTTTAATTCATTAAACACAAAATGAGATCAGCTTATCAAAGTTTCTTGTATCTGTAATGACCTCATCCGCCTTGTTGGACCAAAGTTAAATATTTGACTATGAAAAGTGCTAATTACGCCCAATTGTAAAGACATAATCATTTTATGGCCCGAATCGATAATAATTATAAATAAATCTGAATAATAATATTTATAATGGAGAGGTTTTGTCCCCTTTGGGCAGTGTCTGGTCCTCGGGTTGAATAGCACTTATCCTTCTAGAAGCGTGTCTCGATGTGATCATATGTCCTCTACTTGGCCACGTCCACATCCAAAAATCTTTCTAACACCTCTGCGAAAATTTCTGTTGGTTAGTCCGTATACAATTGGATTGCAAGCACTGTTGAAGATACAGAGCCATTGGGAAATGACATCCACGGCGTACGGGTTAGGCTTGCATCGAATGACTTGCACACAAACAGAAACGACATATGGAGTCCAACATACTACGAAAGTGCCGATAAGAACCGTTATTGTTATATTAGACCTCTTGGCGGCAATATATCGACGAAACTCGCTCATTGTATTACTGAGATTTATCTTACTAATTTGGGGCTGTTCCTTAGTGGCTGCCCCTCCCGATATGTTCGAGCATGGTTTCTTCATACTCTGATCTAGTTTCTTGGCTTTCAAAGCTAGCCTCAAAATGTTGAGATATGAAATAAGTATCATCAAAAATGAAGGCACGAGCACTAAGGTAACCATACATACCAAATAGACATGATTTGTATACCACCGTACATTACAAAGTGCTTGTGACGGTTCCAAACCTACTCCGTCCCACATTGCTACGGGAAATACAGACATGATAATACCATAAATCCATACAGTAAGACACACAATCAAAATATGTTTAATTTGAAATCGTTGGTAGATGAATGGGTGCACAATATAGAGATATCGCTCCATACTTATTAATCCAAGGGATAAAATGGAGACCGTGCACAACACGCAAATTGAAAATCCAACAAATTGGCAGAGAGCTCCATTTGGTCCACCCAACCAATGACACGTCACGCTGTAGTAGAAAGATAGAGGTTGGCTAATGAGTCCTATTAATGCATCGGTAATTGCTAGATTAAACACACACGTAAATGTAGCGTCGTGAAGTGTTTCCTCTCGTATAATTACTAGTATAGTAAGACAATTACCGATCAGGATTAGCACCATTGTACAAAAAATCAAAGTTGGCTGCACGTATAAAGCCACAGCCGAGTCCCTTTCACATAGTACATCGTCTTGCTGAAGATTATCACACATGACTAGTGAGAGCTCTTACATTTAGACTGCATTACCAATTAACGGCAACATGGAAATTGATCAAGTAGATACAACAAATTCATTATTACGGGAATTGTAAACATACACATAAACATCGGATTTCGTCGGAGTTCCATTGAAATTGAAACACATTATCAGAGTAATCAGTATTTTCCGGGTAGCGCTATAGCATTTAAAGCATGTTGCATGCCTCACCAAAAGAAATGGATGACTCGATAGTTTTACAAAACATTCATATCAAATCAGGAAGTGGTAGACATACGATACATCATTTTGTTTCTGTCTTGATATCAAGGTCATTCGATTCATTCATCGAATCACGTGGCTTTCAAACAATATTCTCTAATTTTTCGAAAGAGACGAAAACAATTTCTTTGTAAAAGAACAGAATATCTCTAAATAAAATGAACGCCGTCTTTAAAAATAAATAAATTGATCACTAATAATAATAATAATAATAATAGTCCATTTATAATGCGCCATCTATCTAGACAACCTATTCCGAGGCGCAAACATTAAAACAAATAAAAACAAATAAAAACAAACAGTTAAAATATAAAAACAATTACATCAGTTAATCAGTCAAATCATAAGCAATCTTAAACAGATGAGTTTTTAAAGTCTTTTTGAAACCATCAAGTGAATCACAGAATCGAAGATCTGAAGGAAGTGAGTTCCACAGTTTAGGTGCACAAGCATAGAAAGCCCGGTCGCCATATGAAGAATGTGTCCGAGGAACAGAGAGAAACTGTTTATCTGGCGATCTGAGGCGACGTGATGGAATATGTGGATTGAGAAGATCGCTGATATAAGAAGGTGCCATATCATGTAGGGCTTTCCAGGTTAGGAGAAGAAGTTTGAAATGGATGCGATACCGAATAGGTAACCAATGGAGACGCTCTAAAACAGGTGAAATGTGATCAAATTTTCTAGTCCTTGTGAGCATTCGTGCAGCAGCATTCTGAGCTCGTTGAAGTTTACTGAGATTTCGTTCAGTGATCCCATATAATAAAGCATTGCCATTGTCAAGACGTGATGTGACTAAGGCGTGAACAAGTGTAGCAGCAGTATCATTATCAAGCACTTGGCGAATTTCATTTATGTTCCTTATTTGGAAATATGTTGATTTGCACACATTTTTGATGTGGTTGTCCATTGACAGCGTGTTATCAAATATAATTCCTAGATTTCGAGCACTAGTAGAAGCCTTAATGTTGGAGGAAGCGATTTGAAGAAAATCAGTGCTAGGTTTTGATTGATGGTATTTTGAAGTAATAATGAGAAGCTCAGTTTTGTCATCATTCAATTTCAACTTATTTGCAGTCATCCACGATTTTATGTCCTTGATACAAGATTCAATTCGAGAACGAGAGGCAATTTCATCACAAGCACTATCCAAGTCAAAAGATAAATATAGCTGTGTATCATCGGCATACATATGCACTTCTAAACCATGTTTACGTGCAATGTTCGCTATTGGAGATGAATAAATTGTGAAGAATTGCGGGCCAAGTACAGAACCTTGGGGGACACCGAAGAGGAGCGGAATGAATGATGACAAACAACCATTAATGTTTACAGCCTGCGTTCGATCAGTCAAATAAGAGCGGATTCATTCAAGTGCACTATCTCTGACACCAAACGATGAGAGACGCGACAGAAGGATGCTGTGGTCTATGGTATCAAAGGCAGCAGATAGATCAAGTAGGACCAAAAACGTACCACGTTTTTTTTCCATATTACATAAAATGTCATTCTGAACACGTAGTAATGCAGTTTCAGTTCCATGGTGTTTCCTATAAGCAGATTGAAGACATTCATATAGGTTGTTAGAAGCGAGGTGATGAGCTATCCGAGATGATACAACTTTCTCAATTATTTTTGAGATGAAAGCCAAGTTTGAGACAGGGCGGTAGTTTTTTAAGATCTCAGAGTCAAGCGATGGCTTCTTAAGAAGAGGTGTGACAAGTGCAGTCTTGAAACAAGATGGGAAAACAGCAGATTCCAATGAAAGATTAACAATCCGTGTAATAAGTGGAGCAAGCTGGTGAAGATAATTCTTTAAAAGCCAAGTAGGAATAGGGTCAGAATCACTCCAAAGCTATAGGATGTTCTTTCATCTAAAATATGCACACGTACTAGACTGGATATATGAATGGAAGTTATATTGTATTTGTGATATCGGAAGTTCAAAATAAATTGGTGTCATATTTTTTCAGTACATTTTCGTAAAAGCTTTTGACAATAATTCGAATGGGATTCGACATTCCTGATTACATCATGGTTTGAGTTTGGATATATTATGTAAAATATTCCTTTACAGTCATCAAAAAAAGTAACTATACAGATAATAAATGGGCTTCTAACTCTTAAAATATATATCCTACCTTAACATATTAAACCTTAAAAGAAATTTGTCTTCTTTAATATGAGATATTGCACGCTAGGATCGGGTGATTATTGAAGAAGTGGCACTCAAAAATATAAGGAGAAGTCCGATTTTTATTTTCACATTTTTATTTTCTACACGCGGGCCAATCTACGGGTACCTTATCGATTACCGGTAGTGCAATTGGGGGATGCATGCGCAGGTTGGACAGTCGGCCGCATTGTTCCGATGGATCAATACGCCACACACACGCTACCTGTCATTCTCTCCCCCGTGTTGAAATGTAAAATGTGAATTTGAAATTGTGACTTTACCTTACATTTTGGATTGTCGCTTTCTAAATATTCAGCCGATCCTAGCGTGCAATATCTCATATTAAAGAAGATACATTTCTCAACAACTTTATGATTTGATATTTCTAGGTAGGATATATATTTTAAAAGTTAAAAGTACATTTATTACCTGTATAGTTACTTTTTTATGACTGTATAGTGATAATGAGAGCTGAAATGGAGATACTCTTCAAATTATTTGATAGATGTGGAGTTAGTCAAGGGGATCCCCTGAGACCTATGTGTTTACAATTGATGTGGAAATCCTAGGAAATCGCTGACAGAATTGACGATAGTCCCGATAAATCTATTAAAAATAGGATTACGTTTTTACCACCTTGAATCTGTGTAAAATCACCCAAACCGTGACAGATAGATGTGATGTCATCTTAAAACATCACTAACGATTAATTACTGTGTTCAGTTCACGTATCTATCGATTTTTGTGCAATTGGTTCAACAAATACTATGTTTGAACGTTACCCTTGGATATACATGTAGTCTGAAAATCACTCAACCTACTTGGTATGTTGAGGTATGCGAGCGTATGCATGAACATTTTTTGAACAGGAATGATACTTGAATTTCATCACTCTTAGAGCTGGAAGTGAACACAACCACAATAAATCTAATATAGTCAAATATGGTTTAACAAGGTATAGGGTTTCGGGTGTCGTTTAAGGTAACGGTATTGTATAGGATTTAGAGAAGTTCCCCCGGTATTAGGCTATAGCTTTTGACGTGTGTAATACGGTCCTTTCATGGTAAAACGATCTAATTGGAAATCGATGTTTTCAGAAATAGTGCATTAAAGTTTACACGATTGATGTTTGGTGGTTTTTGTTGTTGTTGTTGTTTTTGGGTGGGCAGGGTTTGTTGTTGTTGTTGTTGTTGTTGGAGGGTTTTTTGGGGGGAGGGGGATGGGGTGGACAGGTTATCTAGTAATATCTTACAAACGAAGCCTTGCTGAATCTCATGAATAGGAAAAGTGGATAGAATTACCAAAGATCAAGTCTTATCGCAAAAAGTCAATAATAAGGGCCATAGTGGTTGTACAAGTATGATCAAAGTGATGAATTATTCAAATTTCGTAAAAAAACATCCGAAAGTTTAGTATTATAGAAAATTTACAAAGAGCATGGACGTAGAATACAAGGATATACGATAAGATACAAAAGTTTCATAACTCATAGGAACAACACGTTTCCTTATTATTCCAACGTTTGTCAAATTTAAATTAATCCTCAGAAACCTTGTAACTGATCTAATCTTATCCCGCTCAATCGATAAGAATAAAGTAATACCAATCAAAATGTTATTGTTAACGGTATCACTCAAAAGCGCAGGCGCAGCGTATACCCTTAATTATTGGGAACAGTTAGGAAGTCCCATCTGTGTAAAAAAAATGAAATCGTTTTTTCTTTCTTTCTAGGAATACTTATGACCATGACGATAGAATGTATTCTATGTTCTTCGAGACGTGTAATATATCGAGCAACGCAGAAAATCAAATTAGTGAATATAATACGCGTAATTACTAAAGCAAAGATATCGATGACATTTCAAATTGTCTAAATTAGTTCCATATTAACGTCATTTATTTTAATGTTGCCTATACATCATTTCATGATTTCGCGTTATTAACTGACGTTCCCTGTAACGTCTTAAATGTATATCCACTCCCTGCGCAGCAAACTGTCGGATTACTTGTTTTCAAATACTAATTTAGGCATTTTAGTCGAAGTACAACTTCAGGCCAAGACAGACAGAGAGGAGACTACGCTTAAGAGAAGAGAAGGAGATACAGGACACAAACAAGGATCTTATTTATATACTAATCAATTTACGTCATCCATCTACAGCAAAAGCATCGTAAGCAAGCCCATTTTACTTCGTCAACGGATGAATTACAACTATAATAGTGGAAATATAGAGTAGCGGTAAAACGCGATAATTGATAAGGCGACAACAACACAACAATCTGTTATATTTTAGATATCGGGGAGGGGGGTATTTTCATAAATGAATACCGACCCATATTTTCGAAAATGTTGGGATTTTATTTTATTTTGCAAAAAAGAGCCAACAATATGTTAGCGATTTGTATTATTTGTTTCGTCACGTTGGAGGAAACGCTTCTATTTCCCGACAGAAAGACCCAATCTGAGAGGATCGTCTGTCCGTATACCAGACCAGTCATGTCAGAACCAGTGCACGGAGGGCTGCGCTATCGTTTTGGGAGCATTTAGATCCAAATGCTCCCGATCCATCAAGAAAACTACTCCTCCCACTTCCATTGTAATTGGTTGACTATAAGGATTCATGTCAATAAAAACCAACGGGCGCGAGATTGTTTATTTTATACAGAAATAATGTACCTGTTTGACTCAGGCCTCCGTGTAGCGAATCTGACATGTGGGTTCGGTTTCCAACTGTTGGTTCAGTCAACAGACTTGAAGTTTAACAAATTACCTTAAATTGAGACCATATTTGTTAATGATCACATTAACACAACACCAAAAGTAAGTCCCCCTCTCTATAGTTCGTCATAACGTCGTGAGGTAAAACATTTTACCAATAAAACTTACTAATCCTATAATCCTATGACTGTTTCCTAAGTGTTGTTTGAAAATGAAAGATATCCATGACTGCATAACTGAATGAACTCAAATGGAAGACAAAAACTGCCCTTCTCAAACGTAACAACTCACTGTGTGCTAAGTTCTGAGCCAAGAAAGGGATTTACATGGCTGAATGATCGTGAATTGATTACACATAGTAATATTCACTCAACCACGGGTGTGTTTTTCCATTAATAAGAAGCCATTTATAAAATTTTGGTGACTTTTGAGAAGGGCAGTTTTTGTCTTCCATTTGAGCTCATTCAGCCATGAAGTCATGGACATCTTTCATTTTCAAACAACACTTAGGAAACAGTAATCATAGGATTATTTCTAACTAAGTTTTATTAATATTATAGTAAAATGTTTTACCTTACGATGTTATGACGAACTAGGGGGACTTACTTTTGGTGTTGTGTTTAGTTAGCCTATGTATCTTCTAACTTTCTTTCTACTTAAGAAGGCATAGTCTTCTAACTTTCTTTCAACTTAAGAAGGCATAGTCGTTATCATATGAGATGCAACGGAGTAACACCTGGCGCAGTGACCATCATGCCGCTCCAATAACGCTTTTACCGGGCCTTATGAAATGAGAAAATATACCCATGATGCCGATTTTACGCTCTGATTGAAATTTCCCCTCGAATGATACTACCACAAACCACGATTTTCTCTTTCTCCCACTCTCTCGCTCTCTGACAGTCTTACAGGTTACACCCCTTAAAAGTTGATGTATTAATAGTTCGTGCTTGTTACGTTTTTCTTCTGGAGTCCTCGATTCCTCCCAATCGTTTGAACGAAATATCAATAAGTAAACTTGGTTTTGTCGAACAAGATATTCAGGCAATACTTCAAACCTATAATAAATCTATTTGCAAATGAAGTTTAATGTGCACGTGATTTGATACAACAGAAGGCTATTAATAAAAGGTTCGAGTTTATTAATTTCATCTTTCAAATATTAAAAGCATTCACGGTGCATTCAAATACGCGTACATAATTCATTTATAAATCTATCTCATCACCATCAGTAGGAAATCAATCACATATTATGTTCATATTTGGTTTCAGTCGTTGTAGAAATCCAATAAATAGGGAATATATTACGCCATGTGTAATCTCGTTCTTGCTATAAAACTAGCAGCTTCGTCAGATTGGCAACTATGTCTAGAGGCACCAGGAATTAGAGATTTCCTGTTGTAGATGACGCCGTTGTAGAGGGCGTATTTCCGACGAGTTGATCGTAGATGCTGTGCAGTGTGTAAGCCCCTTATCTTTTATTGAAAGTGTTACGTGTTCTCCTACCTTCTCCGGATCCAGATTGCCTATTTTAGCTATCTGGTGGTCTTGTATGACTCGCGGTCTTGCATTGTCAAACACTAACTCTGATACTACTGTCAATTGGCGTACTTAAATTACTTAAAATTTAGCATTACATTATTTGATATAAAACATGTGGGAAATATTGCCGTACGTGTTTCAGAATAAATAGGGTCACCCCCTCTTCACTTGTCAGTTTATACTCACATTTATTAACAACTGTCTCAACCACTAAGACATTTCAAATATTCAAGATGACAGTTGTAACCCTTTTTTACTGAGGCAAAAACTTAGAAATTGATTATAAATCATCTTTACATAAGTGTTTGATTTTTTTTACACACAGTCTTAATTGAATTGTTACATAAAGTACTATTAAAACCCCATGAACGCAGGCCTCGTTCTTTGGTTTTGATGTGCAATCAGTGGCTGTCTGATGTCTGTATGGCCGTCTTCATCATGCGTTCATGTCTCTTTTTGGTTTTCTTGTCTAGTTTTATGTATGCTTTCAATATAATTGGAGTAAACACGTAGCGTAAGGAAGATGACGTATTCTTATGGCGTTTAGACAAAGTGTGCAGATTCTTGTTAGTATAATACGTTTGGTTGGTTTATAATCAAATCAGGTACTATTACTAAACATTTGCACAAGCTACCACAGGTATGTTTGAAACTAATGATAACATAGACATCCTGGGATCCATGTTATAGGAATTGGAAACAGGTGTTTAGGTTCCATATTCTAGAATGTACTAGTATCGTTCTGTACTGGAACACCTAATATCTTTCGATACTGGTACAAAATCAGTGTTCCAGACTCCAGTATCACTCGATGTTGTTAATAATGTTTTTAATTTTTGAGCAATACAGGAACAAAATAGTATTGACAGATACTGGAACATTTTACATGATCCAGTATCGGACAATAATGGGACAACATCGTTGCAGTATCGAGCGATATACTTGATTGAACACATAACATGTTCTGGTATCGACCGATATTTGCAGTTTTTATGTTCCAGTATTGATCACGTGTCTGATTTGTTTTCTATAACTTTACTTCTGAAAGTAAAACTTACGATATATAATATTTATTATTAAAAAAACATTTTGAACAGGACTTTCGATCGTCTCAATTGTTAAAATCTACCATCCGAAAAGAATGAAAGAAATATTGGGACATGTTATTTTTCAAATATAATATACAATTCTAATAGGTATTTATTTCAAACAACGTGTATGCAAAATACTTTTAAACATTTCCAAATAACTCTTTAATTTATTAAACACAAAATGAGATCAGCTTATCAAAGTTTCTTGTATCTGTAATGACCTCATCCGCCATGTTGGACCAAAGTGAAATATCTTACTATGAAAAGTGCTAATTACGCCCAATTATTGTAAAGACATGATAATTTTATGGCCCGAATCGATAATAGTTAATAGTTAATAAATCTGAATAATAATATTTATAATGGAGAGGTTTTGTCCCCTTTGGGCAGTGTCTGGTCCTCGGGCTGAATAGCACTTCCTTCTAGAAGCGTGTCTCGATGTGATCATATGTCCTCTACTTGGCCACGTCCACATCCGAAAATCTTTCTAACACCTCTGCGAAAATTTCTGTTGGTTACTCCGTATACAATTGGATTGCAAGCACTGTTAAAGATACAGAGCCATTGGGAAATGACGTCCACGGCGTACGGGTTTGGCCTGCATCGAATGGTTTGCACACAAGCAGACACAACATACGGAGTCCAACATACTACGAAAGTACCGATAAGAACCGTTATTGTTATATTAGACCTCTTGGCGGCAATATATCGACGAAACTCGCTCATTGTATTACTGAGATTTATCTTATTACCTTGGGGCTGTTCCTTAGTGGATGCCGCTCCCGATATGGTCGAGCATGGGTTCTTCATACTCTGATCTAGTTTCTTGGCTTTCAAAGCTAGCCTCAAAATGTTGAGATATGAAATAAGTATCATCAAAAATGAAGGCACGAGCACTAAGATAACCATACATACCAAATAGACAGGAATTGTATACCACCGTACATTACAAAGTGCTCGTGATGGTTCCAAACCTACTCCGTCCCACATTGCTACGGGAAATACAGACATGATAACACCATAAATCCATAGAGTAAGACATACAATAATAACATGTTTAATTTGAACTCGTTGGTAGATGAATGGGTGCACAATATAGAGATATCGCTCCATACTTATTAATCCAAGGGATAAAATGGAGACCGTGCACAACACGCAAATTGAAAATCCAACAAATTGGCAGAGAGCTCCATTTGGTCCACCCAACCAATTACACGTCACGCTGTAGTAGAAAGATAGAGGTTGGGTAGCGCTAAACATATTTAAAGCATGTTGCCTCACCAAAATAAAATGGATGACTCGAGAGTTTTACAAAACAATATCAAATCAGGAAGTGGTAGACATACGACACACAATTTCATTTTTTTCTGTCTCGATATCTAGGTCACTCGATTCATTCATCGATCACGTGGCTTTCAAACAGTATTCTCTAATTTGTCGCAAAGATGAAAACAATTTCTTAGTAAAAGAACAGAATATCTCTAAATGAAATGAATGACGTCTTTAAAAAAAAGAAAACAGATTTCTCCTAATAGGATAGGATGTTCGTCCATCTAAAATATGCACACGTATCAGACTGGATATATGAATGGAAGTTATATTGTATTTGTGATATCGGAAGATCAAAATAAATTGGTGTCATATTTTTTCTGTACATTTTCGTAAAAAGCTTTTGACAATAATTCGGATAATTCGACATGCCTGATTGCATCATGGTTTGAGTTTGGATATATTATGTAAAATATTCCTTTATAGTGATAATGAGAGCTAACATGTAGATACTCTTCAAATTATTTGATAGATGTGGAGTTAGTCAAGGGGATCCCCTGAGACCTTTGTCTTTACAATTGATGTGGAAATCTTAGGAAAACGCTGACAGAATTGATGATAGTACCAGTGAATCTATTAAAATAGGATTACGTTTTTACCACCTTGAATCTGTGTAAAATCACCCAAACCGTGACAGATTTGATGTCATCTTAATAATAATAATAATAATAATAATAATAATACCGTGTTTATATAGCGCCTTACAAATAACACAAAGCGCTTTACATGAAAAATATCACAAAATACCATAAATACATGATAAGAATACAGACTAAAACCATTAAAAGATTTAATAAAAATTCCATTGAAATGGAATGGGGGCGATCCAAAAGAAAGAAGCATGTTTTGTAACCATTTTCTGGTGCATCTGTTGCAAACCAAACTACCAGGGAAATGGTGTATGTATTTTCCATTCAAACCCAAAAACAAATCAAAACACGCAGTCTAAAAATAGTACAGGAAAAAAAATAGGCCTAAAGTTGATTTGTGTGCAGGGGGGGGGGGGGGGGGGGGGGGGGGGGGGGGGGAAGGGGGGGGGGATACCGTCTGAAGTACAATCTATGTATATAATGACATTGTACTTGGTCTAAAACGTTGGTCCAAGAATTTCTATATACAAATGTCATTCCGCGATCATGGTTATTATTGACATTTCATTAAATCAACCCAGGAATTAGTATCATATATATATATAACCCGAAAAGTACAATCTATGTATATAATGACATTGTACTTGGTCTAAAACGTTGGTCCAAGAATTTCTATATAAAAATGTCATTCCGCGATCATGGTTATTATTGACATTTCATTAAATCAACCCAGGAATTAGTATCATATATATATATAACCCGAAACTCAAACATCCCCAACTAACCACAATATTAGACAAACCCCGGGCAATTGGGGAGGTTTCTCCTAGTAGTCAAACAAGATAAGCTATTATGTCTCTCTGTGGGGAGTCTATACACATCTCATCAACAGTCTATGCATCAAAAACAAGCTTTGACTCCAGCACAGACTGCAGGACTGTTAAAATAAACTGCATAGGTGTATATGTAATTTATATACAAAGACTAAAACATGGCTGCCCCCACTAATGTCTAGAAAGACCTAAATGTGATTTTTTTTTGCAATCTGAAGCTATAAGGGTGGCTTCGCCCCCAAAAGCACATGGCAATGAGCGAGAAAACAGTTACCAGCACTGCAATGTGTGGTTCGGACCTCCCAGACATATCGGACGAACGCACACAAAGAGATCATGCGTCCGAAATGGATGGAAGGTCCTTAAAACATCACTAACGATTAATTACTGTGTTCAGTTCACGTATCTATCTTTTGTGCAATTGGTTCAACAAATACTATGTTTGAATGTTACACTTGGATATGGTCTGAAAATCACTCAACTTACTTGGTAAGTTGAGGTATGCAAGCGTATGCATGAACATTTTCTGAACAGGAATGAAAATTGCATTTCATCAGTCTTATGCTCGAATCATACTAAGGTTGCTTTGCGATTAAATCGCTCCTATGACGAGTTTTACGTCATATAAAAAACCCCGATACATCGATCAAGAGATCGCTTGACTGGAAACGACCAGTCGCTGCCAGTTGACTTCATTTCAACGCAAAAGATCGGTCGCTCATGACGTAATGAACATCCTACTTTTTCAACCAATGGTGAGAGGTTATTTTGCCTCTAAATTAGCATAACCAATCAGCAGCCATAATCCAGGTTGTCGTCTGCGTGACCAAAAAAAGACCTGAAAAGGCATGCGACTACCTTTGGTCGCACCGAAATACTTCAAGCTAGCTATTATTGGTGAAGCGACCTGTTGCGACCAGCGACCGGCTAGTATGATTCGAGCGTAAGAGCTGGAAGTGAATACAACCACAATAAATCCAATATATTCAAATATGGTTTTAACATGGTGTAGGGTTTCACGGTATTGTATAGGATTTAGAGAAGTTCCCCCGGTATTAGGTTAAGCTAACTTGGAAATCTATATTTTGATGTTTGGTGGTTTTTGTTTTTTGTTGAGCAACGCAGGAAATCAAATTAGTGAATATAATACGCGTAATTACTAAACCAAAGATGTCGATGACATTTCAAATTGTCTAAATTAGTTTCATCTTAACGTCATTGATTTTATGATTTCTCGTTACTAACTGACGTTTCTTGTTACGTTTTAGATGTACAGTCCTCAAAATAATAACTGACCCGGTAATAAATATATTTTAAACTCCATAAGTATAGCTCCTAGGTAAAAATATTAAATAATAAAGTTGTAAGGAAATTTCTTTTCTTCAATTCATAAATAAATACCGACCCATATTTCCGAAAATGTTGGGATTTTATTTTATTTTTCAAAAAAGAGCCAGCAATATGTAAGTGATTTTTATTATTTGTTATGTCACTTTGGATGAAACTCTTCTATTTCCCGACAGAAAGACCCAACCAGACCAGTCGTGTCAGAACCGGTGCAAGGAGGGCTGCGCTATCGTTTTGGGAGCATTTAGATCCAATTGCTCCCGACCCATCAAGAAAACTACTCCTCCCACTTCCATTGTAAATTGTTGACTATAAGGATTCATGTCAATAAAAACCAACGGGCGGCGAGATTGTTTATTTTATACAGAAATAATTCACCTGTTTGACTCAGGCCTCCGTGTAGCGAATCTGACATGTGGGTTCGGTTTTCAGATGTGGGTTCAGTCAACAGACTTGAAGTTTAACAAATGACCTTAAATTGAGACCATATTTGTTAATAATCACATAGTTAGCCTATGTATTTTCTTCTAATTTTCTTTTTACTTAAGAAGGCATAGTCGTTATCATCTGAGATGCAACGGAGTAACACCTGGTGCAGTGGTCATCCTGCCGCTCCATTAACGCTTTCAACGGGGCTTATGAAATGAGAAAATATTCCCATATGCCGATTTTACGCTCTCATTGAAGTTTCCCCTCGAATGATCTACTAACACAAACCACGATTTTCTCTTTCTCTCACTCTCTGACAGTCTTACAGGTTACACCCCTTAAAAGTCGATGTATTTAAACAGTTCGTGCTTGTTACGTTTTTCTTCTGGAGTCCTCGATTCCTCCCAATCGTTTGGACGAAACATCAACAAGTAAACTTGGTTTTGTCGAACAAGATATTCAGGCAATACTTCAAACCTATAATAAATCTATTTGCAAATGAAGTTTAATGTGCACGTTATTTGATACAACAGTAGGCTATTAATAAAAGGTTCGAGTTCATTAATTTCATCTTTCAAATATTAAAAGCATTCACGGTGCATTCAAATACGCATGGTAAATAATTCATTTATAATCCATCTCATCACCATCAGTAGGAAATCAATCAATCAAGTTCATCTGTAATTTGGTTTCAGTCGTTGTAGAAATCCAATAAAAACGCCATGTGTAATCTCGTTCTTGCTAAACTAGCAGCTTCGTCAGACTGGCAACTATGTCTAGAGGCACAAGGAATTAGAGATTTCCTGTTGTAGATGACGCCGTTGTAGAGGGCGTACTTCCGACGAGTTGATCGTAGATTAGGGGGGATGGGGTACCGCGCCATTTTGCGATATTTTGCGAAATCGATCGTCGTTATCACGTGATACGTATCGTGGAAAAATAATTTACACTGTTTTAACGAAATGCACTGTGGGATTGTGTTACCACTAAAATCACAGAGGTCGCAAACCCGGTCGCAAACTTGCTTATAATTGAGCCTAGCTATAACAAGCTAAAAATGACATCTCTGAATGTATTACCAAAGTGTGCGAAGGAGAAATTGTTGGACACTCTGGTACTGGTAAAATGGTTTTACAACAAGTTTTGCTATCATTAATAAAACTGAACTCAAGTTAAATCACTCTATTTATCGAGCAATAATATATTTGTTTACGCATTTTAATTGTTTAGATACAAAGTTAAATAAATCAAGGATACATTAGATAGATAAATAAATAAAAAGAAAACTATAAACGCATGGGCGGCATTTATAATTGATAAAAATTAACATAACAATGATATTACATTAATCCACCATCAAGTTTAAAAAATAGAAAAATAAAAGGAATATTCGAACCCGTGATTTCCGATTGCCAACGACATGGCCAACCTACGCACGCCACAGAGATCAACGACTGTAATTGTGATAGTTTTATTATTTAACCATATCTATCTATTTATAACGAACGGATTTTTATTGTGCCATTTTTGCCAAATGTGTGTGTTGCTCTCGCACAAAATGTGTTTGTAATTTGATTATAATCCCTATTTTTAAAAGAACGGTAATTTTTTTTGACATTTTCGAGAGAAAAATATGGCGTAACTGATACGGTAAACTCCAGCAGTCCGTGTGGGCAAGCATACAGATGATACCGGCAGGCTAAGCAAATCCAGCATATAAAACAAAAAGTGCTCCTAATATGAGGCTCGAACCCACAACCTTTCGCTCCTCATGTCGACGGTCTATCCCCTACACTAACCGCGCTAATTGGAAAAACTCATTGCAAATAATTTATTTATATCATGGGTCATGGGTCAATGCACTGTGTTAAATTCTACAATCCCGGCCGCCACTCTGTTCAAAGGCACAAAAAAGTTGACTTGTTTTATGCTTTTTTTGCAATTCTGAGGTGTGCAGTTCGATTTTCTTTCTCGAATTGTTTAGAAAACCATCCATTTTAGAACATCTGAAATTTAAAATGAACTGCACACCTGGGAAAGTATGATGCCAAGGGCATATTTTTTACACGTAAATCCAATACAAGAGTTCTGAAAATCGACAAAAATATGACGTCATAACCATTGCTTCGGGACAAAATGGCGCGGTACCCCCCCCCCCCCCCTAATCGTAGATGCTGTGCAGTGTGTAAGCCCCCTCATCTTTGTTGAAAGTGTTACGTGTTCTCCCATCTTCTCCCGATCCAGATTTCCTATTTTAGCCATCTGGTGGTCTTGTATGATTCGCGGTCTTGCATTGTCAAACACTAAACACTGATACTACTGTCAATGAGCGTACGGTATTACTTTCAGTTTATACTCACATTTATTAACAACTGTCTCTACCACTATTAGACATTTCAAATATTCAAGATGACAGTTGTAACCCTTTTTACTGAGGCAAAAACTTAGAAATTGATCTTTTCATCTTTACATAAGTGTTCGAATTTTTTTACACACAGTCTTAATTGAATTGTTACATAAAGTACTATTAAAACCCCATGAACGCAGGCCTCGTTCTTTGGTTTTGATGTGCAATCAGTGGCTGTCTGATGTCTGTGTGATGGCCGTCTTCATCATGCGTTCATGTCTCTTTCTGGTTTTCTATCTAGTTTTATGTATGCTTTAAATATAATTGGAGTAAACACGTAGCGTAAAGAAGATGACGTATTCTTCCGTTTAGACAAAGTGTGCAGATTCTTGTTAGTATAATACGTTTGGTTGGTTTATAATCAAATCAGGTATTATTACTAAACATTTGCACAGGTATGTTTGAAACTAATGATAACATAGACATCCTGGGATCCATGTTATAGGAATTGGAAATGGTGTTTAGGTTCCATATTCTAGAATGTACTAGTATCGTCCAGTACTGGAACACCCAATATCGCTCGATACTGGTACAAAATCAGTGTTCCAGACTCCAGTATCACTCGATGTTGTTAATAATTTTCCAATTTTTGAGTAATAGAGGAACAAAAAAGTATCGATAGATACTGGAACATTTTACATGATCCAGTATCGGACAATAATGGGACAAAACGTTGCAGTATCGAGCGATACTTGATTGAACACATATCATGTTCCGGTATCGACCGATATTTGCAGTTTTTATGTTCCAGTATTGAACGACACCGGTATACCAGTATCTGGGACCTAGCCTACACCTTTTCCTAGGAATCATATGAATTCATTTCTTTATATTATATTAACACGGGAAAAAGGATATTGATTGTTGATACATATCATCTCTATTCATTTATTCATGTTCAGTTATTTCCTGCAGGATTTAGTGAATTACATGGCTAATTCAATCGTACATAAAGGGATCATTAAAATTATACCAAAAGAAAATGCCAAAGAGTGTGGACATCATTATCATTTGATATACTATTGATAAAACGTGTATACTTTTACAGGCAACGTATCATACAGTACCTTCCTTTCACCATATTATTTTCATCGTTTGAACCTAAGTTATTCTATTATGTTCCAAAGGTTAGGCTCTACATATTTACGATAATATACAGGGTGAATAAAAAGACCATTGTGCACGGATTGAAACGTCCATTTGACCTTGATTTGTGCATTGAACCATGACATTGGGTCGTTTGCATAAAGCGTGTTTTAACTTCTGAAATGATTAAAGTAGGCCTTATCAATCGAGGGGAAAGTAAGCAAAACGTGTCCATCATATATTAAAATTGAGATTCTAGCAGAAACGTGTTTTACTTGTAGAAATACAACTTTTGCTTTTTATTTGAAGTTCGCATCTCGTTGCGGAAATATTACAATTTATGTTTTCGGATGTTTTCGGTATTTTCCGGAAAATTTGAATTAAAATACTTTTTAAAATCTTTCATTTGAAATACCAAATGACAGCTATAATTGATATACATTTAGTCTTACGTAAGCAAAAATTCAAATGACGATCAATCTTTCGGAAAATCCAAAAATGTAGGGAAAATGACCATTTTAGGCCATTTTATCGAAAATATTCAATAAGGTATGAAAAGAAAAGAAAGTTGATACTTAATATTTCTAAGTCATTTGACAACCTCTTTAAAATAGAAATGCTGAACTTATACCATATTGGTTACAAAGAATGTTCCTAGAAAGTGAATAAATCTGTTGAATGGCAAAACGTAATAAGTCCATAGTACAGGGTGTATCAGAATCAACTGTACCGTGGCAATATGATTTATTACGGTATGAATTCGATTGATATTGTTCAAACCGTTTTCCTATAATATCTTGCGCAAACGCACAGCTTTCATAAGAATATGAAATTTTGAAAATCGGACATTTCTGATTGAAAATACAGACTTTCTGGTAAAGATGGGAGATGTCAATTTTGGTCGAAATGATCAATTTAAAAAATCTGTAAATTTACTAACCCTACCTGAGATATCCATCCGTTCATACATGTAGGACAGGGTTTTTTTGGTCGCCATATCTCAACTTTTCACATCACTTGTATAACTATTTATTATTTGCATACTTTTGTGCGTGAAATTTGGAGATACATTTTGATTTTTAATCCGCAAATAAACCGGGATTTGTTCTGCTTGATTGGTTTTAACTGTCCTTTCTTTGGCGGGAGTTTTGAATATTGCTTATGTGGTCAGAGTCACAAACTGGTCCAAAAAATGTTTCACTTCTAATAATGTTGAGAAATGCACCAATTCTGATTAAACGGGACAAAACTTAAGTTTTACATACTTAATGACCCACAAACTATATATTGTTGGAAAGCTTATGATTCAAGGTTTTTCATTTTTGCAAAAAATAATCAAATTATACAGGGTGTGTAACATTTTTACAGGGTGGAACATAAAAAAGTTGATCGTTTTTGCTCCTCACAAAATATTTTGATAGTTTGTACAATTAGGGTTTAGCTGAAGATAGTCACCAAAATCAGAAAAACCGCAGAAGGTGCTACCAAATTTGCTAAGAATCACTTGCCCAAAATGTTCACAGGAAAAGTACAGGGTGTCTAAAATTATGATGAAATAATGCATAAAATGAAGGTTTGTATATAATATTCTATGAAATTAACTATTTAATTTAAAAGAAAATGGTTATCAAAATGAACTACACGAATATCGTTAAAGTTCCTTTTATTTTAAATACAGGGTGGTCCAAAATAGGTCTAAATAACAAAATTTTCATAAATCTATGAACAATTCTGTGAAGAAACACTTCTGGCTTTTTTAGTTAAATGTTTTACTACCTAGAGTAGAAAAGGACCGAAGAGTCACACAAATGAAATAGAGAGACTGCGATTTGGCCATTGTTTAATCAATAAAATGAATAAAACTGTGTGTTTTTTACATTAAAACACTCCCTGAATTGAACATCATATTCTAGTAGAGAATGTCTAGATAACAATTCAATATTATTATTCATAGTAGCAGGCACATGTTATTAACACATATGAGAAGTTTGAAAACTTTCCTATGTATAATTTTAAAATGGCATCAATTTCAAAAGTTCTAGTTTTCCGCTATTTTGTGTAGAAACCTAAGGGCGCGCCTCATCCACCGGCGCCTCATCCACCGATCCCACCATTGACTCACTCGACGTTTAGATTGATAACTTCACTGTTGCTAAACATGTGGCTTTAATTCTTTTTATTCGGTAGCTGGATAAATTGTCTTTAATATGATACCAAAAATGGTATGTTTTTTGACATCTATTTAAAATAGAGACACGTATCACGATTTTAAGGATTTTTTGAAACGATCTTACCTTATTTGATATACCTAGTGACCTGTGACCACCTGAGATAATCAACATACCTAAAGGGATAAGAAGCACTATACATACCTGTTATGTGCAGCGATCCAGGTCTGACACGGCATTAGTTGATGGCCAATCGATTATCATCATTCAGTTTAATTTATAGCACGACCTCATTATGTAAGTTACCGCGCAATTTCAATGTAGTGTTATCCACACGTGTATTAACAGGCGCGCGCCCGGGGGGGGGGGGCTTTGGGGGCTCAAGCCCCCCGCCCCCCGGGTCCCCAGAGGGTAAAAAAAGAGGGGAGAAAAGGGAGGGGAGGAGAGGAGGAGGGGAGGGGGAAGAGGAGGAGGGGAGGAGAAGGGGGGGGCACTCGACATTGGAAAAGGGTATAGATATAATAAGGTATGTGCCGCGCTGAAGACCCCCTTTTTCACCCTCTGCTGCTAGCTCTTATGACCCACCTTTTGAGCCTGCATCAGTTCATAAGACCCCAATTTGATTGAAAAGTTTTGCGTTCCAAACCCCCAATTCTTCGAACATTTTGCGTTCTTAAGCCAAAAATAAATCGCAAATTTGCGTTCTTGCTAATCAAAATTGAACTATAGGCCAGTTCTCAAGACCTTCTTTTTTGATTAGTTCCTAGAGACCGTGGGTGGCACACCCCTACCCAAAAAAAGTTGAGTGCCCGGGAGGAGGAGGGGAGGAGGGGAGGAGGAGGGGAGGGAAAAGGAGAGACCAGGAGCTTTTATTAGTGTCTCTCACTTTATCTCTACGTCTCTGAACCATGTGAGTGTTTTATAACGAAAGTAAATATTGATAGCAAGGAGAGTTTTAGGTCATCCAGGCAAGTTAAAACCCAACAACTCGGCCCTCTGAATCACCAGTGTCGTAACCAGGGGGGACAGCCCCCCACCCCATTTGCAAAAGAGTAAAAAATAAAAAGGAAGATAAGGAGGAAGGGTAACGAGCATAGACAGTGCAAGCGGGGAGTGCCCCCCCCATCATTGTCACGGTGGGGACGATGCCCCCCTCCAAAAAAAAAGCCATTGGGTTTTGCGCGAATTAGTTTCAATGTTTAACTATTCAACAGTGGCGTCACCAGAGGGGGGGGGGGGGGGGGGGAGGAGGGGGATCCCCAATCGGTTCATTTGACCACAGGATTCATGGAATTATGATGGTCAAAAGTACACGGATGAAAAAATTTCGCGCGCTACGCTCGCATAATGTGTCCCCAAAATGCAACATTCTTTGCTACAAGCTTGTTTAGAGCCAAAATGTACCTCGATCGTGCCAAAAATAGGTGTAAAGTTGCTACGCGCGCATTTCTTGCCTCACAAAAGTCTTGTCGGTTCATTTTCATTTCTCGCCCCTCCCCCAAATATGAATAACCTACCTACGCCACTGATTCAAGCTTAACAACAAGGTTTCAGGGACGTTTTCTGGACCATTTTGGGAGGAAAATAGAAATTTTGGCGCGCTTCGCGCGAGTTAGATTCAATGTTTCTTTATTCAAGTTATAAAAAGATGGCTTAAGGAACATTTTTCTGGACCATTTTAGTTTAAAAAACTGACAGTTTGTACGCTCAAGAAGGTTTTTCTGGAGCTTTTTAGTGTTAAAATAGCCAGTTTTTTGCGCGCTTCGCAATGTTTATTCCAGCTTTATAACAACGTTGCAACATGTTTGAAGAACGTTTTCTGGACCATTTTGTTAGTAAACTAGTAGACTAATTCTAGTAGACATTATGCGCGTTTCAAGCCAATTGGTTTCATTTTTTTTTATTATTCAAGCTTAAACAAAATGGCTTTATGAACGTTTTTCAGGACCATTTTAGTGTTAAAATAACCAGTTTTGCACAAATTATTTTCAATGTTTTATTATTCAAGCTTAACAAGATTGCTTCAGGAACGTTTTCAGGACCATTTCAGTGTAAAAATAACCAATTTTTAAGCGCTCCGCGCGAATTAGTTGGAATGTTTTATTATTCAAGCTTAACAAGATGGTTTCAGGAACGTTTATTTTAACCTTTCTTTTTACAATAGCCATATTTTTTAAATATTTTGTTATTCAATTTGAACAAGATGGCTTCAGAAAGGTTTTCTGGACCTTTTTATTGTTAAAATAGACAATTTTTGTGCGCGCTACGCGCGTATTAGTTTCACTGATTATTTATTATTCAAGCTTAACAAGTTAGCTTCAGAAACGTTTTTCTAAACCTTTATTTTTACCATAGCCAAAATGGCTTAAGGAATATTTTTCTGGACCATTTTAGTTTAAAAAACTGACAGTTTGTACGCTCAAGAAAGTTTTTCAGGACCATTTCAGTGTTAAAATAACCAGTTTTGCACAAATTATTTTCAATGTTTTATTATTCAAGCTTAACAAGATTGCTTCAGGAACGTTTTCAGGACCATTTCAGTGTAAAAATAACCAATTTTTGCGCGCTCCGCGCGAATTAGTTGGAATGTTTTATTATTCAAGCTTAACAAGATGGTTTCAGGAACGTTTATTTTAACCTTTCTTTTTACAATAGCCATTTTTTTTAAATATTTTGTTATTCAATTTGAACAAGATGGCTTCAGAAACGTTTTCTGGACCTTTTTATTGTTAAAATAGACATTTTTTTCGCGCTACGCGCGTATTAGTTTCAATGATTATTTATTATTCAAGCTTAACAAGATGGCTTCAGAAACGTTTTCTGGACCTTTTTAGTGTTAAAATAGATATTTAGGCGCGCTACGCGCAAATTAGTTTCACTATTTAATTATCAGTCAAACTTAACAACATGGCTTCAGGAACGGTTTGTTAAACTCCCGGTTAAACCTTTCTTTTGACAATAGCCAATATTCCAAAAAATCCAATCCAAGGGGGGCACATCCCCCTCAGACTCCCCCCTGTCCGCGTTACCGCGGATAGCGGTGCGAACCAATGACATTTATTTTTAATCCCCCCGGGTTAAAAAATCCTGCGCACGCCTATGATTAAGATTTTCTAAATCACTGGAACACACTGTGTGTATGGGATAGTTACCGACATACAGATTTCCAAAAGGATTACGCATTTATATTGCTAGACTTATGGCATTTTAGAAGAAGTATGCCAATTAAAACCTACTAGTAGTAGGAGCCCCAGACCTCAAAAATCGGCTTAGAAATGATTTGACCCCTGACCTCGGAACATACTCCAGTAATTACGGTTTTTAGATAGGTACAACCCTTGGGAACAATGATTAAGTGTCCTGCCAAAAATTTTCTCTTGCGAACTCTAGTTATACCAAGAACAAAATGGCCCCTCTTTCAGTATAAATTTGAATCTGGGATTTTTTTAAAAAGCAGTGAATATACAATGCATCCTATTTCTAGTTTTAAGAATGGTTTCATTAAAAAAATCAGTATGAAAGTGAAGCCATTATTACTCACTACAATTGTTTGTCAAATTCCATAATCTGAAGGTCAAGGGTCACCTGTAGCACTACTTCTAAATGAGCACATTTATTGCATGATTTTAAATACACATTTTTTCAGAAGTAATATACTTGTTGTATATTGAAAATAATCCTACACCAATATCGTGGTCAAAGTATCACCAGATAATTCATGAATCTGAAGGGGTTAAAACTCGCATCGTTTATGGATCATTCTTTCCTCAATCACCTACAAATCATCCAGACGTAGTACAAGAATCTATTGATTATTTAGTTATCTCCCAAACTTGAGCAAAATGTATGCGTTGTTACATGTGATCAGGCAATATATGAAATTGTTCTTGGTCTTCAGAAGAAGCTACAAGAGAAGTACTGAAATGTCATTCTCAGACTTGGAGGTTTTCATATTATTGCTATGAATTTTCCCGGTGCAATTTGATATTTGTTTAAGAACTCTGGCCTGGAAGACCTCCTTGTAGGCGCAAATGTATGTTTGGCTGGCACAGCAAACAAGATTATGTCACGAAAGGATTAATACGTCATGCTCAGAGCCCACTCTCTCATAGAGTCTGCAATGTTTGCTTTGCAATGGGATGCTTTTGAAGAATGGCTCGTCAAGGAACGAGATGCTCCTGACTCTTTATCATTATTGGCAGGGCAAATCAGTGTGCTGCGATTCAGAGAAGGCAAACACTGCAGTACTTGAAACAGACAAATCCCTGGATTAGAGAAGCTGATTGCAGACTTCAAAGAAGAGACGTGCAAATCACCAACAAGTCAACTATGGTTGATGTACCGCAGCTAGTAGGAGCCCCAGACCTCCAAATTCGGCTTTAAAATGAGTTGACCCATGACCTCAGAACATACTCCTGGAATTACGGTTTTCAAATAAATACAAACCTTGGGAACAATATGTAAGTGTCCTGCAAACTTCTTTCTCTTGCGAACTATAGTTATACTAAGAATACTATGGCCACATATTTCATTATAGATTTGAATCAGTGATTTTTTTCAAAAGGTAGGAATATCAAAATGCACCTTATTACATACAAAGTTGTAGGAATGGATGCATATACAAATACAGTATGACACTGAAGCCATTAGTAAATTAAGAATGTTAAATATCCTGTAGTATCTTGTATAATAAATAATCAATACTTTATACGGATTACACTGCCGAAGATTTATGTCCAAGCTGTACAGGGTGTCTCAAAAAAAACCCGTGCACGTGTTTACCCAGCTTATTGACCGTGAACTTATAAAATTAGGTGTAACAATTGTATACATAGTAATAGCCATAACGGTTAGCTTTCATATTCCGTTTATTTCATCTGATTTGGATTTGTCAATCTTGAGATATGACCAATTAACTAAAGCTATCTAAAGTCAACGTTGTGCCACTTTACAGTTTGCAAAGAATAGAAAGGGTTACTCTGGAGAGAGGGGTTGTTACCACCGGGGTTACCACCCCCTAAAAAAATCCAATCCGAAATGCAGAGTATGTTTATTTGGGTACCATGTTATAGCTAGAGGTTCCCTCTATCCATACATACTAAAACAAGTACAAACATCCCATGCATGACGTCACAATGACGTCACCAAACATGGCCGACCTCAAAAATCCCGCTGTATTCGCTGGACAGTGAAATATCATAGAAATCTTCGCCAAAAAAGTTCTAAATATCATAATTTCACCCGTTTTTTTGCTTATAAGTGATGGAAATGGTGTTTCTAACATAGGCCTATGCTAAAATATTTCAGGAACATACAATAAAAATATTTTTCAAAATGGCGATTTAAAAAAAAATTGTAAGGTGGCAACCACCCCCCTACAATCGGACTTTGACGGCTTACCCTACCCCTGGGTAAGGTGGCAGCCTCAATTTGTTTTCGTCAAAATGAGCGCATGGAATGTAAAAGCGATCCCCTAGACGCCCTAGGTCACTTTTTTTTTTGCATTCTAGCGCAATCGGCGACCACCCTCCCTTAAGAGGACGAGGGTTTTAATGCTTATCTTATGCATTCTTTCCGTAAAAGTGGCACAACTTCGGTTTTAGGTAGCTTTAGTTAATTGATCATATCTCAGGATTGACAAAACCAAATTAGATGAAATAAACGGCATATGAAAGCTAAGTGTTTGGTCCATCAATATGTATACAATTGTTACCCCAAATTCTAGAGGTTCATGGTCAATAAGTTGGGTAAACACGTGCACGGGTTTTTTTGAGACACCCTGTACATCAACACGTGAATTAACTGGTGATCAATTATATCGTTAAATCAAGGTCCTTTAAAGTCAAACTTTGGGTACAACACGGGTACAACATTATCATGTTGATGTTCTGAAGTAGGTAGTCATGATGCCAGAGGCAATTGCAAGCATTAACAGCTGTACCAAGATAAACAAACGTATAATGGCCCATATAAAGAATGACGATTCATCAAGGCATGGAACAAGTTCTGCTGGTAAGGATTTCAGTGCGATAGGTGAGATCCTGCAACTGATCAAATCCAAGATGATCAACAATCCCCATACATATGGGAATGGATCTCGTTCAGGCTGGCCATAGAATTAAGAAGTTGAAGCAAAAACATCTGGCATCGATAAAGTGCCATCAGTGCGCAAAAACACATTCCTTGAAAAGTGTAAACTGACTGTATCACCTGCCATGAAAACAACACATTGGAGGAACGTGACAAGCTGGATGTGCTTTCTTACGAGAGTGGACACCATACCCTTAGCTCTCTCTTAAACCTCCCCGTGGATATCATATATGCAATGCGTAAAGGAAACAAAGCAGATTACATCCTTATCCTTGCAATTTAAGGATACATTTTGAGTGACGACTGGAAAGGACACGATATATAACATATATATGATGTCAAGACCAACGTCATCGATGCTGTGGCATTTTTTCAATGACACCAGGACATTGGCAGCAAGGAATTTCCCGAGCTTAAGTACAAGATACATGGTGAAGGTTTTACACATGCGATCCCTTGGATGTCATCTAATACAATTCATCAGGGATAGATATGACGTTCATCAGCATGATATAAATATGAAAAAGACAGCAAAGCGGAGAATCGATGACAAATACAAGAGCTTATGAAATCCACGGCTGAGCAGATAAACTTACCGCAGTGGAAAGAATGTGTGGCGATCTTTCATTTCAATAAATATAATCTTCCTATGTAACGGTGTACTATGGAAAAAGCAACATGAAACGTTACCTAACAATTGTGGTACTAAGAGGTTATCGTCAGAGGTCCAGCTACTCTCCTTTCCTCTGAGTATTTGTTAAGTCTTCCAAATATGTCATGTTGACTAGGAGGCAGATACTCTGATAGAGAGTAGTTTACAATAGTTCTCTAAAATAATGGTCATATATACCCCCTTCAATAAACAAATTACCGCTATTATATTCTAAGTCTTGCTATGGGAAAAAAGACAAAACATTTATTTTTCTATTTTTCACTCAAAAGTGAAAAAAATGATTTTGTTTAGTTATCTTTAATACTGAGCACACATGACAGTAGAGTTTAACACTAAGAATGTCGTATTGATGCTATATAACAATATATGCCAATATAAATTTTAGTAAGTTAATACTTTTCGAGTTATAGGGGGTGGTTCAACTCTCCCGGTGGCTCAACTCTCCCGCATCTCCCCTATTAATTCTATGTGCAATATTTGATCAGACTTGTATAATAATATTTTATTATTCATGCTGCTTATAATAGCCCCATAGTGCAGCATATGGTGCAATTTTCCAAGGGGGTGGGGGTTGCCCGGTTTGTGTCTATGAGCTCATAGTGGATGTAAGTGTACTGATTGTTGTTGTTGTGTTTCGTTAAGTGTAGTATTGAAGTTTGAGTGGAGTATGCGTGACTGTTTGATGTGTGCGGGCTAGGGGTTTTCAATTTTTGATGTATTAATTCTATGTGCAATATTTTATAATCTAATGGTCTTTTATATCATAACTATATTGTATTTTTATTGTGTGTATTTCTTTGTAAAATTTGATGCAATTCAGTGTTTGTACTGCGATATCAATTTTAATAAACCAGTTATGAATGAAAATGAATGATGAAAGTGCTCATACATACAACAAAGAACTTTGAAAGTCTTATACTTCCGTCAACTGAGGATGCCTTTAAGCTACATTTTTCGTAGTGTCCATGAAAATACTATGGAAACGAGCTGCAAAAGAGAATTCACAACTACCAGACCTCGTTAAGCACGGGAGTAAAGAATTATGTTGTTTAGTTATAGCAAGGCATTAGCAAACCAATGACGAAAGCATCCATAACCAGATATAGAGTCGGTAAAACACAAAATCAAATGCAATTGCCCGAAGGGCTAATGTCTCAGAGGGTGCATGTGTGCAAAAGATAATGCAAAATATTCTATTTCATGCTGTAGGGCAGATCTAAAGGAGTGTCATAGAGAATTCCTGTAGTTATAATACATATTGAATAATTCTTAGCATAGTATGATTGCTCCGTGTATCTTAGACTACTCTGGGGTCTGGACTATACGTCTGGTTGTCCTAAATGGTCACTCTTAATGATCTTTTTGTTACTAGAATAATGTATCCCATATTGGATTATATTGTTGTTTACGATGTTGTTTTTTGTATAGATTATTGAAAACGTACAATGATCCTGTTGGCCTATAAGCCTATGTTATGCAGTAAAGATATTGGTCTGGTTTTTGTGTTTAAGTTTTTTTTATGTAATACGATTCGACATCGGCTTGAGCCTTATAATTTTGTTTGTGAGTAGTAAAAGCAACAAAACCAAAATATCTGACTTTGCCGAAAAACGTGGTCCAGATTATTAATGCATCGTTGTAGCTATTACCATCCCATGTATCGATTACCTTCCCTGAAAAATAGATATCATGTGAAACGCGATTTCTTTACATATAGGATAAGTTGATGAATCCTGCTTAATTTGCAGTGTCTTTTGCCATTCATTAAAAATCTCAAATATTTATGAATACAATAAAACATCATTAATATCCATAGGCCGCAGTTGTTTTGAATACTCTGTTCACGACAACAACACACGACACGAGTGTTTCCATGGAGCTTCATATAAACAGAAACTATTATCTAGGCCGAGCCAATGGGTTTTTACTTACACATCACAAAGTATGAAATAAATTTACAAGATCATTGCATAATACTATATACCTTTGATCAGCATATATCCTTGAAGGACCTATGATTACAACCAATCATGTATGTCGCAATAACTAGCCCTTTAGGCGACGAGTGTTCTACGGGTCCGACCGACCCACTTTTTTGTCGAATTTGATTTTTCTTAATGCAAATGTGTTGCCTTATTTTAACAAAGGTGATACTGTTTTTATTTAAATATTACGAAAATTGTTAAAATTCCATAAACATTTTCACGACTAATTAGACCCCCCCCCCACCACCCCCCCCAAAAAAAAAAAGAAGAAGAAGAAGAAGAAGAAGAAGAAGAAGAATAAAAAATAAAAAATAAAAGACCGACCGACCCTCGTGAGAGTTCGGTTTGCCCGTAGAACAGGGTTTGTTGGTTACCGTAATGCACCTCGACTTCAAAAAGAAAAAAGGTCATGTTTGAGGGCTGCCGATATTGGGCAAGGACAAAAAAGGACAAAATATCGAGGGTCAACAAAAAATAGACAACAACATCTTATTGGCAATACGACTCGACATCGAACTGGGCCTTCTAATTCCGCCTGTAAGTAACTAAATAAGCATAAAAACAGACAATCTGATTTTGCCGAAAAAAGACGTGGACCAGATTATTAATGCATCCTTGTAACCTTCACCATCACACGTATTGATTAACTTCATTGTCGCAATTATTGCAAGCAATATAGCGTATATAATAAGAAAATGTGATATGACGTGAAACACGATTTCTTTACACATAGGTTAAGTTGATGAATCCTGCTTAATTTACCGTGTCTGTTGCCAATTGCAATTTATTAAAATCTCAAATATTTATTAATCCAATAGAACATCATCAATATTTAGGCAATGCGCTACTATTAGCAAGTGTTTCAATGGAGCTTCATTTTGAAATTGGGATAGTTTTCCATTTACCCTTTTGCCAATCGTAAAATAAACAAGCCAAACCATAGTGATAATACGAATAACTTATAATACTCATATTTAGATTAGATACTTAGGCTATATTAGGATCTCAGAGCACAAATAAACGTATTAAATCTGAATATAAATACGTCCAAACATTGATATTATTGGTGTGATGTTAACTCTCATTTGACCTTGACCCAGATAATTTCCTTCAGTCTTGACGCATGTACCATTGTTCAAAATATTATATGAATTCAGATGTTTTTCCCCGTTTGATTCAGTCAGTAGCTATGATTTAAAATCACTTTATCTACCCCTATCCACTACGATGTGATGTAAAACAGTTATTTCTCCATTCAAAAGGGTGGTGTAATAGATATTGTCACATTCTGCTTTTGCAAGAGTTGCGAAGGAGCAGGACAACTTATTCTTGTTAACTAGGGATATTTCTACCAGAAAATAATAAAAATGGGAGTATGTTAGGTGGTCAGGGGTCAATCTCTCAATTTGAGGTCTGGGGCTCCTACTATAGTGATCTGCTTCAACACATAAACAATGTATTATGATATTCAAAGTTCATGGATTGTGTTTAGATTTAATATGAATTGAAACACAAATGTTTAGATGTGGTTGAGCTGATGGATCTTTTTATGAATACAAATATCAAATTTGTGTTTCAATTCACCTTAATAAAATCTAAACACAAACAATGAACTTTGAATATCATTATGCATTATGTGTATGTTAAAGCAGGTCACCAGTATGATTTAATTGGCATACTTCTTCTGAAAAGCCATACATTTGGCAATTTACATTTAAAAATGTATAACTTATTTATTCATAGTATTTTCATGATTTCCCTTGACAAATGAACCGACAGAGCCAATTTCAACCGACACGACTCAGCTACGCCACTGCGGACTGCTGTCAACGTGGGCATGCTGTTAGCGTGGGCATGCTGTCAGTGTGGGCATGCTGTCTTCTCTTAAGGTCTAAATTTTATTGTCATCGCAGCCAACCGGCTGAATTGTAACAATATTACAAATAAAATAGATTATTAAACAGTGCAACGTCCAGACAGCAGCTAAATCAGCGCCAAGTTGCGACATAAACCAACATGAACAAACATACAAAACCCCTATATAGTAGCCTTCTATGATAGGCAATGTAGACTAAGTGCCTTGCCCAAGGACACAAACACATTGGCACCAGCAGGGCTAGAACTCACAACCTTATGATTAGGAGTCCTGTACTATTCCACTGGACCACACTTGATGTCTTGTTGTTGAGTTCCAAGATGAGCAAAAGTCTACTGCAATGAGGCGGTTGAAAAAAGGACAACACATTGAGAACTGTTGTCAGTTTTATCGTAAAGGGACTTAAATTTTATCTTAAAGGGACCACGAATGTATAATAAAATTGTTATAAAAAAGTATCTTTTTAATATTTTATAATGTTGTTATTTGTATTGTGTACGGCGCTTTGATCTTTTTTGGAAAAGCGCCTTATAAATGCTCTGTAATAAATAATAATAATAAAAAAAATGAATATGGTTTGAAATATTATTACAAAAAGTTATGACCCACACTTTAATTTCCTAAAAAAAGCTATAACCCCCCCTTTTGATTTCTTTCAAAAGTTATGACCCACCCCTGTTACGTGCCGGCCCTCCCTCCGGTAGAAATAATGAACGGTCCCTAATGACGTACATTTCCCTATTGCATTTTTTCCATTAACGACTACACAATCTAGATAGTTTTCCTGTTACAATTTTCCTTTAAAGATCCCGTAATGACGTACGTTTTCCTGTTTCAACCTTTCCTTTAAAGATCACCCAAATGACGTACATTTCCCTGTTGCATCTTTTCCATTAACGACAACACAATCAAGTACGTTTCCCTGTTCCGGCTTTCCATTAACGACTGCACAATCAAATACGTTTCCCTGTTCCACTTTTTCCGTTAAAGATCCCTTAATGACGTACGTTTCCCTTCAGCTCTATGCGAGGTTTCTATCCTCGCTGAGCTGACCCTAAGGGCACACGTGTTATCATTTGACAGAAATCTGGACCCACGCGGGCCTGTTAACCGTCTCACCGACTAATTTAAGAAACGATGAGAGTAGTGATATTTCACCGATGGCCAGAGACCTCCCACCTATTCTACACCCCTACACATGTCTCTTCACAAGACCAGACTAGAGTAAATATTAATTTGGGGGCAGAAACTATAGATTAAGTACTTTTAAATTTTAAAGCCATTAAAAGATTTTTTCTCATCTAGGAATCCAAGTTAATACAAAGAAAACTTGACTTTATACCCTGAGTTTTTACATCTTTTTCTAATCAGTAATAAATAAAACTGAAGACCATGCTAAAGATAAACTTCAGTGCAAACGAATGTTCAGCATATTAGAAATAAAATCTTGTTTACTTAATTAGTAAAGAAAAAGTAATGTTAGTGACGTACGTTTCCCTGTTCCACCTTTTCCTTTAAAAATCCCTTATATTGTGACCTTATATTTTCCTGTTCCACATTTTCCATTAAAGATCCCTTAATGACGTACGTTTACCTGTTCCAACTTTTTCTTTAAATATCACATAATGGCGTATATTTCCTATTGCATCTTTTCCATTAACGACTACACAGTCAAGTATGTTTTCCTGTTCCAGCTTTTCTGTTAAAGATCCTTTAATGACGTACGTTGCCCTGTTCCAACTATTCCTTTAAAGATCACCCAATGACGTACATATGTTTCCCTGTTCCACCTTTTCCATTAAAGATTACGTAATGACGTACTTTTCCCTGTTCCAACTTTTCCTTTAAAGATCACCCAATGACGTACATATGCTTCCTTGTTCCACCTTTTCCATTAAAGTTATGACCCACACACCCCTTGTTTCGTGCCGCCCCCACCCTCCGGTACAATATTGAACGGTCCCTAATGACGTACATTTCCCTATTGTATCCTTTCCATCAACGACTACAGAATCAAGTACGTTTTCCTGTTCCAATTTCCCTTGAAGATCCCGTAATGACCTACGTTTTCCTGTTTCAACCTTTCCTTTAAAGATCAGCCAATGACGTACATTTTCCTGTCGCAACTTTTGCATTAAAGGTATATTATGTGATCTTTCCAGGGAACGCCCTCAACATCGAAAAAAAAATTGAAAGCAGTTTTTCTTGCAGATTTACATTTCTGATCATAAATCATGCATACATTCCAAGTTACAGGGCGATACGATTCTTAATTACTTCAAAATCATGGTTTTAGAGTGAATATAAACTGTCGGAATTCCGACAGTTTATATTTTTCACTCTAAATTCACTCTAAAACCATGATTTTGAGGTAATTAGGAATCGTATCGCTCTGTAACTTCGAATGTATGTATGATTTATGATCGGAAATGTAAATCTGCAAAAAAATCTACTTTCTAAAAAAAATCATGAATAGAGGGCGCTCTCTGGAAAAGATCACATAATATGCCTTTAACGACAACACAATCAAGTACGATTCCCGGTTCCAGTTTTTCCATTTAAGATCCCTTTTTGTATATAAAAAGCAAATGTGAATAATAGCCCAACAAACATTAACAAAGTTAATGAACTGAGTGATTATAAATCAAACCGGTAACACTACACAAAGAGTTCTGATAGACCAATTCATTGGTTCACTGCAACTCAGACAACATTCATAATACAAGTAAACATAAATGGGCAGGGTTAAAAGCCAATAAAAGTGGCACAGGAATAAGATAAAAGCCCAAACCTATGGAGAACAACATTAACAACAAGAATAAAAAAATAGAGGTCTTGGGACATCGAGAGAGCCTAGACAACAAACTCTGAAGAGTTGAAGAGAAGGTGTCTGTTTATACGACGCTTAAAATACTGGTTTCCTTCCTCTAGGATGTTGCAAACAACATTGTCTGGAAGACTGTTCCACCGTGGAACAGCTGTATGAATGAAGATTCTGTCTAAGCAGCGAGTTCTGGCAGTCGGCAATGAAAGCGCATTGTATCACTTGAACGCGTAGCAGGACATTGAACGTATGGTGTGGATAACAATGTTACTATACATCATAGATCATTCTCTCATGCATCTCCTGAACTTTGGAACCGGCTCCCATCTCATGTTAGAAATGCCACATCACTGCAGCAATTCAAGAGCTCGCTCAAGACTCACCTCTTTCAGCAAATGACTTTATAATGTTTTGTATCTTTGTTCATATTTTTCTACTTTTCTTCTTCTTTTTTGTTCAGCGCACTGGGGTCTTGCGACGGAGTGCGCTTAATAAGCATGGTTTATTATTATTATTATTATAAATATTCATTAGCTAATCGCGGTTTCCTATTGGTCTATTCCGTTAGCTACGCAGTATTTAGCCTACTTCCTCGCGTACGGGAAAGACGCATACGCGGGAAAAAAATAAGGGTACTACCGCACCCCTATGAGGCAACTACCGCACCCCCTGAACGAAACAGTCTCATCCCCTGAACGAAACAGTTCAACAAACGTATACACGTCACATTGTATAGAACTTTGCATTCTGGCGACGAGCATGGTTATTTTGTTGTTGTCAAGAAGCTTCAAGATGGCTTCGTCTGCTGCTGGTCGTTTCGCGGAACTGTCAGAGACGGATTTATTGTAAGTTTTTATAATTTCGTGATGAATATTTATGATGTATAGTAAAACAAATACAACATGGTTTATATCGGGAAGTAGTGTGACTTACTGGCCCCTCGGTGTTGGATGAGTGCGTCTACTTCCCTCCGCTACGCGTCGGGAAGTAGACGCACTCATCCAACACCTCGGGGCCAGTAATTCACACTACTTCCCTCTATACCATGTTGTATCTGTATACTACTATATCTTGTGGACAGTGGTTGGTGTGCATTTTGTTGCTGCTACCTGTCGCCTGTGAAGTAGGCTGGTGATGTTGAGATGCGATAGACCAGTAGTTTCATAAGCTGGATTAGGTTAAGCGCTTGCCCAGCCTAGTGAAGCATACTCCATTATGCTGTGGACTTGTGATTTGTACACAGTGGATCTGCCTATGGCCGTCAATTCATTTGCATCCTTGCGAAGAGCGCCGGGCTTCTGGCTAGCTTTGATTGAGATAGCCGAGATGTGTTATGACCAAGTCAGCTTGCCTTGCTGTCAATGGTAACACCAAGGATTTCTTGTTTTTTGCAGATAGTAGTTTGCAGTCACCAACGTTTGGATGGGGTTCTCTTCCAGGAGATTACCATGGTCGTGCACTTGGTAGGCTTTCCCTTCTATTTATCAGCCCATGCTTTTATATTGCTTAGATCACTGTTAAGGCTAGCAGCTACTGCATTGGAGTTGGTTGATGAGATGGGTGCGAAAAGTGTTGAATTGTCAGCGTTCATATAGAGCTCGTTGTCCCAGACATCCACTAGGTCATTAATGAAGACAGAAAACAGTAGTGGACCAAGGATAGATCCTTGTGGAACAGAAGCATTTATGGATCCAGTGTTGGATGCTTGTCCCGACATGACGACATTGATGCATCTATTGCAGTGGTTCTCAACCTTTTTGCCACGACCCTTTTTGACATTCCTGGTCAGTACCGTGACCCCCCCTCCCAAAAAAATTGACCCCCACCCCCACCAGCCGGATATCATAAATGAAACTGCTTAGTTTGGATGCGAGCGTAGCGAGCAGGACATTTTGCATATTTGAAAGTTTCTTTTGGGTTTTTCTAAGCGAAATGTAACATGGTTCCCTAAAAACCTATATTTATGAGCCAAGCGTGACCCCCTGGAAAACCCCAAAACGACCCCCATGTTGAGAACCCCTGATCTATCGGATAAGTAGTTGTGGGTCCATGAAAGAAGTCTTCTGGTAACACCCTTTGACATAAGTTTTGACCAGAGTCCCTTTTGCCATACTTTGTCGAAAGCTCCTTTTATATCAAGGGCAAAGACACAAACCTCGTCACTTTGGTCGACGGAGTTGTTCCATTTCTGTTACAGGATGTTGAGGAGATCAGCTGTACTGTGACCTTCTCTAAATCTAAACTGTCTGCTGGAAATCAGACTATTAGTGAAAAAAGCGTTGAAGTTGTTTCTGCACAACAGCTTCCATGATCTTAATGACTACTTAATGACGTACGTATCCCTGTTCCACCTTTTATTTTAAAAATCACCCAATGACGACACTTCCCTATTGCATCTTTTCCATTAACGACCTCACGATCAAGTACGTTTTCCTGTTCCACCTTTTCCATTAAAGATCCCTTAATGACGTACGTTTCCCTGTTCCAACTTTTCCTCTAAAGATCACCCAAATGGCGTACATTTCCATGTTGCATCTTTTCCATTAACGACTACACAATCAAGTACGTTTCTCTGTTTCAGCTTTTTCCGTTAAAGATCCCTTAATGACGTACGTTTCCCTGTTCCAACTTTGCCTTTAAAGATCACCTAATGACGTACATTTTCCTATTGCATCTTTTCCATTAACTACTACACAATCAAGTATGTTTTCCTGTTCTAGCTTTCCCTTAAAGATCCCGTAATGACCAACGTTTCCCTGTTTACCCTTTTCGTTTAAGGATTCACACAACTAAATGGTTCGCCTATAGGTTTACATGCTAAAGGAGTGATACAAAAATGCCAATTTTCTCGCTTATAAAGCGACTGGATTTTTCAATTTGACATTTTCCTTAAATGTCATGATATCTTTGATCATTTACTCAAAACGATTATACATGGTATGCCCAGCTGAGAAAAAGTTTGATTGACTTCTGCAAGGACTGACATTAGTAACTGGTGTGGAATCTAAAAGATCACCTAATGACGTACATTTCCCTATTGCATCTTTTTCAATAACGACTGCACAATCAAGCACGTTTTCCTGTTCCACCTTTTCCATTAATGATTGCCTATTGTATTCTCAAAAACTGGGTATTGTATTGATGCAGGAAAGTGTGTGAACGTGCACTATGGTGCAAATAAAAAGGTGGAGTTAAACTGCCCACACGAGCCCGCTCCACTGCCTGTGATTCATTGTTTTGCTATACAAAAGTGGCATTATCACATTACGCTAAGCTAGGATAATGCTCTCTGATATGTTCCGCCTTTTATTTTAAAGATCACCCAATAACGTACATTTCCCTAATGCATCTTTTCCATTAACGACCACACAATCAAGTACGTTTAAATAACAATCAATGTTAAAGATCGGCAATGTGATTGAAGCGTTAATCATGGATCATTGTTATTCCTTCTGTATCTACTATTTTCATGGTTCGATAGACAGCTTTTTACACGAAGTAATTGCTTGCCGAATTGCCGAGTGGCCAAATCAGGACCATTCGGAAAACCATTCATATATAAGTTAGAAGAACAGTAGGCGGAGCCATCTCCACATATAGGTGTGAACTCAAGCAGAGCTCGTACCAACAGTCTGAGTAGCTGTCAGCTGGGACGCCCATTTTTGCAGTTACCATTGTCACCATTGCTCATCGCCGTCCAAAAAACCTTTTGAACCTTTTGGTGTCTGCTCGCCCCAACCCCCTCGCAGTCGCCAATCCCCTGAATCTCATGCCTGTAATCTCTGCCACAAACCCTGCAAGGCATATGATTATGTTTTGTCCACCAACTCATTCCATAGTTGGATTACTTGCCACAGGTTTAGAAATCGTCAAAATATTGACTGCAACACTATCCATCTCATAATATCTTATTATATGTAAATATTGCGGTATTCAATACGTTGGTGAAACACACTCAAAACCAGACTTTATGGCCACCTCTCTTACATCGGCACCAAAAAGAAACTAACACCAACAACTTCAACTCTCCCAACCACAACATTAACCACCTTACCATCATTGGTATTGATGTTTCCCTCCGTCTGGCCAATTTGCACACCCTCCTCACTAAAGACAAATTCTGGATCTAGCAACTAAGATGTTTTGCACCCCTTGAGTAGCAAATTTTATTTTTTACACATACTTTATTTTGCTTCCCTTCTCTCACACTTGGCTCTTTATTTCCGTTCTACCACACACTGACGATTACTTTTTCCCCCCCAATTTGACCTGTTTATTACTACTGTATTATTCTTATTGCAGTTACCATGGTAACAGAAGTAGGTAAATATGAAATGCCTTTTTTTCTATATTATTGACAATACTCGAATTGTCTCATCAACGTGGACACTGTCATCACTGTTTAATCAATAAAATTGCAGTATGCAGTCATTCGTTATAGAATAATATAAATAAAAGCATCATAATAATAAAACACGCACGATTCAATCATTGCAGTCATGCATAAGGAGTAACCTAAATTATGAAGTAAAGTATCGTGTTTTTGTAAAAACACGCGGGCTTTAAACATGGCCGGCAGTTAAGTAAATGACCAGGGAATAAATATTCTCTTAACTTCAAAACTATAGCTCCAAGGTAAAATATTAATATTATATAATTGCACAGCTATGTGTCCAAAACGAAAACAAAGTCCGTTTTTCATTTTAGCATTTGGTTCTTATACACGCAGCCTCCATGTAGAGATTTAGGCTGTGAATATTAATCGAAATTAGTCGGTTATGCCCCGGACCACAGGCATGCCCCCTCCCCCAAATTGAAGACCCTATGTTGCGCCATTGCCATTACATATATAGCGGCCTTTTTCTTTTATATTGTTTTCAGGCATACACTAAGTCTGGTCGTATTTAAGATCCTCCTAGAAAGGCACCACACCAGAAGTGGTCACACCTTCATTAGTATGCCTATCCTTCAAACCCAATGACAGGTTAATTGCTATCTATGAAGGTTGTGTCAGGTTGAAGATAGTGATGGAAATATATTTTATTATGTTTGAAGTCATACATAGGCCTGCTTTTTATCTACGATTCCCATTGTGTGGGGGTGTGTTTGTACGCCTAAAGCACATTAGTTCCTTGTTTTAATCGTAGTAATCCATTCACGGTAATTATCAAGAAAAATCGCCCGTGGTGTCCATGCTGCAATCAAAGTCTGCCTCACCTTTTCAAATAGCGGCACGTACATAACCCGCGTGTTGATCGGCCGCGCATTGTTAAGCGTACACTTTCGCACGGGTGGCACGTGAGTCGCAACGTGAGACGCACTCTATAAATGTACGCGCGCGTTTTTTACTTGACGCGACGCTCGCATTTTTGAGTCGTGGTGCAGTACCCTTAATTGGAGTTTTGTATAAAACAAAAGTAAAACTAGATCATTTGGTACACCTGAGGATGCATATTGGTTGCATGAAACAGTACTGTAGTGTAAATGGAATACACTTTTATTTAATTTGGATTAGCATATCTGCAAAATATATATATTTGATTTTAATGCAGCTAAGGGCGCGGAATATTTCATTAAATATATGGCTATTACTTTTCATTTAGAAATGAAAACCGGGAAAAAATAAATATTATTCTTTATCTTACTGGAGCCATTGGTGAAACTAATGAAACCAATATTCAATTGAAAAGCGTGTATTTACTAAATTGATCTTTAACGTCGGACGACCTATCAGAAATGTTATTACTTCACGCAATGTTAGTGTGCATTGTATCGCATCGCTGTTCAAATGTTGCTGGGTTTCATTTATAAATGTGTCTCTGACGATAAGATACTAAGAAAAGAAGAAGGTTGACGTACAAATGGTGGTCTTGTGCATCAGAAGAGCAAAATCCGAGCACGTTAACACTTTCCACGCGACTGTTAATTGTATCATATACAAAACAGAATTTTCAGAAACCTTTCCCAACTTTCAGGGTCTATCTAAAGGATTACTGCCCCAATACTAGGCATGTTTGTACTCATTTTAATGCGTTTCTCATGGTGATTCCAAAAATGGTAATGACATTTAAGAATTATGACTTTTTTGAAACATTTTGTGCAATTTTGGAATGTCGTCTGCAGCTGCCTGCCGCGTGGAAAGTGTTAAAGGTCACAGACTCCTTCGTAAAGAATAGGATTATCCCGGTCAGTGTACACAAAAACTGATGTCCCTAGGTTTCAGGGGCACTGTACCATTAACGCCCGAGGTAGGGCGATGTGTGTAGATAGACAGTTGTCCCGGAAGTTCCTGACCGTATACAAATATTTTTTACAATGTGTTACAGTTGATAACTGCATCGACAGAAGGTTTGTTTTAATTTACGAAACGCTAATCAGTTCTCAGAAATCATAATTATGACAAACAAATTAAAGAATAATCTAAAATGTAGAACTCTGGTTCCCGTTCACGCCCTCCTGCTGAACAACACGTATCCTACTAATAGTGTGTCTTGATGTCATGCTCACAGATAAGTCCTCTACTTGGCCACGTCCGCATCCGAAAATCTTTCTAACACCTCTGCGAAAATTTCTGTTGGTTAGTCCGTATACAATTGGATTGCAAGCACTGTTGAAGATACAGAGCCATTGGGAAATGACGTCCACGGCGTACGGGTTTGGCTTGCATCGAATGGCTTGCACACAAACAGACACAACATACGGAGTCCAACATACTACGAAAGTGCCAATGAGAATCGTTACAGTTATATTCGACTTCTTGGCAGCAACATATCGACGAAGCACACTGATTGTATTGCTACGATTATTGTTATTAGTTTGAAACTGTTCGTTTGTCGATGTATTATCCGATATTGCCGAGCTTTTAATTGCATGGACGCCAGTGTCTGCTTTCTTTGCTTTCAAAGCCACCTTCAGAATATTGATATATGATATTAGTATCACTAGAAATGAAGGTATGACCATAAATACAATCATACATACTAAGAAGATGGGTTTTGTATACCATCGTATGTTGCAAAGTGCTTGTGATGGTTCCAAACCTATTCCGTCCCACATTGCTACTGGAAATACAGACATGATGATACCATAAATCCATACAGTAAGACACACAATAATAACATGTTTAATTTGAACTCGTTGGTAGATGAATGGGTGCACAATATACAGATATCGTTCCATACTTATTAAGCCGAGGGATAAAATGGAGACCGTACACAACACGCAAATTGAAAATCCAACAAATTGGCAGAGAGCTCCATTTGGTCCACCCAACCAATGACACGTCACGCTGTAGTAGAAAGATAGAGGTTGGGTAATGATTCCTATTAATGCATCGGTAATTGCTAGATTAAACACACACGTAAATGTAGCGTCGTGAAGTGTTTCCTCTCGTATAATTACTAGTATAGTAAGACAATTACCGATCAGGATTAGCACCATTGTACAGAAAATCAAAGTTGGCTGCACGTATAAAGATACCGCTGAGTCCCCGCCACAGAGAGCATAATCTTGCGTTAGATTATCACACATGGCTAGTAAAAGCTCTTGTGAACAGAAATTAGCCGTGCAATAATGCTTAACGACAACCTTACCAGCATATTGATAAATTATTAAACATGAGTGAACACATTATAGGTACCATGGAAACAGTAGCGTATGAGTAGTGGATTTGATTTTGTGTCCAGAAATGCTACATCGAATTGTGAAATTATCGATTTCAAGTCAGGTTAAGTGCCGATCTCAAATGGAACTTTCATATGTCTTATAACTACATATAGTTACTTTGACTACTTAAGATCTTCAACTTAAAGGATATTGTTTGCCTCAAGCTGATCATTATGACCTTGAGTGAGGTAATCACCTTTGCTGTAGCTCATAACCAGCCAGAATATGTTTTTGTGTGGAAACCGGGAGCGGGGGACAAAGTATGACTTTTTTAACCCAACAAATCGCCGCGAAACCTCCGGGATTCGACCCCGGACCCCCCAATCACCACCGCTGCGACCCCAACGGGGACACTAACCACTGTGCTAATTTGACAACGCTTGCTCGGGCAGCGATTTTGTACCCACCAGTTCGATTGATGATGTCATCCAATCAATGCTATAGCATGCGCGTGGACATTGGTTTTTTGGCAGTGAATTGTAGTGTCTAGGAAGATGAGGGTTATCAGGCACTGACATTTGTGTGATTTCACCCTAATCAGGTTGTGGTTGTGTGGAAACCGGGGAAGGGGACAAATCATGGATGTTTTACCCAACAAATCGCCGCGATTCGACCCCGAACCCTCCGATCACCACCGCCGTAAGCCTAACCACTGAGCTAAGCTACCCACATATCAGCTCGGACGATGACGTCATCCAATCAATGATATAGCATGTGCGTGGACAATTTTTTGGCGGTAGTTAATCGTAGTGTCTAGGAAGTTTGGTTAATTAGAGTTGACGTTAATTGATCGTCTCCAAACAGGCCTAAGTGTTCGAAACCTTTTGTTTCAAGACACGCTGTTGTCATAACTTCAATTTCAATTGTTACACTAAGTACTAAAACCCCGAGAATACAATTGGCTTGTTTCCAATGCACGTTCGCAGAGAGCTGAAGAGTCGGTATCGTTCTTTGGTGTTTAGATGTGATGTCAGTCGCTGTATGATGGCCGTGTAACCGTGCCCATTATTATCATGTCTCTTTCTGCATCTATGTCCCTATCCCGGTTGTAGTTAAGGGAAGAAGTGCGCCTAAAATCGTGTGTACACTAAAATGCTAGGAACTGTTGACATCTGTGAACAAAGAATAAGAAAAATGCGACATTGGCATAAATTGCTTATTTAACTTTGGTATCGGATTTCAAAAGGGCAAAGGTACGCAACCGTGTGTTTTATTTTTAAATGAGAGGTAAACGAAAACAAAAAATTTGTTAATTAGATTGTTTTAAATGTTTGTATTATGTTTCTATTTTATTCGTTTGTGGCGTAAACACACCCCCACACATGAAACCCATTTTGTTTTGTAGCGGTACGACAAAACAGGAAAAATAATAATCAAAATGTCTCAAAAATATTTACAACAAATGTAATTCCATTCCTTTTCTTTTGTTTTATTTTATTTTTATTTTAAAAATATAATACAGTATCTAGCACATACGTTCGCGTACCTTTGCTTTTTTGAAACCCGTCATCGAAACTACAGCAGACAGTTTGGTTATAGAGTAGACCACAGTACGGCTGATTTTCTCAACATCTTGTCACAGAAATGGAACAACTCTCTAGACCAAAGTGACGAGGTTTGTGTCATTGCTCATGACATAAAAGGAGCTTTCAACAAAGTATAGCACAATGGACTCTGCTCAAAACTGATGTCCAAGGGTGTTACCAGAAGACTGCGTTCATAGATATCCAAGTACTAAACCGGTAGATATATCAATGTCGTCATGCTGGGACAAGCATCCAACTCTGCACCCATAAATGTTTCTGTTCCATAAGGATCTATCCTTGGTCCACTACTGTTTTCTGTCTGCATTGATGACCTTGTGGGTGTCTGTGACAACGAGCTCTATCTGTACGCTGACGATTCAACACTTTTAGGACCCATTAAGTCTTCAACCAGCTCCAGTGCAGTAGCTGCTAGCCTTAACAGTGATCTAACCAATATAAAAGCAGGGGCTGATAAATGGAAAGTGACCTTTGAGCCTACCAAGTGCAAGACCATGGAAATCTCCGGAAAAGAACCCCATCCTAACTTGAACTCTACTCTGGTGACTGCAAACTACCATCTGCAGACAAACTAGAAATCCTGGATGTTACCATTGATAGCATAGAAGCTGACTTGGTCAAAACATGTCGCGGCTATCTCAACCAAAGATGGCCAGAAGCTCGGCGCTCTTCGCAAGATTGCAAATAAATTGACAGCCATAGGCAGATCCACTGTGTACAAATTACAAGTCCGATGCGTAATGGAGTATGCTTCAAAAGGCTGGCCTAGCGCTTCACCTACTATCCTATGCCAGCATGACAACATCCAAAGGAAGGCATTCAAAATCATTGGAGCTCATGAAACTACCGGTATGTACAAAATGCACACCAACCACTGTCCACAAGATTTAGCAGTATTGCTCCCCTCGCCATACGTCCAACGTCGTCTTACGCGTTCAAGTGTTGCAATGCACATGCACTTTCATTGCCGACTGCAAGAACTTGCTGCTTTCCATGCTACATTTCTTGGTGTTCTTTTAGATTAATCTTTAACATGGTCGAACCCCACCTCAAATATTACTAACATCCTTTCAAAATATTGTGGTATTCTCTATCGTCTCAGAGATATTATCCCCTCCAAAACACTATCGTATTACTCTGGTTTTACCTCACTGTCCTATATATTATTGTAACTTAATTTGGGCAGATTTTAATTATATCAATCTTCACAAAATTCACCTCAAACAGAAACGAATTACGAGAATCTGCTCAAATTCACACTAGCTTGAACATACCCCTCCGTTATTCAAAAAGTTCAAAACTTTGACTATTTATGATATTACTAGCGGCGTACGCTCGGGTACGCTCGGGTCCCCGCTACGCTCGGGTCCCCGCTAGATGGTTATGCCACATTAGGGGGCTATCATTTTCTTCGGGAGGGGGGGGGGGGGGGGGGGGGGGGTCACAAATATGTCAATGGCCGTTGTTAATAAATTTATAACCCCCCCTATCCGATACAAAATAATTTTATGACCGCCCCCCCCGGCCTATCGAAGTTAGATTTTTTAATGACTAAAATAGCAAATAATGAAAAATAAACAGGAAAGGTGTTGTAAATATGTACATTTATAAGGGATATGCTTAGATGAATGCGCGCGAAGCGTGAAAAAATTTGCCGTTTTGAAATGTTAGAATCTGAATTGCTACACAAAACTATAACCCCCCTATTTTAGATTTTACAAAATTATGACCCCCACCATATTTGTGGCCCCCCCTCCCGAAGAAAATGACAGCCCCCTTACCTACCTCTGAAACCACATAAACCCCCTACAACCCAACCCCCCCCAAAAAAACAGGTTGATTAATAACCATGTCCCTCCTAAAGGCATTATAAACCCCCTACAACCCCCCTCAATCAGGTTAATTTATATAACCATGGTTATGCCACATTACCTACCTCTGAAACCACATAAATCCCCTACAACCCCCCCAACAAAAAACCAGGTTGATTAATAACCATATCCCTCCTAAAGGCATTATAAACCCCCTACAACCCCCTCAATCAGGTTGATTTATATAACCATATCCAGTCCTAAACCATTTACCGTGGCTACTTTATTAATATTAGCCCCTATCTCTCAAACCGCATCAAATCGGTACTTTTAAAACCATATAAACCCTTTACAACCGCCCGCCCCCCCCCCCCCCCCCCCCCCTACTGCAACTACACCAACCAGGTGGATTTATAATCATAACCCTCATAACTAACCATTTCCGAAACATTTCCCGTGGGTTTACCCTCCCCATACACCACCCAAACCAGCCTTGATTTATAATCACAACCCCTCCCTAAACAATTTCCCGTGGCTACTTCATTTAATAACCCGCGGTCCTTTAGATTGTTTGGCATGCCAACTTAAAGGGAAGCGGTCATGGTGAGGATTCTAACGAAAATTGAACAGCGCGCGGCGACTATTTGAATCTAAACAAGTTGGACATTTGCGCAGTCTGTAATTGTTCTACGTATGTTTACATCAAGCGGTATTGTGTGCGACTCTACGACAATCTTTTAACCCAATGTGGGTGGCGCGCTCAATCAACCATCCTTCATTTGATCGAACGCATTTTCTATCGTATGATGTAAGTGATGTATTAGTTATGAGCTAAGGTTTAGCTGGTACAAAATCGTCGTCAGCGGTTTCTTTTCCTCACCATGCGCTATTCCCTTTAAAGTAAAGAAATCAGGTTGCTTCATTAACCCATTTCCCGTGGTTTTACACCCCCCAACATGACACGCCGTTTGACACCAAATATCCCTACCAACAGGCCTAATAATTCCCGTGTGGCTTCTGCGCCATGTGTAGGAGTGCGTGTGCCGCGGCAGTGAGCCCTTGTGCAAACATGCACGCGACGCGTTACCACGGTAAGACTACGCTGTGTAGTACGCGCAACGCACAATGTTGTTCAATTCTAGTGGCATTTATGAGCCAAATCTGAGAGGTTTTTTGCTGTTTTTGGAGCCAATTGATAACCAATTTCAGTGGAATAAACTTTAACCCCCTTCCCGTCATTTCCTCTATCTTTCATGCAAATTAGGCGCCACTTTGATTAAAAGCAACGGAGAAATAAGGATAACAAATAAACAAACACACAAACACCCCCACAAACACACAAACACACAAATAAACAAACATACACCGTTTCCAGATTTATAGTAGGATACATAGTTTGATTCTTGGTTTATTTATGTACAACTATTCTTCAGATAACCTTCCCGATATGTGTGCAGATTATTTCACACAAAACATATCTATTCACAATTACCTACGCGTATTTCGTCATTATATCGTCCGCATAATTTCAAATATGACTAAGCAAGAAATACAGTCAGAAGAAAAGGCCCTTTGAATTGGATTAATATTATTGATGACTTCAGGTATGTAATATCTATCAACTTATTCAAGACTAATTATAAATGCTTTCTTTTGTCGAATTATAAGTAATTCCTTTGTTTTATTGTATAGTACGAAACCTATTTTTCATGTATACATTATTATTGTAATTTATCTAATTGCCATCATCTCTGCCAACGTTTGTGTTTGTCTCCACATGTCCTGTTCGGTTCTGTCTTGCACAAATCCTGTCCTGTCCTTTGTTTGTACCCGTCACGTTGATAGTAAACTTAAGGAATAATTATATTTATGTATTCCTGTAACAAAATTATTGGGTGACCATATTTATCGAGCTCTGGACTTTTTAGTTTTCCCGCCATTGCTTTTAACTTGTATAGAGAGAAACTGAGAAGCTTCATTCATACAGACAGTGGAACAGTCTTCCAGACAATGTTGTTGGCAACTTCCTAGAGGAAGGACTCCAATATTTTAAGTGTCGTGTGAACAGACACCTTCTCTCCAACTCTTCAGAGTTTGTTGTCTAAGCTCTCTCGATGTCAATGACCTCTAGCTATTTATTTTGTCTCTTATTTATATTTTTGATGTTGTTCTCCAAACGTTAGGGCTTTAATTTATTCCTGTCTCACTTCACTTTTCATTGGCTTTCTTAACCAGCCCAATTATGTTTACTTGTATTTTGATTATTTTCTGAGTTGCAGTGAACCAATTGATTGGCCCATCAGAGCTCTCTGTAGAGAGTTACCAGTTTGATTTGTAATCACTCAGTTCATTAACTTTGTAATGTATGTTGGGTTATTCAATTCACATTTGCTCTTTATACACAAAAAGAACCCCAAAAAAACCTCGAAGATGTTTTGCACCCCTTGGGCTCAATATTGATGACTTCCTTCTCGCACACTTGTCTCTGTATTACCATTCTACTACTCACTGACGATGACTGAAGTCGAAAGATCTGTTTCTGTTTCTTTAATTTGACCTGTTTATTACTACTGTATTATTCTTAAATATGAAATGCCTTTTTCTATATTATTGTCAGTACTATAATTGTCTCATTACTGTGGACACTGTCATCACTGTTTGGTGAATCAATACTAATGCAGTATGCAGTCATGCAAAAAGAGTATCGTGTGTTTGTAAAAACACGCGAGCTTTAAACATGGCCGGCAGTTTGCAGTCATTTATACACGGTATCCATATACAATACAAACCTCAAAATAAGTAACTGACCAGGTACTATTGCTCCTTTGAGATATTGCAATTGAGTAACCGGCCCTGAGAGGCCCAGAACCAAGCGGCCCTTGTGGCGATCGCCACAACGCCACAGTGGCCAGTCCGCCCCTGCTTGTGTTGGGACCAGGCAGAGCTAGCGTTATTCATAAGAAAAAGTGTGTATAAACCTGATTTGAGGATATCAGTTGTAGTTCATATCCTGAAATTTTGAAATGGAGTTTACTAAGGCTGTAAAGATGGCCGCTGTCACGTCAGCCTGACGAACTCGATTAAAGGTATATTGTTATGCTTTAATGAAACCAGGCTCTAATTTCAAAACTGAAAATATTGAATATTATTACAAATGCCAATAACAAAAATCAATCCATTCAGGCATCAAAGGAGAGTAAATATTAACGTGATCACCATATCGAAATAATACTAGTGAAATGTAATTAATCAATGTACTCCAAATATGACGTTATTAAATTTGAAATCGATATTTGTAGACATTATTGACATGACCTCAATGACATTGATCATTAACAGAAAATAGAAAAATGGCCCATGTGGCCCGGTATCAGTAGTCAGTACACGAACGAATATTTCATGATTTTCCCCAATTTCGTGTAACATTTTTATCGGGTTAATGAGATTTTCGCAATTGATGGACATCGATGCATGCATCATGAGTGCTTCGGCAACTGCATTTAGGGTTACACATTATTATGTAACTCCAAAAAGCGTATCGTCCACAGATTTTGACTTCTTCTTTTAATAAGCACATATGGAACAAATGCAACATAACCAATAGTTGCATGGAGCATGCATGGAGTCCGTGTATTGCCGGACCGTAGCGCAAGTATGAACGTGCACCATCATGTGAAGAGTCAGTGGTCGCCACACCGTAACGTAATTGCACAATTATGTTTATCATAATGGAGAATCAAACACATTATATATACAAAACAATTAATGATAAATTATCAAAATGATGCACTGCCCGTATCAAAAGTGCTCAATTCCGAAGAAGAGCGTAATATATTGAAAAACAAGCAGTAAATTAAGAATTATTTATACATAGTAACTGGCAGTTTCATGCACACCAACCACACAGGGTAATGATTAATAATTAATGAATATATTGTTCTCATAGTTGGGGAACTTACACATTAATATAAGTCTTTAATATATGAATTGGGAGTCCTGCACTATTTCTAAGGGACAACCTATTATAGGCTATGAATTGGGAGACCTTCACTATAAGCTTTATCGCGAATCGGAAAAATCAATTGAATATCCTTTTCTGTTGCATTATGGGATTGAAAAGGGATAAAATGTGCCCCCCTTTTCTATCCCTCAATGCATCAAAAAAGGATAATCATTTGATTTTTTTCCGATTCGCGATAAGGCTTATTGCTACGGGACAACCTATATCAATAGGGAGACCTGTACTATTGCTATGGGACAACCTATATGAATAGGGAGACTGCTATGGGACAACTTATATGAATTCAATCTGATAGTAGCCGGCTGCGAAAACGAAATAACATCTATATTTTAGAAGAAAATAGACACATTAGGCTCCAGGTGCCAAAAATATCTCGTGCCAACTCGATGACTGTAGCTTAACCGTTCATAAAAATTAAAACTCCCACCCAACGGTAACAAGCAATCGACATTATTATTGGAATTAATTGTTTTTTAATGTACCAACAATTAAACAGTAGATGTGGTTTGGTGCGATACTGCCCTTAAGTGACTCGATAGACCTCGGGCCAACTCACGTAAGCATACATGATTACGTAACACGAAGAAAACCAATACATTCTAATTCACTACGGTTGTTCAACTGATTACATTCAGATAGGTTGAGGATGCAATAGATTTGAAACCAGTCCTTTTTTTAAGAGTGATAATTATATGAACGAATTACCGTGTTTACACAGAATCATCTAAAGTTGTCGAACGGAAAATCAACGATATGCTAACAACTGATAAGGTTAAAATTACTGTTCAGTGAGTATTCGTATAAGCCACTTTAATTATGTGCCAGCTTATATACTTTATGGAATAGTATGGACACCAGGTGGAACTGCGCCTGCACACCGATAGGTTATTAGTTTTAAAATGAGACCTCACAAAATATGCAAATACACAGGACAGCCTAAGGCTAAGTAAGAGAAAAAGATGTAGCATTCTATTGATCACTTTTCACATCATTCGTTACATTGATTTTGGGGGGATTTTTAAGACTTTGGGGTACTGCACCGCGATAGAATTTGTCGGCACGATTATAAAAAGGAAGCTTGAATAAAAAATGGGGGCCACCGACATAGTTTTTGAGCTACAGCCATTTCAAAACACGTATTTTGAGCCATTTTTGACTGCTATTCAGTACACAATCCTATGGAAATATAATTTTTAGGCAAAACATTTGTGTAGGGTCACCGACTTTGTTTTTGAGATAATTCCATAAACAGGACACATTTGTTGGGTTCAAAAGTCTTACAAAATTAATACCGCGTAATGGTAGGGCGTAGGAAGCGTCGTAAAGTAGGCGGTCTAAAACGCAGAACTGGTCCACGTCGCGTAATGTGACATAGCATGTACGCACTGTCATCCTGCGTCACACACGTCGCTTAGTTCTTAAAGGATTTGGAAGGGATAGTATAAACATGATAAAATCAATTCCCATCCGCAAATTGATGAACGGTGCTCGTTTTGATAAACGGTGTTTTCGCAGTTTGTTCGTGAATTTCAGGCCCGAGTTTTAAGTTTGATTTCAATGTGGATTTTAATCGTGCAAAACAAGTACATAAAAGTAACATTTCATAGACCTAACAATCGAAATTATTTTATCATAATCCTTTTTTCTTGGCGGTCTTCATTTGATAGGCCCTTGTTTGATAGTTTTTAAAAACTGGGAAATTATTTGACACTTGGACAACGTGGACACGGGGTTATACGGTTTCATCCCAGGTGCGGGTGTCATTTCCTCGAAGCATTGCGCCTCCGGCACTTTAAACTAAAGTCATACATAGGCCTGCGCTTTATCTACGATTCCCATTGTGTGTCAGTACGCCTAAATCACATTAGTTCCTTGTTTTAATCGTAGTAATCCATTCACGGTAATTATCAAGAAAAATCGCCCGTGGGGTCCATGCTGCAATAAAAGTTTGCCTCAAGTTTTCAAATAGCTGCACGTACAGAACCCGCGTGTTGATCGGCCGCGAATACTTTCGCACGGGTGGTACGTGAGTTGCACTTGCTTTATAAATGTACGAGCGCGTTTTTACTTTACGCGACGCTCGCATTTTAGAGTCATAAAATCAGCTGGCACTGTGCCAGCGACATGCGCGTCGCTATCTTGGTGCAACACCCTTAATTGGAGTTTTGTATCTGCTAAATATATAACTTTAATGCAGATAATGGTTACTTGTCATTTTGAAATGAAAACTGGGAAAATAATAAATATTACTCTTTCCGAGAATTGCAGTCACCTTACTGGAGCCATTGGTGAAACCAACGAAAACCAACAATTCAATTGAAAAGCGTGTATTTACTAAATCGATCTTTAACGTCGGACGACCTATCAGAAATGTTATTACTTCACGCAATGCATCGTGCAGTTATTGTCCGTTTTACTATACTGCACACACGGGGAGCTCATAATTGGTGCGTGACCTCTCCTAAACGCTATTGCAAGTTATTTTTGTTGATAGCCAAACTATTTACTCAAATCCACCATAAACCCGCGCCATCCCAAGAAGCATTTACTTTTATCCCTTATATCCAATTTTATAAAAGAAAAGTTAGCCGGAACAGTAGCGGTGCTCTATTTTTGTACACAGATGTAAAGAATAGCGGGCCAATTTGTGTCCATACAGCCAATGGCAAAATTGACTCTCACGATCAATATGAAGACCGCTATATTAATGAGGGCGTAGCTTACAAACGGCTTGTTCTATTGAGGAATAATTCATTGGTAGATTACCAGTGTAGTCACTTCGGAGCCGTAATTTCACCCTTATTAAGATGAGCACTCCTGATGTAGTTCTCGTTGAAAATGACTATTGGGAAAAATCACCGTGTTGCATAATATAGCTTTTCTTCATCATCTTCATCTGTGTAGATAATTTTATGCTCTGAGGTCTCTGGGCTGCGGACCAGACTTTGGCGGGTTAAACCGGTTTTGTGAGCGCTCAACCGTCCCACTTCCCTCATGGCATATGGTTGGAGGTGGAATCAACTCCGCTTGTCTGAACGCCTTGGTGCTTCTGCAAAGCCAGATAATGTAGCTTGCTCGCAATTTGTTTTGGCTGCTGTGTCTAAGATTGGTTTTCTCTTCCCGCTGGGGATTCCTAGTGAGGCCAGACATTTGCTGATCGTGGTACTATAAATCCCCCTGCTTCCGACTTCAACGGGAAAGTTAGTTTACAGACCATCCATTGTTTTCACATTCTGCTACAAGGTCTTGATATTTACATTTCTTCCTGGCGAAAGCATTTGCAAGGTTTTCCTCTGCTGGGACTGTCAATTCAATGATGATGACATTTTTAGTCTGAGTTGAGAAAATAGTAATGTCATGTCGCTTGGCCGTCTCAACAATTTCTGGAGGAAATACTATCATGCGAGTGCTCTTCATCCACCAGAAGTTTCCAGTCACTGGCATTTTTCAGGATGTCTGTAACTCTTTTTAAGTCTTGCCAAGACCCTCATTTATTAGCATGTCAAAAGAGAATCCGATTAGACGAAGGATATTTAGCGGTCAAATTAATATGTAAATGACTACGAAAGGGCCCAAATATATCGCTATCGAAAATAAAAAAATTCAATTTTCCAAAATTTACGCCCGACTGAGCTCGACTGTGTGCATGGACTCCGGGCGTTCGATAGTTGATAATTGGTATTCTATTGTCAACTTATTGACTGTAACCATCAAGTACAAAAGGTGTTATTTAAATAACAATGTATCTCTCCCAAAAAAATGCTACGTACAACATTTATCAAGAGTTTTTTTTCCTGCAACAAGGCTTTAATATCGATAAATTTATCTCTAAAATAATACATAAAAGTATGAAATTCAAATGATCATCAAGCAGAGAATATACTTTTTCTGAATCTACAATTATTTTCTCTTCATATCATTCCTGTTTTCCACAAGGGCAGTGTTAAAATGTTATCTCAAAATAAATTTTTCGATACTCGAAGCCGTGCCGGATTTTTCTGGCACAAGTTGTAAAACTGGTTTAACACTATTTAATCTAGTTTTAACTGCAAAAGGTTGCGAGGCAATTTACATGGACTGTAACTGCACGATGGTTAGTGTGCATTGTATCGCATCGCTGTTCAAATGTTGCTGGTTTCATTTATAAATGTGTCTCTGACGATAAGATACGAAGGAAGGAAGAAGGTTACTATTTGGTTATAATTGATAATTGCATCGACAGAGGGTTTGTTTTAATTTACGAAATGTTAATCAGTTCTCAGAAATCAACCAATATGTCATAATTATGACAAACAAATTAAAGAATAATCTAAAATGTAGAACTCTGGTTCCCGTTCACGCCCCCCTGCTGAACAACACGTATCCTACTAATAGCGTGTCTTGATGTCGCGCTCACAGTTATAATCTCTACTTGGCCACGTCCACGTCCAAAAATCTTTCTAACACCTCTGCGAAAATTTCTGTTGGTTAGTCCGTAAACAATTGGATTTCAAGCACTGTTGAAGATACAGAGCTTTTGGGAAATGACATCCACGGCGTACGGGTTTGGCTCGCATCGAATGGCTTGCACACAAGCAGACACAACATACGGAGTCCAACATACTACGAAAGTACCGATAAGAACCGTTATTGTTATATTCGACTTCTTGGCAGCAATATATCGACGAAACACACTGATTGTATTGCTACGATTATTGTTAGTTTGAGATTGTTCATTTGTCGATGTATTATCCGATATTGCCGAGCTTTTAATTGCATGGACGCCAGTATCTGCTTTCTTTGCTTTCAAAGCCACCTTTAGAATATTGATATAAGATATTAGTATCACTAGAAATGAAGGTATGACCATAAATACAATCATACATACTAAGAAGATGGGTTTTGTATACCATCGTATGTTGCAGAGTGCTTGTGATGGTTCCAAGCCTATTCCGTCCCACATTGCTACTGGAAATACAGACATGATGATACCATAAATCCATACAGTAAGGCACACAATAATAACATGTTTAATTTGAACGCGTTGGTAGATGAATGGGTGCACAATATACAGATATCGTTCCATACTTATTAAGCCAAGGGATAAAATGGAGACCGTACACAACACGCAAATTGAAAATCCAACAAATTGGCAGAGCGCTCCATTTGGTCCACCCAACCAATGACACGTCACGCTGTAGTAGAAAGATAGAGGTTGGGTAATGATTCCTATTAATGCATCGGTAATTGCTAGATTAAACACACACGTAAATGTAGCGTCGTGAAGTGTTTCCTCTCGTATAATTACTAGCATAGTAAGACAATTACCAATTAGAATTAGCACCATTGTACAGAAAATCAAAGTTGGCTGCACGTATAAAGATACCGCTGAGTCCCCGCCACAGAGAGCATAATCTTGCGTTAGATTATCACACATGGCTAGTACAAGCTCTTGTGAACAGAAATTAGTCGTGCAATAATGCTTAACGACAACCTTACCAGCATATTGACAAATTATTAAACGTGAGTGAACACATTATAGGTACCATGGAAACAGTAGCGTATGAGTAGTGGATTTGATTTTGTGTCCAGAAATGCTACATCGAATTGTGAAATTATCGATTTCAAGTCAGGTTAAGTGCCGATCTACTTTTAAGTAAACAATACTTTTAAGCAAACAATATCTTAAAAGATATTGTTTGCCTCAAGCTGATCATTATGACCTTGAGTGAGGTAATCACCTTTGCTGTAGCTCATTAGCCAGCCAGACTATGTTTTTGTGTGGAAACCGGGAGCGGGGGACAAAGTATGACTTTTTAACCCAACAAATCGCCGCGAAACCTCCGGGATTCGACCCCGGACCCCCCAATCACCACCGCTGCGACCACAACGGGGACACTAACCACTGTGCTAATTTGACAACGCTTGCTCGGGCGATTTTGTACCCACCAGTTCGATTGATGATGTCATCCAATCAATGCTATAGCATGCGCGTGGACATTGGTTTTTTGGCAGTGAATTGTAGTGTCTAGGAAGATGAGGGTTATCAGGCACTGACATTTGTGTGATTTCACCCTAATCAGGTTGTGGTTGTGTGGAAACCGGGGAAGGGGACAAAGCATGGATGTTTTACCTAACAAATCGCCGCGATTCGACCCCGAACCCTCCGATCACCACTGCCGTGAGCCTAACCACTGAGCTAAGCTACCCACATATCAGCTCGGACGATGACGTCATCCAATCAATGATATAGCATGCGCGTGGACAATTTCTTTTTGTTGCGGTAGTTAATCGTAGTGTCTAGGACGGTTGGTTAATTAGAGTTGACGTTAATTGATCGTCTCCAAACAGGCCTAAGTGTTCGAAACCTTTTGTTTCAAGACACGCTGTTGTCATAACTTCAATTTCAATTGTTACACTAAGTACTAAAACTCCGAGAATACAATTGGCTTGTTTCCAATGCACGTTCGCAGAGAGCTGAAGAGTCGGTATCGTTCTTTGGTTTAGATGTGATGTCAGTCGCTGTATGATGGCCGTGTAACCGTGCCCATTATTATCATGTCTCTTTTCTGCATCTATGTCCCTATCCCGGTTGTAGTTAAGGGAAGAAGTGCGCCTAAAATCGTGTGTACACTAAAATGCTAGGAACTGTTGACATCTGTGAACAAAGAATAAGAAAAATGCGACATTGGCATAAATTGCTTATTTAACTTTGGTATCGGATTTCAAAAGGGCAAAGGTACGCAACCGTGTGTTTTATTTTAAATGAAAGGTAAACGGAAAAAGAAATGTGTTAATTAGATTGTTTTAAATGTTTGTATTTTTCGTTTGCGGCGTAAACACACACACACACACATGAAACCCATTTTGTTTTGTAGCGGTACGACAAAACAGGGAAAATAATAATCAAAATGTCTCAAAAATATTTACAACAAATGTAATTCCATTCATTTTCTTTTGTTTTTTTTAATTTTAATTTTAAAAATAAAATACAGTATCTAGCACATGCTTTTTTGAAACCCGTCATCGAAACAACAGCAGACAGTTTGGTTATAGAGAAGGCCACACAGTACGGCTGATTTTCTCAACATCTTGTCACAGAAATGGAACAACTCTCTAGACCAAAGTGACGAGGTTTGTGTCATTGCCCATGACATAAAAGGAGCTTTCAACAAAGTATGGCACAATGGACTCTGCTCAAAACTGATGTCCAAGGGTGTTACCAGAAGACTGCTTTCATAGATATCCAAGTACTAAACCGGTAGATATATCAATGTCGTCATGTTGGGAGAAGCATCCAACTCTGCACCCATAAATGTTTCTGTTCCATAAGGATCTATCCTTGGTCCACTACTGTTTTCTGTCTTCATTGATGACCTTGTGGGTGTCTGTGACAACGAGCTCTATCTGTACGCTGACGATTCAACACTTTTAGGACCCATTAAGTCTTCAACCAGCTCCAGTGCAGTAGCTGCTAGCCTTAACAGTGATCTAACCAATATAAAAGCAGGGGCTGATAAATGGAAAGTGACCTTTGAGCCCACCAAGTGCAAGACCATGGAAATCTCCGGAAAAGAACCCCATCCCAACTTGAACTCTACTTTGGTGACTGCAAACTACCATCTGCAGACAAACTAGAAACCCTGGATGTTACCATTGATAGCAAGCTGACTTGGTCAAAACATGTCGCGGCTATCTCAACCAAAGATGGCCAGAAGCTCGGCGCTCTTCGCAAGATTGCAAATAAATTGACAGCCATAGGCAGATCCACTGTGTACAAATCACAAGTCCGATGCGTAATGGAGTATGCTTCAAAAGGCTGGCCTAGCGCTTCACCTACTATCCTATGCCAGCTTGACAACATCCAAAGGAAGGCATTCAAAATCATTGGAGCTCATGAAACTACTGGTATGTACAAAATGCACACCAACCTCTGTCCACAAGATTTAGCAGTATTGCTCCCCTCGCCATACGTCCAACGTCGTGTTACGCGTTCAAGTGTTGCAATGCACATGCACTTTCATTGCCGACTGCAAGAACTTGCTGCTTTCCATGCTAAATTTCTTGGTGTTCTTTCAGATTAATCTTTAACATGGTCGAACCACACCTCAAATATTACTAACATCCTTTCAAAATATTGTGGTATTCTCTATCGTCTCAGAGATATTATCCCCTCCAAAACACTATCGTATTACTCTGGTTTTACCACACTGTCCTATATATTATTGTAACTTAATTTGGGCAGATTTTAATTATATCAATCTTCACAAAATTCACCTCAAACAGAAACGAATTACGAGAATCTGCTCAAATTCACACTGGCTTGAACATACCCCTCCGTTATTCAAAAAGTTCAAAACTTTGACTATTTATGATATTATACATAGTTTGATTCTTGGTTTATTTATGTACAACTATTCTTCAGATAACCTTCCCGATATGTGCGCAGATTATTTCACACAAAACAGATATATTCACAATTACCCTACGCGTATTTCGTCATTATATCGTCCGCATAATTTCAAATATGACTAAGCAAGAAATACAGTCAGAAGAAAAGGCCCTTTGAATTGGATTAATATTATTGATGACTTCAGGTATGTAATATCTATCAACTTATTCAAGACTAATTATAAATGCTTTCTTTTGTCGAATTATAAGTAATTCTTTGTTTTATTGTATAGTACGAAACCTATTTTTCATGTATACATTATTATTGTAATTTATCTAATTGCCATCATCTCTGCCAACGTTTGTGTTTGTCTCCACATGTCCTGTTCGGTTCTGTCTTGCACAAATCCCGTCCTGTCCTTTGTTTGTACCCGTCACGTTGATAGTAAACTTAAGGAATAATTATATTTATGTATTCCTGTAACAAAATTATTGGGTGACCATATTTATCGAGCTCTGGACTTTTTAGTTTTCCCGCCATTGCTTTTAACTTGTATAGAGAGAAACTGAGAAGCTTCATTCATACAGACAGTGGAACAGTCTTCCAGACAATGTTGTTGGCAACTTCCAAGAGGAAGGACTCCAATATTTTAAGTGTCGTGTGAACAGACACCTTCTCTCCAACTCTTCAGAGTTTGTTGTCTAAGCTCTCTCGATGTCAATGACCTCTAGCTATTTATTTTGTCTCTTATTTATATTTTTGATGTTGTTCTCCAAACGTTAGGGCTTTAATTTATTCCTGTCTCACTTCACTTTTCATTGGCTTTCTTAACCAGCCCAATTGTGTTTACTTGTATTTTGATTATTTTCTGAGTTGCAGTGAACCAATTGATTGGCCCATCAGAGCTCTCTGTAGAGAGTTACCAGTTTGATTTGTAATCACTCAGTTCATTAACTTTGTAATGTATGTTGGGTTATTCAATTCACATTTGCTCTTTATATACAAAAAGAACCCCCAAAAAACCTCAAAGATGTTTTGCACCCCTTGGGCTCAATATTGATGACTTCCTTCTCGCACACTTGTCTCTGTATTGCCATTCTACTACTCACTGACGATGACTTAAGTCGAAAGATCTGTTTCTGTTTCTTTAATTTGACCTGTTTATTACTACTGTATTATTCTTAAATATGAAATGCCTTTTTCTATATTATTGTCAGTACTATAATTGTCTTATCACTGTGGACATTGTCATCACTGTTTAATCAATACTAATGCAGTATGCAGTCATGCTAAAAGAGTATCGTGTGTTTGTAAAAACACGCGAGCTTTAAACATGGCCGGCAGTTTGCAGTCATTTATACATATACATGTACAATACAAACCTCAAAATAAGTAACTGACCAGGTACTATTGCTCCTTTGAGATATAACAAGTGAGTAACCGGCCCTGAGATGCCCAGAACCAAGCGGCCCATGTGGCGATCGCCACAACGCCACAGTGGCCAGTCCGCCCCTGCTTGTGTTGGGACCAGAGCTAGCGTAATTCATAAGAAAAGTGTGTATAAACCTGATTTGACCTTACCAGCTTACTGATGGGACCACTGGGATATCAGTTGTAGTTCATGTCCTGAAATTTTGAAATGGAGTTTACTAAGGCTGTAAAGATGGCCGCTGTCACGTCAGCCTGACGAACTCGATTAAAGGTATGTTGTTATGCTTTAATGAAACCAGGCTTTAATTTCAAAACTGAAAATATTGAATATTATTACAAATGCCAATAACAAAAATCAATCCATTCAGGCATCAAAGGAGAGTAAATATTAACGTGATCACCATATCGAAATAATACTAGTGGAAGGTAATTAATCAATATACTCCAAATATGACGCTACTAAATTTGAAATCGATATTTGTAGACATTATTGACATAACCTCATTGTCATTGATCATTAACAGAAAATGGAAAAATGGCCCATGTGGTATCAGTACATGAACGAATATTTCATGATTTTCCCCAATTTCGTGTAACATTTTTATCGGGTTAATGAGATTTTCAAAATTAATGGACATCGATGCATGCATCATGAGTGCGTCGGCAACTGCATGTAGGGTTACAAATTAATATGTAACTCCAAAAAGGTATCGTCCACAGATTTTGACTTCTTCCTTTAATAAGCACATATGGAACAAATGCAACATAACCAATAGTTGCATGGAGCATGCATGGAGTCCGTGTATTGCCGGACCGTAGCGCAAGTATGTGTGTGCACCATCATGTGAAGAGTCAGTGGTCGCCACACCGTAACGCAATTGCACAATTATATTTATCATAATTGAGATTCAAACACATTATAATATACAAAATAATTAATGAATATATTGTTCTCATAGTTGGGGAACTTACACATTATTATAAGTCTTATTAATATATGAATTGGGAGTCCTGCACTATTGCTAAGGGACAACCTATATGAATTGGGAGACCTTCACTATAAGCTTGATCGCGAATCGGAAAAATCAATTGATTATCCTTTTCTGTTGCATTATGGGATTGAAAAGGGACAAAATGTGCCCCCTTTCTATCCCTCAATGCATCAAAAAAGGATAATCATTTGATTTTTTCCCGATTCGCGATAAGGCTTATTGCTATGGGACAATCTATATCATTAGGGAGACCTGTACTATTGCTATGGGACAACCTATATGAATAGGGAGACATGCACTACTGCTGCTACGGGACAACCTATATCATTAGGGAGACCTGTACTATTGCTATGGGACAACCTATATGAATAGGGAGACATGCACTACTGCTGCTATGGGACAACCTATATAAATTGGGAGACCTGCACTATTGCTATGGGACAACTTATATGAATTCAATCTGATAGTAGCCGGCTGCGAAAACGAAATAACATCTATATTTTAGAAGAAAATAGACACATTAGGCTCCAGGTGCCAAAATTATCTCGTGCCAACTCGATGACTGTAGCTTAACCGTTCATAAAAATTAAAACTCCCACCCAACGGTAACAAGCAATCGACATTATTATTGGAATTAATTGTATTTTAATGTACCAACAATTAAACAGTAGATGTGGTTTGGTGCGATACTGCCCTTAAGTGACTCGATAGACCTCGGGCCAACTCACGTAAGCATACATGATTACGTAACACGAAGAAAACCAATACATTCTAATTCACTACGGTTGTTCAACTGATTACATTCAGATAGGTTGAGGATGCAATAGATTTGAAACCAGTCCTTTTTTTAAGAGTGATAATTATATGAACGAATTACCGTGTTTACACAGAATCATCTAAAGTTGTCGAACGGAAAATCAACGATATGCTAACAACTGATAAGGTTAAAATTACTGTTCAGTGAGTATTCGTATAAGCCACTTTAATTATGTGCCAGCTTATATACTTTATGGAATAGTATGGACACCAGGTGGAACTGCGCCTGCACACCGATAGGTTATTAGTTTTAAAATGAGACCTCACAAAATATGCAAATACACAGGACAGGCTAAGTAAGAGAAAAAGATGTAGCATTCTATTGATCACTTTTCACATCATTCGTTACATTGATTTTGGGGGGATTTTTAAGACTTTGGGGTACTGCACCGCGATAGAATTTGTCGGCACGATTATAAAAAAGGAAGCTTGAATAAAAAATGGGGGCCACCGATATAGTTTTTGAGCTACAGCCATTTCAAAACACGTATTTTGAGCCATTTTTGACTGCTATTCAGTACACAATCCTATGGAAATAGAATTTTTAGGCAAAACATTTGTGTAGGGTCACCGACTTTGTTTTTGAGATAATTCCATAAACAGGACACATTTGTTGGGTTCAAAAGTCTTACAAAATTAATACCGCGTAATGGTAGGGCGTAGGAAGCGTCGTAAAGTAGGCGGTCTAAAACGCAGAACTGGTCCACGTCGCGTAATGTGACATAGCATGTACGCACTGTCATCCTGCGTCACACACGTCGCTTAGTTCTTAAAGGATTTGGAAGGGATAGTATAAACATGATAAAATCAATTCCCATCCGCAAATTGATGAACGGTGCTCGTTTTGATAAACGGTGTTTTCGCAGTTTGTTCGTGAATTTCAGGCCCGAGTTTTAAGTTTGATTTCAATGTGGATTTTAATCGTGCAAAACAAGTACATAAAAGTAACATTTCATAGACCTAACAATCGAAATTATTTTATCATAATCCTTTTTTCTTGGCGGTCTTCATTTGATAGGCCCTTGTTTGATAGTTTTTAAAAACTGGGAATTAATTTGACACTTGGACAACGTGGACACGGGGTTATACGGTTTCATCCCAGGTGCGGGTGTCATTTCCTCGAAGCATTGCGCCTCCGGCACTTTAAACTAAAGTCATACATAGGCCTGCGCTTTATCTACGATTCCCATTGTGTGTCAGTACGCCTAAATCACATTAGTTCCTTGTTTTAATCGTAGTAATCCATTCACGGTAATTATCAAGAAAAATCGCCCGTGGGGTCCATGCTGCAATAAAAGTTTGCCTCAAGTTTTCAAATAGCTGCACGTACAGAACCCGCGTGTTGATCGGCCGCGAATACTTTCGCACGGGTGGTACGTGAGTTGCACTTGCTTTATAAATGTACGAGCGCGTTTTTACTTTACGCGACGCTCGCATTTTAGAGTCATAAAATCAGCTGGCACTGTGCCAGCGACATGCGCGTCGCTATCTTGGTGCAACACCCTTAATTGGAGTTTTGTATCTGCTAAATATATAACTTTAATGCAGATAATGGTTACTTGTCATTTTGAAATGAAAACTGGGAAAATAATAAATATTACTCTTTCCGAGAATTGCAGTCACCTTACTGGAGCCATTGGTGTAACCAACGAAAACCAACAATTCAATTGAAAAGCGTGTATTTACTAAATCGATCTTTAACGTCGGACGACCTATCAGAAATGTTATTACTTCACGCAATGCATCGTGCAGTTATTGTCCGTTTTACTATACTGCACACACGGGGAGCTCATAATTGGTGCGTGACCTCTCCTAAACGCTATTGCAAGTTATTTTTGTTGATAGCCAAACTATTTACTCAAATCCACCATAAACCCGCGCCATCCCAAGAAGCATTTACTTTTATCCCTTATATCCAATTTTATAAAAGAAAAGTTAGCCGGAACAGTAGCGGTGCTCTATTTTTGTACACAGATGTAAAGAATAGCGGGCCAATTTGTGTCCATACAGCCAATGGCAAAATTGACTCTCACGATCAATATGAAGACCGCTATATTAATGAGGGCGTAGCTTACAAACGGCTTGTTCTATTGAAGAATAATTCATTGGTAGATTACCAGTGTAGTCACTTCGGTGCGGTAATTTCACCCTTATTAAGATGAGCACTCCTGATGTAGTTCTCGTTGAAAATGACTATTGGGAAAAATCACCGTGTTGCATAATATAGCTTTTCTTCATCATCTTCATCTGTGTAGATAATTTTATGCTCTGAGGTCTCTGGGCTGCGGACCAGACTTTGGCGGGTTAAACCGGTTTTGTGAGCGCTCAACCGTCCCACTTCCCTCATGGCATATGGTTGGAGGTGGAATCAACTCCGCTTGTCTGAACGCCTTGGTGCTTCTGCAAAGCCAGATAATGTAGCTTGCTCGCAAGGCTGTTTTGGCTGCTGTGTCTAAGATTGGTTTTCTCTTCCCGCTGGGGATTCCTAGTGAGGCCAGACATTTGCTGATCGTGGTACTATAAATCCCCCTGCTTCCGACTTCAACGGGAAAGTTAGTTTACAGACCATCCATTGTTTTCACATTCTGCTACAAGGTCTTGATATTTACATTTCTTCCTGGCGAAAGCATTTGCAAGGTTTTCCTCTGCTGGGACTGTCAATTCAATGATGATGACATTTTTAGTCTGAGTTGAGAAAATAGTAATGTCAGGTCGCTTGGCCGTCTCAACAATTTCTGGAGGAAATACTATCATGCGAGTGCTCTTCATCCACCAGAAGTTTCCAGTCACTGGCATTTTTCAGGATGTCTGTAACTCTTTTTAAAGTCTTGCCAAGACCCTCATTTATTAGCATGTCAAAAGAGAATCCGATTAGACGAAGGATATTTAGCGGTCAAATTAATATGTAAATGACTACGAAAGGGCCCAAATATATCGCTATCGAAAATAAAAAAATTCAATTTTCCAAAATTTACGCCCGACTGAGCTCGACTGTGTGCATGGACTCCGGGCGTTCGATAGTTGATAATTGGTATTCTATTGTCAACTTATTGACTGTAACCATCAAGTACAAAAGGTGTTATTTAAATAACAATGTATCTCTCCCAAAAAAATGCTACGTACAACATTTATCAAGAGTTTTTTTTTCCTGCAACAAGGCTTTAATATCGATAAATTTATCTCTAAAATAATACATAAAAGTATGAAATTCAAATGATCATCAAGCAGAGAATATACTTTTTCTGAATCTACAATTATTTTCTCTTCATATCATTCCTGTTTTCCACAAGGGCAGTGTTAAAATGTTATCTCAAAATAAATTTTTCGATACTCGAAGCCGTGACGGATTTTTCTGGCACAAGTTGTAAAACTGGTTTAACACTATTTAATCTAGTTTTAACTGCAAAAGGTTGCGAGGCAATTTACATGGACTGTAACTGCACGATGGTTAGTGTGCATTGTATCGCATCGCTGTTCAAATGTTGCTGGTTTCATTTATAAATGTGTCTCTGACGATAAGATACGAAGGAAGGAAGAAGGTTACTATTTGGTTATAATTGATAATTGCATCGACAGAGGGTTTGTTTTAATTTACGAAATGTTAATCAGTTCTCAGAAATCAACCAATATGTCATAATTATGACAAACAAATTAAAGAATAATCTAAAATGTAGAACTCTGGTTCCCGTTCACGCCCTCCTGCTGAACAACACGTATCCTACTAATAGCGTGTCATGATGTCGCGCTCACAGTTATAATCTCTACTTGGCCACGTCCACGTCCAAAAATCTTTCTAACACCTCTGCGAAAATTTCTGTTGGTTAGTCCGTAAACAATTGGATTGCAAGCACTGTTGAAGATACAGAGCTTTTGGGAAATGACATCCACGGCGTACGGGTTTGGCTCGCATCGAATGGCTTGCACACAAGCAGACACAACATACGGAGTCCAACATACTACGAAAGTACCGATAAGAACCGTTATTGTTATATTCGACTTCTTGGCAGCAATATATCGACGAAACACACTGATTGTATTGCTACGATTATTGTTAGTTTGAGATTGTTCATTTGTCGATGTATTATCCGATATTGCCGAGCTTTTAATTGCATGGACGCCAGTATCTGCTTTCTTTGCTTTCAAAGCCACCTTTAGAATATTGATATAAGATATTAGTATCACTAGAAATGAAGGTATGACCATAAATACAATCATACATACTAAGAAGATGGGTTTTGTATACCATCGTATGTTGCAGAGTGCTTGTGATGGTTCCAAACCTATTCCGTCCCACATTGCTACTGGAAATACAGACATGATGATACCATAAATCCATACAGTAAGGCACACAATAATAACATGTTTAATTTGAACGCGTTGGTAGATGAATGGGTGCACAATATACAGATATCGTTCCATACTTATTAAGCCAAGGGATAAAATGGAGACCGTACACAACACGCAAATTGAAAATCCAACAAATTGGCAGAGCGCTCCATTTGGTCCACCCAACCAATGACACGTCACGCTGTAGTAGAAAGATAGAGGTTGGGTAATGATTCCTATTAATGCATCGGTAATTGCTAGATTAAACACACACGTAAATGTAGCGTCGTGAAGTGTTTCCTCTCGTATAATTACTAGCATAGTAAGACAATTACCAATTAGAATTAGCACCATTGTACAGAAAATCAAAGTTGGCTGCACGTATAAAGATACCGCTGAGTCCCCGCCACAGAGAGCATAATCTTGCGTTAGATTATCACACATGGCTAGTACAAGCTCTTGTGAACAGAAATTAGTCGTGCAATAATGCTTAACGACAACCTTACCAGCATATTGACAAATTATTAAACGTGAGTGAACACATTATAGGTACCATGGAAACAGTAGCGTATGAGTAGTGGATTTGATTTTGTGTCCAGAAATGCTACATCGAATTGTGAAATTATCGATTTCAAGTCAGGTTAAGTGCCGATCTACTTTTAAGTAAACAATACTCTTAAGCAAACAATATCTTAAAAGATATTGTTTGCCTCAAGCTGATCATTATGACCTTGAGTGAGGTAATCACCTTTGCTGTAGCTCATTAGCCAGCCAGACTATGTTTTTGTGTGGAAACCGGGAGCGGGGGACAAAGTATGACTTTTTAACCCAACAAATCGCCGCGAAACCTCCGGGATTCGACCCCGGACCCCCCAATCACCACCGCTGCGACCACAACGGGGACACTAACCACTGTGCTAATTTGACAACGCTTGCTCGGGCGATTTTGTACCCACCAGTTCGATTGATGATGTCATCCAATCAATGCTATAGCATGCGCGTGGACATTGGTTTTTTGGCAGTGAATTGTAGTGTCTAGGAAGATGAGGGTTATCAGGCACTGACATTTGTGTGATTTCACCCTAATCAGGTTGTGGTTGTGTGGAAACCGGGGAAGGGGACAAAGCATGGATGTTTTACCTAACAAATCGCCGCGATTCGACCCCGAACCCTCCGATCACCACTGCCGTGAGCCTAACCACTGAGCTAAGCTACCCACATATCAGCTCGGACGATGACGTCATCCAATCAATGATATAGCATGCGCGTGGACAATTTCTTTTTGTTGCAGTAGTTAATCGTAGTGTCTAGGACGGTTGGTTAATTAGAGTTGACGTTAATTGATCGTCTCCAAACAGGCCTAAGTGTTCGAAACCTTTTGTTTCAAGACACGCTGTTGTCATAACTTCAATTTCAATTGTTACACTAAGTACTAAAACTCCGAGAATACAATTGGCTTGTTTCCAATGCACGTTCGCAGAGAGCTGAAGAGTCGGTATCGTTCTTTGGTTTAGATGTGATGTCAGTCGCTGTATGATGGCCGTGTAACCGTGCCCATTATTATCATGTCTCTTTTCTGCATCTATGTCCCTATCCCGGTTGTAGTTAAGGGAAGAAGTGCGCCTAAAATCGTGTGTACACTAAAATGCTAGGAACTGTTGACATCTGTGAACAAAGAATAAGAAAAATGCGACATTGGCATAAATTGCTTATTTAACTTTGGTATCGGATTTCAAAAGGGCAAAGGTACGCAACCGTGTGTTTTATTTTAAATGAAAGGTAAACGGAAAAAGAAATGTGTTAATTAGATTGTTTTAAATGTTTGTATTTTTCGTTTGCGGCGTAAACACACACACACACACATGAAACCCATTTTGTTTTGTAGCGGTACGACAAAACAGGGAAAATAATAATCAAAATGTCTCAAAAATATTTACAACAAATGTAATTCCATTCATTTTTTTTTTTTTTTTTTTAATTTTAATTTTAAAAATAAAATACAGTATCTAGCACATGCTTTTTTGAAACCCGTCATCGAAACAACAGCAGACAGTTTGGTTATAGAGAAGGCCACACAGTACGGCTGATTTTCTCAACATCTTGTCACAGAAATGGAACAACTCTCTAGACCAAAGTGACGAGGTTTGTGTCATTGCCCATGACATAAAAGGAGCTTTCAACAAAGTATGGCACAATGGACTCTGCTCAAAACTGATGTCCAAGGGTGTTACCAGAAGACTGCTTTCATAGATATCCAAGTACTAAACCGGTAGATATATCAATGTCGTCATGTTGGGAGAAGCATCCAACTCTGCACCCATAAATGTTTCTGTTCCATAAGGATCTATCCTTGGTCCACTACTGTTTTCTGTCTTCATTGATGACCTTGTGGGTGTCTGTGACAACGAGCTCTATCTGTACGCTGACGATTCAACACTTTTAGGACCCATTAAGTCTTCAACCAGCTCCAGTGCAGTAGCTGCTAGCCTTAACAGTGATCTAACCAATATAAAAGCAGGGGCTGATAAATGGAAAGTGACCTTTGAGCCCACCAAGTGCAAGACAATGGAAATCTCCGGAAAAGAACCCCATCCCAACTTGAACTCTACTTTGGTGACTGCAAACTACCATCTGCAGACAAACTAGAAATCCTGGATGTTACCATTGATAGCAAGCTGACTTGGTCAAAACATGTCGCGGCTATCTCAACCAAAGATGGCCAGAAGCTCGGCGCTCTTCGCAAGATTGCAAATAAATTGACAGCCATAGGCAGATCCACTGTGTACAAATTACAAGTCCGATGCGTAATGGAGTATGCTTCAAAAGGCTGGCCTAGCGCTTCACCTACTATCCTATGCCAGCATGACAACATCCAAAGGAAGGCATTCAAAATCATTGGAGCTCATGAAACTACCGGTATGTACAAAATGCACACCAACCACTGTCCACAAGATTTAGCAGTATTGCTCCCCTCGCCATACGTCCAACGTCGTCTTACGCGTTCAAGTGTTGCAATGCACATGCACTTTCATTGCCGACTGCAAGAACTTGCTGCTTTCCATGCTACATTTCTTGGTGTTCTTTTAGATTAATCTTTAACATGGTCGAACCCCACCTCAAATATTACTAACATCCTTTCAAAATATTGTGGTATTCTCTATCGTCTCAGAGATATTATCCCCTCCAAAACACTATCGTATTACTCTGGTTTTACCTCACTGTCCTATATATTATTGTAACTTAATTTGGGCAGATTTTAATTATATCAATCTTCACAAAATTCACCTCAAACAGAAACGAATTACGAGAATCTGCTCAAATTCACACTAGCTTGAACATACCCCTCCGTTATTCAAAAAGTTCAAAACTTTGACTATTTATGATATTATACATAGTTTGATTCTTGGTTTATTTATGTACAACTATTCTTCAGATAACCTTCCCGATATGTGTGCAGATTATTTCACACAAAACAGATCTATTCACAATTACCCTTCGCGTATTTCGTCATTATATCGTCCGCATAATTTCAAATATGACTAAGCAAGAAATACAGTCAGAAGAAAAGGCCCTTTGAATTGGATTAATATTATTGATGACTTCAGGTATGTAATATCTATCAACTTATTCAAGACTAATTATAAATGCTTTCTTTTTTCGAATTATAAGTAATTCCTTTGTTTTATTGTATAGTACGAAACCTATTTTTCATGTATACATTATTATTTATCTAATTGCCATCATCTCTGCCAACGTTTGTGTTTGTCTCCACATGTCCTGTTCGGTTCTGTCTTGCACAAATCCTGTCCTGTCCTTTGTTTGTACCCGTCACGTTGATAGTAAACTTAAGGAATAATTATATTTATGTATTCCTGTAACAAAATTATTGGGTGACCATATTTATCGAGCTCTGGACTTTTTAGTTTTCCCGCCATTGCTTTTAACTTGTATAGAGAGAAACTGAGAAGCTTCATTCATACAGACAGTGGAACAGTCTTCCAGACAATGTTGTTGGCAACTTCCTAGAGGAAGGACTCCAATATTTTAAGTGTCGTGTGAACAGACACCTTCTCTCCAACTCTTCAGAGTTTGTTGTCTAAGCTCTCTCGATGTCAATGACCTCTAGCTATTTATTTTGTCTCTTATTTATATTTTTGATGTTGTTCTCCAAACGTTAGGGCTTTAATTTATTCCTGTCTCACTTCACTTTTCATTGGCTTTCTTAACCAGCCCAATTGTGTTTACTTGTATTTTGATTATTTTCTGAGTTGCAGTGAACCAATTGATTGGCCCATCAGAGCTCTCTGTAGAGAGTTACCAGTTTGATTTGTAATCACTCAGTTCATTAACTTTGTAATGTATGTTGGGTTATTCAATTCACATTTGCTCTTTATATACAAAAAGAACCCCAAAAAACCTCAAAGATGTTTTGCACCCCTTGGGCTCAATATTGATGACTTCCTTCTCGCACACTTCTCTGTATTGCCATTCTACTACTCACTGACGATGACTTAAGTCGACAGATCTGTTTCTGTTTCTTTTATTTGACCTGTTTATTACTACTGTATTATTCTTAAATATGAAATGCCTTTTTCTATATTATTGTCAGTACTATAATTGTTTCATTACTGTGGACACTGTCATCACTGTTTAATCAATACTAATGCAGTATGCAGTCATGCAAAAAGAGTAACCTAAATTATAAAGTAAAGTATCGTGTGTTTGTAAAAACACGCGAGCTTTAAACATGGCCGGCAGTTTGCAGTCATTCATACACGGTATCCATATACAATACAAACCTCAAAATAAGTAACTGACCAGGTACTATTGCTCCTTTGAGATATTGCAAGTGAGTAACCGGCCCTGAGATGCCCAGAACCAAGCGGCCCATGTGGCGATCGCCACAACGCCACAGTGGCCAGTCCGCCCATGTTTGTGTTGGGACCAGAGCTAGCGTAATTCATAAGAAAAGTGTGTATAAACCTGATTTGACCTTACCAGCTTACTGATGGGACCACTGGGATATCAGTTCATGTCCTGAAATTTTGAAATGGAGTTTACTAAGGCTGTAAAGATGGCCGCTGTCACGTCAGCCTGACGAACTCGATTAAAGGTATGTTGTTATGCTATAACCCTAACCGCACTGAATCTCACTAAATCTCACTGCCAGAAACTATCTCCAGGCACGTGCTGCTGCATTGCCGCGATGACGTCACCTACCGCGGGCATATGTGGCCACGGAGTTTGTGGCCGCATGTGACCTAGGGAGTTAGCTCAGTCGGTAGGGGGACAGATTTGGGTGCGGATGGTCCGGCGATCGAATCCCGGGGGGTGCTGGGTGATTTTTCGGGTCCAAAAAATAGCACTTTTTCCCCCCTCCCCCCGATACGCACAAAAAACTAGCTTTACTGGTTAGGGTTAATAAATGTCAATTTTTGATGTGCAATAACCCTAACCGCACTGAATCTCACTAAATCTCACTGCCAGAAACTATCTCCAGGCACGTGCTGCTGCATTGCCGCGATGACGTCACCTACCGCGGGCATATGTGGCCACGGAGTTTGTGGCCGCATGTGACCTAGGGAGTTAGCTCAGTCGGTAGGGGGACAGATTTGGGTGCGGATGGTCCGGCGATCGAATCCCGGGGGGTGCTGGGTGATTTTTCGGGTCCAAAAAATAGCACTTTTTCCCCCCTCCCCCCCCGATACGCACAAAAAACTAGCTTTACTGGTTAGGGTTAATGAAACCAGGCTCTAATTTCAAAACTGAAAATATTGAATATTATTACAAATGCCAATAACAAAAATCAATCCATTCAGGCATCAAAGGAGAGTCAATATTAACGTGATCACTATATCGAAATAATACTAGTGAAATGTAATTAATCAATGTACTCCAAATATGACGTTATTAAATTTGAAATCGATATTTGTAGACATTATTGACATGAACTCAATGACATTGATCATTAACAGAAAAAAGAAAAATGGCCCATGTGGTATCAGTACACAACGAATATTTCATGATTTTTCCCAATTTCGTGAAACATTTTTATCGGGTTAATGAGATTTTCGCAATTGATGGACATCGATGCATGCATTATGAGTGCTTCGGCAACTGCATTTAGGGTTACACATTAGTATGTAACTCCAAAAAGCGTATCGTCGACAGATTTTGACTTCTTCTTTTAATAAGCACATATGGAACAAATGCAACATAACCAATAGTTGCATGGAGCATGCATGGAGTCCGTGTATTGCCGGACCGTAGCGCAAGTATGAACGTGCACCATCATGTGAAGAGTCAGTAGTCGCCACACCGTAACGCAATTGCACAATTATGTTTATCATAATTGAGAATCAAACACATTATATATACAAAATAATTAATGAATATATTGTTCTCATAGTTGGGGAACTTACACATTATTATAAGTCTTATTAATATATGAATTGGGAGTCCTGCACTATTGCTAAGGGACAACCTATATGAATTGGGAGACCTTCACTATAAGCTTGATCGCGAATCGGAAAAATCAATTGATTATCCTTTTTGAAAAGGGACAAAATGTGCCCCCTTTCTATCCCTCAATGCATCAAAAAAGGATAATCATTTGATTTTTTCCCGATTCGCGATAAGGCTTATTGCTATGGGACAACCTATATCAATAGGGAGACCTGCACTATTGCTATGGGACAACCTATATGAATAGGGAGACATGCACTACTGCTGCTATGGGACAACCTATATCAATAGGGAGACCTGCACTATTGCTATGGGACAACCTATATGAATAGGGAGACTGCTATGGGACAACTTATATGAATTCAATCTGATAGTAGCCGGCTGCGAAAACGAAATAACATCTATATTTTAGAAGAAAATAGACACATTAGGCTCCAGGTGCCAAAAATATCTCGTGCCAACTCGATGACTGTAGCTTAACCGTTCATAAAAATTAAAACTCCCACCACAAGCAATCAACATTATTATTGGAATTAATTGTATTTTAATGTACCAACAATTAAACAGTAGATGTGGTTTGGTGCGATACTGCCCTTAAGTGACTCGATAGACCTCGGGCCAACTCACGTAAGCATACATGATTACGTAACACGAAGAAAACCAATACATTCTAATTGACTACGGTTGTTCAACCGATTACATTCAGATAGGTTGAGGATGCAATAGATTTGAAACCAGCCCTTTTTTAAAGAGTGATAATTATATGAACGAATTACCGTGTTTACACAGAATCATCTAAAGTTGTCGAACGGAAAATCAACGATATGCTAACAACTGATAAGGTTAAAATTACTGTTCAGTGAGTATTCGTATAAGCCACTTTAATTATGTGCCAGCTTATATACTTTATGGAATAGTATGGACACCAGGTGGAACTGCGCCTGCACACCGATAGGTTATTAGTTTTAAAATGAGACCTCACAAAATATGCAAATACACAGGACAGGCTAAGTAAGAGAAAAAGATGTAGCATTCTATTGATCACTTTTCACATCATTCGTTACATTGATTTTGGGGGGATTTTTAAGACTTTGGGGTACTGCACCGCGATAGAATTTGTCGGCACGATTATAAAAAAGGAATCTTGAATAAAAAATGGGGGCCACCGACATAGTTTTTGAGCTACAGCCATTTCAAAACACGTATTTTGAGCCATTTTTGACTGCTATTCAGTACACAATCCTATGGAAATAGAATTTTTAGGCAAAACATTTGTGTAGGGTCACCGACTTTGTTTTTGAGATAATTCCATAAACAGGACACATTTGTTGGGTTCAAAAGTCTTACAAAATTAATACCGCGTAATGGTAGGGCGTAGGAAGCGTCGTAAAGTAGGCGGTCTAAAACGCAGAACTGGTCCACGTCGCGTAATGTGACATAGCATGTACGCACTGTCATCCTGCGTCACACACGTCGCTTAGTTCTTAAAGGATTTGGAAGGGATAGTATAAACATGATAAAATCAATTCCCATCCGCAAATTGATGAACGGTGCTCGTTTTAATAAACGGTGTTTTCGCAGTTTGTTCGTGAATTTCAGGCCCGAGTTTTAAGTTTGATTTCAATGTGGATTTAATCGTGCAAAACAAGTACATAAAAGTAACATTTCATAGACCTAACAATCGAAATTATTATATCATAATCCTTTTTTCTTGGCGGTCTTCATTTGATAGGCCCTTGTTTGATAGTTTTTAAAAACTGGGAATTAATTTGACACTTGGACAACGTGGAAACGGGGTTATACGGTTTCATCCCAGGTGCGGGTGTCATTTCCTCGAAGCATTGCGCCTCCGGCACTTTAAACTAAAGTCATACATAGGCCTGCGCTTTATCTACGATTCCCATTGTGTGTCAGTACGCCTAAATCACATTAGTTCCTTGTTTTAATCGTAGTAATCCATTCACGGTAATTATCAAGAAAAATCGCCCGTGGGGTCCATGCTGCAATAAAAGTTTGCCTCAAGTTTTCAAATAGCTGCACGTACAGAACCCGCGTGTTGATCGGCCGCGAATACTTTCGCACGGGTGGTACGTGAGTCGCACTTGCTTTATAAATGTACGCGCGCGTTTTTACTTTACGCGACGCTCGCATTTTAGAGTCATAAAATCAGCTGGCACTGTGCCAGCGACACGCGCGTCGCTATCTTGGTGCAGCACCCTTAATTGGAGTTTTGTATCTGCTAAATATATAACTTTAATGCAGATAATGGTTACTTGTCATTTTGAAATGAAAACTGGGAAAATAATAAATATTACTCTTTCCGAGAATTGCAGTCACCTTACTGGAGCCATTGGTGAAACCAACGAAAACCAACAATTCAATTGAAAAGCGTGTATTTACTAAATCGAACTTTAACGTCGGACGACCTATCAGAAATGTTATTACTTCACGTAATGCATCGTGCAGTTATTGTCCGTTTTACTATACTGCACACACGGGGAGCTCATAATTGGTGCGTGACCTCTCCTAAACGCTATTGCAAGTTATTTTTGTTGATAGCCAAACTATTTACTCAAATCCACCATAAACCCGCGCCACCCCAAGAAGCATTTACTTTTATCCCTTATATCCAATTTTATAAAAGAAAAGTTAGCCGGAACAGTAGCGGTGCTCTATTTTTGTACACAGATGTTAGGACAGCCAACATACAGCCAATGGCAAAATTGACTCTCACGATCAATATGAAGACCGCTATATTAATGAGGGCGTAGCTTACAAACGGCTTGTTCTATTGAAGAATAATTCATTGGTAGATTACCAGTGTAGTCACTCCGGAGCCGTAATTTGTAGTTCTCGTTGAAAATGACTATTGGGAAAAATCACCGTGTTGCATAATATAGGTTTTCTTCATCATCTTCATCTGTGTAGATAATTTTATGCTCTGAGGTCTCTGGGCTGTGGACCAGACTTTGGCGGGTTAAACCGGTTTTGTGAGCGCTCAACCGTCCCACTTCCCTCATGGCATATGGTTGGAGGTGGAATCAACTCCGCTTGTCTGAACGCCTTGGTGCTTCTGCAAAGCCAGATAATGTAGCTTGCTCGCAAGGCTGTTTTGGCTGCTGTGTCTAAGATTGGTTTTCTCTTCCCGCTGGGGATTCCTAGTGAGGCCAGACATTTGCTGATCGTGGTACTATAAATCCCCCTGCTTCCGACTTCAACGGGAAAGTAGTTTACAGACCATCCATTGTTTTCACATTCTGCTACAAGGTCTTGATATTTACATTTCTTCCTGGCGAAAGCATTTGCAAGGTTTTCCTCTGCTGGGACTGTCAATTCAATGATGATGACATTTTTAGTCTGAGAAAATAGTAATGTCAGGTCGCTTGGCCGTCTCAACAATTTCTGGAGGAAATACTATCATGCGAGTGCTCTTCATCCACCAGGAGTTTCCAGTCACTGGCATTTTTCAGGATGTCTGTAACTCTTTTTAAAGTCTTGCCAAGACCCTCATTTATTAGCATGTCAAAAGAGAATCCGATTAGACGAAGGATATTTAGCGGTCAAATTAATATGTAAATGACTACGAAAGGGCCCAAATATATCGCTATCGAAAATAAAAAAATTCCATTTTCCAAAATTTACGCCCGACTGAGCTCGACTGTGTGCATGGACTCCGGGCGTTCGATAGTTGATAATTGGTATTCTATTGTCAACTTATTGACTGTAACCATCAAGTACAAAAGGTGTTATTTAAATAACAATGTATCTCTCCCGAAAAATGCTACGTACAACATTTATCAAGAGTTTTTTTTCCTGCAACAAGGCTTTAATATCGATAAATTTATCTCTAAAATAATACATAAAAGTATGAAATTCAAATGATCATCAAGCAGAGAATATACTTTTTCTGAATCTACAATTATTTTCTCTTCATATCATTCCTGTTTTCCACAAGGGCAGTGTTAAAATGTTATCTCAAAATAATTTTTTCGATACTCGAAGCCGTGACGGATTTTTCTGGCACAAGTTGTAAAACTGGTTTAACACTATTTAATCTAGTTTTAACTGCAAAAGGTTGCGAGGCAATTTACATGGACTGTAACTGCACGATGGTTAGTGTGCATTGTATCGCATCGCTGTTCAAATGTTGCTGGTTTCATTTATAAATGTGTCTCTGACGATAAGATACGAAGGAAGGAAGAAGGTTACTATTTGGTTATAATTGATAATTGCATCGACAGAGGGTTTGTTTTAATTTACGAAACGTTAATCAGTTCTCAGAAATCAACCAATATGTCATAATTATGACAAACAAATTAAAGAATAATCTAAAATGTAGAACTCTGGTTCCCGTTCACGCCCCCCTGCTGAACAAAACGTATCCTACTAATAGCGTGTCTTGATGTCGCGCTCACAGTTATAATCTCTACTTGGCCACGTCCACGTCCAAAAATCTTTCTAACACCTCTGCGAAAATTTCTGTTGGTTAGTCCGTAAACAATTGGATTGCAAGCACTGTTGAAGATACAGAGCTTTTGGGAAATGACATCCACGGCGTACGGGTTTGGCTCGCATCGAATGGCTTGCACACAAGCAGACACAACATACGGAGTCCAACATACTACGAAAGTACCGATAAGAACCGTTATTGTTATATTCGACTTCTTGGCAGCAATATATCGACGAAACACACTGATTGTATTGCTACGATTATTGTTAGTTTGAGATTGTTCATTTGTCGATGTATTATCCGATATTGCCGAGCTTTTAATTGCATGGACGCCAGTATCTGCTTTCTTTGCTTTCAAAGCCACCTTTAGAATATTGATATAAGATATTAGTATCACTAGAAATGAAGGTGTGATCACAAATCCAATCATACATACTAAGAAGATAGGTTTTGTATACCATCGTATGCTGCAAAGTGCTTGTGATGGTTCCAAACCTATTCCGTCCCACATTGCTACGGGAAATACAGACATGATGATACCATAAATCCATACAGTAAAACATACAATAATAACATGTTTAATTTGAACTCGCAGGTAGATGAATGGGTGCACAATATACAGATATCGTTCCATACTTATTAAGCCAAGGGATAAAATGGAGACCGTACACAACACGCAAATTGAAAATCCAACAAATTGGCAGAGAGCTCCATTTGGTCCACCCAACCAATGACACGTCACGCTGTAGTAGAAAGATAGAGGTTGGGTAATGATTCCTATTAATGCATCGGTGATTGCTAGATTAAACACACAAGTAAATGTAGCGTCGTGAAGTGTTTCCTCTCGTATAATTACTAGTATAGTAAGACAATTACCAATTAGAATTAGCACCATTGTACAGAAAATCAAAGTTGGCTGCACGTATAAAGCCACCGCTGAGTCCCCGCCACAGAGAGCATAATGTTGCGTTTGATTGTCACACATGGCTAGAACAAGCTTTTGTGAAGAGAAATTGGTCGTGCAATAACGCTTAAAGACAACCTTACCTTAAAGGCATATTAATTATTATGTGATCATTTCCAGATGGCGCCCTCTACCCATGATTTTTTTTAGAAAGTAGATTTTCTACAGAGTTACAGAGCGATACGATTCCTAATTACTGCACAATCATGGTTTTTAAGGGTTGGAAATAGATTGTTCGCTAGCGAACACTTTATTTTTACTCTATTTTCGTTCCACTCTATTTTCAACACCGCCGCGTCTCTAACCACTAAGCTAAGCGGTCAACGCTTGCCCAAGCAGCGATTTCGTACCCACGTATCAGCTCGGACGATGACGTCATCCAATCAATGATGTAGCATGCGCGTGGACATTTTTTGGCCGTAGTGAATCGTAGGGTTGGTTAATTAGAGTTGATGTTAATTGATATCCAAATAGGCCTAAGTGTTCGAAACTTTTAAGACACGCTGTTGCCATTACTTCAATTTCATTTGTTTTACACTAAGTACTAAAACCCCGACAAAACCATTGGCTTGTTTCCAATGCACGTTCGCAGAGAGCTGAAGAGTCGGTATCGTTCTTGCGTTTAGATGTTATGTCAGTCGTTGTCGGATGGCCGTGTAACCGTGTCCATCATGTTCATGTCTTTTTCTGCATCTATGTCTCTATCCCGGTTGTATATAAGGGAAGAAGTGCGCCACAAAATCGTGCTTACACTAAAATGCTAGGAACTTCATAATTGTTGTACATGACATCTGTGAACAAAGACTGAGAAAAATTCACACATTTGCCTAAATTGCTTAATTTAATTCAAAAGGGCAAAGGTACGCAACCATGTGTTTTATTTCTAATAAGGTTGTTTAAAATGTTTGTATTATTTTTTAATATGTTTTTTCGTGTGTGGCGTAAACACACCCCCACACAGGAAAATATTTACAATAAATGTAATTCCATTAATATTCTTTTGTTTTCGTTTATCTTTTATTTAAAAATACAATACAGTATCTAGCACATACGTTTGCGTACCTGCTCTTTTGAAATTCGTCTTCGAAAGTCTAACATGGCCGCCAATTAAATATGCAATTAGGAAATTTGTTTGCACTTTTCTCGTTCTTTGATATTAGGTGTCATTTACACCAGGTATAAAGTTTGAGTTTTAGAAAAATCAGTTTTGGTGCACTTTTCCCCTTAATGTAAGTTATCGATCTCGGCAATAGGGGCCTAGTTGTTTTCTGTATTGTGAAACCTGGATTGACAAAGGTTAACACAGCCGAAAGATCTTGTAATTAAATTTTAGATATTTATACTCATTTACAACTTGAGATTTACCCCTGCAATTCTTGCTTGAACTTTTATAATAAGAAATTGTATTTTCTCTCGTGGGAAAAAGAAATGGATCAAACAACATGATGAGGAAGTCAATCGACCTGGTTGATGAAACCGTCTAAATGTGAGTAAACATCCTGGATTTTTGTTCAACAAAATATCATTTCATTTTATATCTACAATCCTGATAAACTTATTTAAAGATTTATTATGTATTTATTTCAAATTACGTCGTACATGTTTTCAAAATACTTTGACCATTTTTAACTCTTCTTAATTCATTAAACACAAAATGAGATCAGCTTATTTAACGTTCATTGAACCGAATCGAGAAAATGTATAAACAAATCTAAAGAATAATTTTCATTTCACATCACTTTATTAGCATCATAGCACATACAATATCATCATAACACATACAATATCAATACACAATAAAGGAAACACATGTATAATGGAGACGTTTTGTCCCCACTAGGCAGTCTGGTCGTCAAGCTGAATAACACTTATTCTTCTAGACTCGTGTCTCGATGTGATCATCCTCTACATGGCCACGTCCTCTTCAACAAATCTTTCTAACATGCTCTGCGAAAAATAAATTGTTGTTTGTTAGTCCATATACAATTGGATTGCAAGCATTGTTGAAGATACAGAGCTATTGGGAAATGACGTTCCCGAAGTGTTAACATGATAACACCATAAATCCATTTACAGTCATCAAAAATAGTAATTTACCAGGTTATACATGTGCTGATAACTCTAAAGTAAAACTCCTACATACGAGGGTCATTCAATAAGTTCTACCTCCTACCTCATAACTTTGCTATTATACAAGCCAGTCGTATGAAATATTCAACAATTGAAGATTTAAATCACAGCTACAAAATCATAGTAGATTGGTCTGGATACTCATTGCTCTTTTCTGGATATGTAGTAAAAACCAAACTTCCATTTATTGCGACGGAAATGGGTAAAAAACAGCCAAATGTCTCCTAAGTGCTATTCATTTGGCCAATTCTAAGAGACAAACTGTACCTATCGGTCAATTACAATCGTTCTAAGTTACAAATATCTCTTGAACAGACTTTAAACAATGCAAGTGACTGATTTCTTGGCGGAAAATGCCCTCTTAACAGCCAGAAGCAGACCAGGACAGCCATCAATTTTATCCCTACCCTAGATAACCGCTGCAAAAGTCATATTTGCTTTTCATAGGAACTAAGAGATCTTCATTATACAGGACTAAATAGATATATTCAAAGTCTCTCGAAGATATATTTTTCTATCACTGACTACCTGATTATCTATTCTAAATGCATATAAGGAAAACTGATAAAGTTACTATCATGTTAAGATTTAACATTCGAGGCATCACTGTGGCTTGACCTGAAACAACGAACATTTGACTGAAAATCAGTATTCCAGTATGCTAAAGGTGTGTCAATACATTCGAGTTGATATAATAAACTGCTCACAAAAAGTTAGGAAACTTTTTTTAATCAACTATATTATTTATTATTTATTACCCTCTTTGTTTATGTTACATATAAATGGAAAGCTGAAGTTTACTATTTGCAAGCTACAAAGTTTAATATTGCCTACAATCTGATTTGTACATGATAGTTTAGCAATATATTCAGAAAACATCCATTGTTTTCTATTTTCAGTATATAAATCGGGCGGTTATACCTAATCATACAATACGGAGAGAAAACGAAAAACATGCATTTATCTTTGGGGTAATTTTCCGTGTCCGTTGTCCAAAATCTCTGTTTTGATTGCATCATTCAAAAGTGGATTAGGTATAAATTAGCATTTATAATAAATGTGTAGCTATATGATTCAGAGCTATAATCATGGCAAATGTCATGAGGCTGACATTCATATTAGCGATGTTATGAGTGAGGAGGTAGAACTTATTGAATGACCCTCGTATTAAATTATAAAGTTGTTGAGAAATTTCTCCTCGTTAAGTTCAGAAGTTACAATCCAAATGTAAGGTAAAGTACGATTTTCATTTTCACAATTTTCTTTTCAACACGGGATAGATATGGCAGGTAAATCGCAAAGAAGATTTCTTGAGAAACACCAGCATGCTTCACCTTCATCACAAGAACCCTGATTTCTGTCAAGAGTCTACTGGTTCCCATTTACATAATACATTGCAATGAAAAGCTTATAACACTGTTAAACGAGGGTCTTGAAGACATCCTGCTGCAAGTAGTACAATTTATGTGACTTCAATTCATTCCACTGTTGTTTTTCTTAAAGACCCTTTATTTTTTGAATAACACATTTTAGTTGGGATTCGACTTCTTTTCATATCTGTGGCGAAGATGACTATCTGTACTGTGTATCATTGTATTATGAAGGTGGAAGTCAGACGATCTCTAGCTGTTAATTACATGTTTTGCACTGTTTGTTTTGGGAAAATTCCTGTTGGCACCATAATGGTGCAAAGCATGCTGCACTACACAAGAAATCTTCTTTGGGTAATGCGTATGTACCGTTTGATCCATCGGAATAATGCGACCGTCCAACTATCCAACCTGGGCATCGACCGATGATGTAGCACTACTACTATACCAGTAAGGCCAACAACAAACAATTGTTATGTTGTTCTCGACCGACCGCTCGTCAGATTTAGGGCCGCTCAGATTTCTTTTGGTAAGATTTTTGTTGTTGTAAGATTCTTTTTTTTGGTAAGATTTTTTCTTCAGATTTTTTTAAATTTTTAAACAGTTTAAATAGCATTGAATATTACACTGAGTGTTTATAACATATATGTGTGACTCTTTGTGTGATTTTAACTTCTTGTTGGCTGAACTTTGAGCTTCCGCTGGTATAAGAAAATTTTAAAAAAGAAAAGAAAAGAGCCGCCCGCCCGCCCCTCCTCTCTGAGAGCTGTGGAGGACAACATCATTTTTGTATTTTGGCCTAATCATGCAGTAATCAATAGTTTCCCCGTAACTGAGTGCGCGTGTAGAAAAGCAAAATACGAAAACGGAAAGCGTACTTTATTTTACTTTTGGTATTGTAACTTCCTTGATATCAAACCATTATCTTCACCCAGGTTCTTCACATGCAATGTCTCAAATTAAAGAGGAAAACTTTTTCAACAACTACATAATTTGATATTTTTAAGTCGGAGTAATACCTATGTATAAGTTATAAAAACATGTATTACCTGGTAAGTTAATTTTTTTGAGGACTGTATGAAGACACAAAATAATCTGAACATGTTGGTAGATGCAAGGATGTACAATAAACACTCCATACTTATCGAGCCAAGATATAAGCAAATACGCTGGACATGCCAGAAAAAGGTGTACCATTCAAATCATCACCCTCAGATGATTGTGACATTGCTTTGTTTCATTTTTATCTATTTTTTTTTTTAAATAAGAGGACTATTATATCTGCACAATATATCAATTTTATTGCTGCATAAAAAGTGGCGTGTAATCTTTCATTACATTATGGCCACATTTTAAAACGAAAACCGGCAAACTAATAATAAATTTTGCTATATGCGAGGAATGATTATATCCACCTTACTGGATCCATAAGTGAAACCATTGAAACCAACAATTAATTGAAAAAAAAGTGCTGTATATACGAAACGTCTGACAATTCGGAAATGTCATTACCGCTGGGGATTACGCGCTATTAGTGATACAATGAGTGTGTCTTTAAAGAATTTGATAATGTGATAATAATGATATACAAATTTAAGAATTTGATAAGTGATAATAATGATATACGAATATAAATAATTTGATAATGTAATAATAATGATATACAAATTTAAAGACCGTCATATATATAATATTTACTACATGTATTGCGGCCTCTTGAGACTCTAAATAAAGACTTTGTATAAATTAGCGCTCGTTATTCTAGTGCCCACGTACATCTTTGGGGCCCGTGATAGCGAAGAGGGACCGGGATTGCGACCGTGTATTTTTAAGATGTTTTTAAATTTCCTTCACGCAAGTTCAGCCTAGTCTTCATATTATTGTAAATTTAAAGTATATCTAAAATGGAGAACTCTGGTTCCCGTCCTCATCCTCCAGCTGAATAGTATTTATCGTGCTAACAACGTGTCTTGATCTCATGATCATAGTTATGTCCTCTACTTGGCCACGTTCTAATCCACAAATCTTGTTTACACCTATGCGAAAGTTTCTATTCGTTAGCCCATATACAATTGGATTGCAAGCACTGTTGAATATACAGAGCCATTGGGAAATAACGTCCACGGCGTACGGGTTTGGCTTGCACCGAATGGCTTGCACACAAAAAGATACAACATAAGGAGTCCAACATACTACGAAAGTACCAATGAGAATCGTTACAGTTATATTTGACTTCTTAGCAGCAATATATCGACGAAGCACAATGATAGCATTGCTACGATTATTACGATTACTGTTACTAGCTTGAGACTGTTCATTTGTTGTCGATGTTGTGTCCGACATTGCCGAGCTTTTAATTGCATGGAAACCAATGTCTGCTTTCTTTGCTTTCAAAGCCACTTTTAGAATGTTGATATAAGATATTAGTATAATTATAAATGAAGGTGTGACAACCAAGCATATCATGCATACCATGTATACAGGGTTTGTATACCACCGTATATTACAAAGTGCTTGAGCTGGTTCCAAACCTACTCCGTCCCACAGTGCTACTGGAAATACAGACATGATAACACCATAAATCCATACAGTAAGACACGCAATAATAACATGTTTAATTTGAACTCGTTGGTAGATGAATGGGTGCACAATATACAGATATCGCTCCATACTTATTAATCCAAGGGATAAAATGGAGACCGTACACAATACGCAAATTATAAATCCAACAAATTGACAGAGAGCTCCATTTGGTCCACCCAACCAATGACACGTCACGCTGTAGTAGAAAGATAGAGGTTGGGTAATGATTCCTATTAATGCATCGGTAATTGCTAGATTAAACACACACGTAAATGTAGCGTCGTGAAGTGTTTTCTCTCGTATAATTACTAGTATAGTAAGACAATTACCAATTAGAATTAGCACCATTGTACAGAAAATCAAAGTTGGCTGCACGTATAGAGTCAGCGCGGAATCCCTTTCACAGGGAACATGATCTTGCGTTAGGTTATCGCACATGACTAGTGTAAGACCTTATGAACAAATATGGTCGTGCAATTACTATTAAACGCAATCTTACTTAATATCGACCAGCATTTTACAAATCTTTAAACGTGAGTGAACACATATAATACCATGGAAACAGTGGCGTATTCATATTGGATTTTCTGTACAGGATGCCACATCAAACTGTGAAATTATCGAAATTGTTTAAGTGGCGATTCACAATTTTGCTCAGACGAAACTTTTATATGACTTTGCTTCATATCATATGACCTTGATCCCCCTACTAAAGACGATAAGACACGTTTGGTCAATATTAAATGCAAGGACATTTCTGAAGCAAAACCTTAGAATAAAATGGATTATTAATCATCTTTACATAAGTGTTTGAAGCTTTTTACACACAGTTTTAATTGAATTGTTACATAAAGTACTATTAAAACCCCATGAACGCAGGCCTCGTTCTTTGGTTTTGATGTGCAATCAGTGGCTGTCTGATGTCTGTATGGCCGTCTTCATCATGCGTTCATGTCTCTTTCTGGTTTTCTATCTATATAGTTTTATGTATGCTTTCAATATAATTGGAGTAAACACGTAGCGTAAAGAAGATGACGTATTCTTAATGGCGTTTAGACAAAGTGTGCAGATTCTTGTTAGTACACTACGTTTGGTTGGTTTATAATCAAATCAGGTATTATTACTAAACATTTGCACAGGTATATTTGAAACTAATGATAACATAGACATCCTGGGATCCATGTTATAGGAATTGGAAATGATGTCTAGGTTCCATATTCTAGAATGTAATAGTATCGTCCAGTACTGGAACACCCAATATCGCTCGATACTGGTACAAAATCAGTGTTCCAGACTCCAGTATCACTCGATGTTGTTAATAATTTTCCAATTTTTGAGCAACACAGGAACAAAAAAGTATCGATAGATACTGGAACATTTTACATGATCCAGTATCGGACAATAATGGGACAAAACGTTGCAGTATCGAGCGATACTTGATTGAACATATAACATGTTCCGGTATCGACCGATATTTGCAGTTTTTATGTTCCAGTATTGAACGACACCGGTATACCAGTATCTGGGACCTATAGCCTGTAGTACAACTTTTCCTAGGAATCATATGAATTCATTTCTTTATATATTAACACGGGAAAAGGGATATTGATTGTTGATACATTATCATCTCTATTCATTTATTCATGTTCAGTTATTCCTGCAGAATTTAGTGAATTACATGGCTAATTCAATCGTACATATTGGGATCATTACAATTATACCAAAAGTAAATGCCAAAGATTGTGGACATTATCATTTGATATACTATTGATAAAATATGTATACTTTTACAGGCAACGTGTCATACAGTACCTTCTTTTCACCATATTATTTTTCATCGTTTGAACTTAAGTTATTCTATGTTCTAAAGGTTAGGTTCTACATATTTACGATAATATACAGGGTGAATACAAAGATACCCATTGTGCACGGATTGAAACGGCTATTTGACCTTGATTTGTGCATTGAACCATGACATTGGGTCGTTTTCATAAAGCGTGTTTTAACTTCGGAAATGATTAAAGTAGGACTAATAAATCGAGGGGAAAGTAAGCAAAATGTGCTAAGTCCATCAGATATCAAAATTGACATTCTAGCAGAAACGTGTTTTACTTGTAGAAAAATACAACTTTTGCTTTTTATTTAAAGTTCGTATCTCATACCGTTGCGGAAATATTACAATTTATGTTTTCGGATTTTTTCGGTATTTTCCGGACAATTTGAATTAAAATACTTTTTAAAATCTTTCATTTGAAATACCAAATGACAGCTATAATTGATATACATTTAGTCTTACGTAAGCAAAAATTCAAATGACGATCAATCTTTCGGAAAATCCAAAAATTTAGGGAAAATTACCATTTTAGGCCATTTTATCGAAAATATTCAATAAGGTATGAAAAGAAAAGAAAGTTGATATTTAAAATTCATTCTTTTTTATTTCTAAGTCATTTGACAACTTCTTTAAAATAGAAATGCAGAACGTATACCATATTGGTTACAAAGAATGTTCCTAGAAAGTGAATTAATCTGTTTAATGGCAAAACGTAATAAGTCCATAGTACAGGGTGTATCAGAATCAACTGTACCGTGGCAATACGATTTATTACGGTATGAATTCGATTGATATTGTTCGAAACGTTTTCCTATAATATCTTGCGCAAACGCACAGCTTTCATAAGAATATGAAATTTTGAAAATCGGACATTTCTGATGGAAAATACAGACTTTCTGGTAAAGATGGGAGATGTCAATTTTGGTCGAAATTATAAATTTAAAAAATCTGTAAATTTACTAACCCTACCTGAGATATCCATCCGTTCATACATGTAGGACAGGGTTTTTTTTGGTCGCCATATCTCAACTTTTCACATCACTTGTATAACTATTTATTATTTGCATACTTTTGTGTGTGAAATTTTGAGATAAATTTTGATTTTTAATCCGCAAATAAACCGGGATTTGTTCTGCTTGATTGGTTTTAACTGTCCTTTCTTTGGCGGGAGTTTTGAATATTGCTTATGTGGTGTAGGCTACATTGTTTGAAATGTTGGGGGGTACAGTAGTGGTAGAGAGGATTGATTTAAATTGAAAACACATTTTTCATTGATTTTCGATTATGTCTTGCCACACGAGAAAAAAAGAGATATCTCAATGAAATTAACATATAATATAGGAAACATGTTCACCTTTATATTGCAGTTGATTAAATTTAAAACAATAATAATTTTGTATTTTTTTATGTATTTTAGAAACACGGTACAGTTAATTCTGATATACCCTGTATTTTGGAAACAAAAGAGATAATAACAAATTAACAAAGGTTCAAATGAAATATGACATTTTTGACCAGAAATGAGATACTTAAAACAATAGAATACATAAGAATTAAATACATGCGTTAATATACAAAATGTTCGACTTCGCGACGGACTTGGACGCACAAAATTTATCATAACTTTGCTGAGGAATATCCGATTTTGTTCAATTTTGAAGCAAAAGAAAGCCAATTCTCTGGACCGTAATTTAAATCAAAAAAAACCAAATTCCATAATATAAAACCTCCCAACCCCTTCCCCCTCGAGCGTCTCAATTGTTAAAATCAACCATCCGAAAAAAATGAGAGAAATATTGGGACATGTTATTTTTCAAATATAATATACAATACAAGGTATTTGCAAGATCAATATTCTGTCGAAGTCAGAAACAAATACACACTACTAAATGACACCTGTGATGACAATCCAACAGTGAGATATGGAAACTTTATCACAGCAAATCAAGAAACTGCCGAGAAACTACTACCAAAAATATGTAAGAAGAGGCAAAAGGCATTGTGTTATAGTAGAAAAGTAGAAACTGCCAGAAAGAAGCTATGGCAGACATATGAGAAACATGTCACAAACGAATGTAAAGAGTCTGCACAAGAGTTTGAAGCAGGTAAACGAGAACTCGACCAAGCCTATGATGAAGTAAATTCTGAATACCTGGACAAGAAATTAAAAGAAGTGGAAAAGGCAACCCTAAACATGCAACACAGATTATCTTGGGAGCTCAGCTCATTAACGAAGTAATTGGAAGGAAAACCTCTAGGAATGGTATCCTCAAAGGAAAGACAAAGGAAGAACGTGTCAATAATTGGTACTGCCACTTCCAACAACTCCTAGGAAATCCACCGGTAGTGACTGATAAAGATGAAGACATCCCAAAGATTTTCGAAGAACTACCAATTAAGTGTACTGCCTTCAATAACACTGAGTACCAGAAAGCCAAGAAATCTATCAAGGAGGGGAAAAGTTTTGGAGAGGACAACATTCCACCTGAACTCCTGACAAGATGCAATCTTGATGATCTAATACTGGATATCTGTAATAAGGCCCTCCTAGAAAAACAAAAACCTGACCAGTGGGCAATATTGAACCTGATACCAGTCCCAAAATCTGGTGACCTAAGTCAAGCAGGAAACTACAGAGGCATATGTCTGAACTCTATTGTGGCCAAGACATATAACAGAATGATTCTCAACAGAATAAGACCTCACCTAGATGAATTACTTCGAACTAACCAGAATGGCTTCCGCGAGGGAAGAGGCACTACCTCACACATTCTTGGACTCAGGAGAATCATCGAAGGTATACATTCCAATAATCTCTCTGCGGTCATAACATTCATTGATTTCAAAAAGGCATTCGACACCATACATCGTGGGAAAATGATCAAGATACTCAAAGCATACGGTGTCCCACAGGTTATAACAGATGCAATTGATGAAACTTACAGAAACACAAGAGCCAAAGTCATATCACCTGATGGCGACACGGAACTGTTCGACATCCTAGCAGGAGTACTCCAAGGAGATACCCTTGCCCCCTACCTATTCATAATCATCCTTGATTACTGCTTAAGAATAGCTATCAGTGGGAGAGAAGAGGAACTAGGATTCACCCTCAAGCCTAGACAAAGTCGAAGAATAGGGCCAAAGAACGTCACTGATCTTGACTTTGCAGATGACATAGCGTTACTTTCTGACACTAAGGAGCAGGCCCAGAAGTTGCTGAAATATGTTGAGGAAGCAGCACTCAAAACTGGGCTCCACATGAATGCCAAGAAAACCAAATGCATGGTATTCCACCAAGCACAAGCGGTACAGCTAAAAACCTCTGATGGAAGTAACCTAGACAACGTAGAGGACTTCAAGTACCTGGGAGCTTGGGTTGGTAGTAGCCAGCATGACATAAAAGTACGTAAAGCACTTGCTTGGAAGGCCTGCAATGCTCTGAACAAAGTGTGGAAATCCAGCCTCTGTCGAAAAATCAAAATCAGACTTTTCCAAGCTACTGTTCAAAGTGTTCTACTGTATGGAGCTGAGACATGGACCATCACCAACAGACTGAATAAATCTCTAGATGGATGCTACACTAGAATGCTGAGAACTGCACTCAACATTAGTTGGAAAGATAAGGTACCAAACAAAGACCTGTATGGAAACTTACAAAAGGTATCAGAAAACATCACAGATCGAAGGATGAGATTTGCAGGACATTGCATGAGAAGAGAAAATGAGATTGTATCCGACCTGCTGCTATGGAGACCCAAACACGGACACACATCTGTCGGCCGCCCAGCCTTAACATACTTGGACAACTTGGCGAAAGACACAGGACTGAGGAATGATGAGGAGATGAAAGCATGCATGAGGGACAGAGTAGTTTGGCGAGCCATCACGAAGACCGTTCGAGAACGACATAAGTAAGTAAGTAAGTAAGTAAGGTATTTATTTCAAACTACGTGTATGCAAAATAATTATAAACATTTCCAATAACCCTTTAATTCATTAAACACAAAATGAGATCAGCTTATCAAAGTTTCTTTTCTTATATCTGTAATGACCTCATCCGCCTTGTTGGACCCAAGTTAAATATCTTACTATGAAAAGTGCTGATTACGCCCAATTGTAAAGACATAATCATTTTATGGCCCGAATTGATAATAATTATAAATAAATCTGAAAATAATATTTATAATGGAGAGGTTTTGTCCCCTTTGGGCAGTGTCTGGTCCTCGGGCTGAATAACACTAATCCTTCTAGAAGCGTGTCTCGATGTGATCATATGTCCTCCACGTCCACATCCAAAAATCTTTCTAACACCTCTGCGAAAATTTCTGTTTGTTAGTCCGTAAATAATTGGATTGCAAGCACTGTTGAAGATACAGAGCCATTGGGAAATGACGTCCACGGCGTACGGGTTTGGCTTGCATCGAATGGCTTGCACACAAGCAGACACAACATACGGAGTCCAACATGCTACAAAAGTGCCGATAAGAACCGTTATTGTTATATTAGACCTCTTGGCAGCAATATATCGACGAAACTCGCTCATTGTATTACTGAGATTGATCTTACTACCTTGGGGCTGTTCCTTAGTGGATGCCGCTCCCGATATGGTCGAGCATGGGTTCTTCATACTCTGATCTAGTTTCTTGGCTTTCAAAGCTAGCCTCAAAATGTTGAGATATGAAATAAGTATCATCAAAAATGAAGGCACGAGCACTAAGATAACCATACATAGCAAATAGACAGGATTTGTATACCACCGTACATTACAAAGTGCTCGTGATGGTTCCAAACCTACTCCGTCCCACATTGCTACGGGAAATACAGACATGATAATACCATAAATCCATACAGTAAGACACACAATAAAAATATGTTTAATTTGAACTCGTTGGTAGATGAATGGGTGCACAATATAGAGATATCGCTCCATACTTATCAATCCAAGGGATAAAATGGAGACCGTGCACAACACACAAATTGAAAATCCAACAAATTGGCAGAGAGCTCCATTTGGTCCACCCAACCAATGACACGTCACGCTGTAGTAGAAAGATAGAGGTTGGCTAATGATTCCTATTAATGCATCGGTAATTGCTAGATTAAACACACACGTAAATGTAGCGTCGTGAAGTGATTCCTCTCGAATAATTACTAGTATAGTAAGACAATTACCAATTAGAATTAGCACCATTGTACAGAAAATCAAAGTTGGCTGCACGTATAAAGCCACAGCCGAGTCCCTTTCACATGGTACATCGTCCCCGACATCGTCTTGCTGAAGATTATCACACATGGCTCCTACATTTAGATTGCATTACCAATTAACGGCAACATGGATATTCATCAAGCAGATTCGTCAAATTCATTATTCAGGAATTGTAAACATACACATATACATGGCGGATTTCGTCGGAGTATTATTGAAATTGAAACACATTATCAGAGTAATCCGTATTTTCGGGTAGCGCTTAACATATTTAAAGCATGTTGCCTCACCAAAATAAAATGGATGACTCGAGAGTTTTACAAATCAATATCAAATCAGGAAGTGGTAGACACACGACACACAATTTCATTTTTTCTGTCTTGATATCTAGATTATTCGATTCATTCATCGAATCACGTGGCTTTCAAACAGTATTCTCAAATTTGTCGCAAAGATGAAAACAATTTCTTTGTAAAAGAACAGAAAATCTCTAAATAAAATGAATGACGTGTTTAAAAAACCCAAATTTGATTACTCCAAAGCTATAAGAATGTTCTTTCATCTAAAATATGCACACGTATTAGACTGGATATATGAATGGAAGTTATATTGTATTTGTGATATCCAGTAGACCAGCCAAAGGCAATAAATGTGCTTTAAAATAATTTATCACGGCATTTTTAATTACAGCTTGACACCCAGGCTAATTCAAGTCCTTAAACTTAAATAGTTACCTTTCGAATGAAGGGGGGGGGGGGGGGGGGGTGACAAAAATAGATTTTTGGGCCGTTTTCAGCCTAATTTTTTTGGGCAAAAAATATGTTTTTGCGTTTTCTGTGTAATTTTTATCTTTGAACAATTTACTATCCACCAATAATCAGTTCGGCGTCGTTTAATGTATATTTAAGGAATAATTCGTACCTAAAGCTGCTAAAATATATGGAAAATAAAGGCGCAAGGGAGTACAAAAGAGCACTTTTCTCAGTTTTATAGTTTTATTTGCCACTTATATTAGCTAGTTGCTTTCAAATCTATCACATGATGCTTGATTAAATCAACAAACTAGTTTGACATGACATGACATGGTCTATGACATTTATAGATAATTTTATGATGACAAATAGGGTAAAATTTAACATTAAAGGGGCATTCAAGGATTATTTAACATGAGTGTATAGAATAACTAATAGTGATTTAGAGGCGTATCTAGGCGGGGTCTTCCATGCACCCCAGGACTCACTAAACCAACTTTTTGAACTTACTTTCATGGTCCTAAAATATATTAAGGATGTTACCAACATTAATTTTGGTGTTCTAAAGGGTTATTCAAGATGGCATGCAAAATGGCCGCCAAAATGATCAAATCTCATAAATAAATAATTTCCCTACAGAAAGACCCAACATGAGAGGCTCGTCTGTCCGTATACCAGACCAGTCATGTCAGAACCAGTGCACGGAGGGCTGCGCCACGTTTTGGGAGCATTTAGATCCAAATGCTCCCGATCCATCAAGAAAACTACTCCTTCCACTTCCATTGTAATTGGTTGACTATAAGGATTCATGTCAATAAAAACCAACGGGCGGCGAGATTGTTTATGTTATACCGAAATAATTTACCTTGACTCAGGCGCCCTCCGTGTAGTGAATGACACGTGGGTTCGGTTTTCAGATGTTGGTTCAGTCAACAGACTTTTTAAGTTTAATAAATAACCTTAAATTGAGACCATATTTGTTAATGATCATATAAACACAACACAGTAAGTCCCCTCTCAATAGTTCGCCATAACGTCGTAAGGTAAAACATTTTACCAATAAAACTTACTTAAAAATAATCATATGACTGTTTCCTAAGTGTTGTTTTGAAAATGAAAGATGTCCATGACTGCATATAGCTGAATGAGCTCAAATGGAAGATAAAAACTGCCCTTCTCAAAAGTCACAGCCGTTTTCGTCTTCCATTTGAGCTCATTCAGCCATGAAGTCATGGACATCTTTCATTTTCAAACAACACTTAGGAAACAGTAGTCATAGGATTATTTCTAACTAAGTTTTATTAGTAAAATGTTTTACCTTTACGATGTTATAACGAACGATTGAGAGGGGGACTTACTTGTGGTGTTGTGCTTAGTTAGCCTATGTATTTTCTTCTAATTTTCTTTCTACTTAAGAAGGCATAGTCGTTATCATCTGAGATGCAACGGAGTAACACCTGGTGCAGTGGTCATCCTGCCGCTCCATTAACGTTTTTGGGCTTATGAAATGAGAAAATATTCCCACGATGCCGATTTTACGCTCTGATTGAAATTTCCCCTCGAATGATCTACTACCACAAACCACGCTTTTCTCCCACTCTCTTGCTCTCTGACAGTCTGACAAGGTTACACCCTTAAAAGTCTATGTATTAACAGTTCGTGCTTGTTACGTTTTTATTCTGGAGTCCTCGATTCCTCCAATCGTTTGGACGAAACATCAATAAGTAAAATTGATTTTGTCGAACAAGATATTCAGGCAATACTTCAAACCTATAATAAATCTATTTGCAAATGAAGTACGTGCACGTGATTTGATACAACAGTAGGCTGTTAATAAAAGGTTCGAGTTTATTAATTTCATCTTTCAAATAGTAAAAGCATTCACGGTGCATTCAAATACGCATGGTAAATAATTCATTTATAAATCTATCTCATCACCATCAGTAGGAAATCAATCACATAACTTCATCTGTAATTTGGTTTCAGTCGTTGTAGAAATCCAATAAATAGTGAATAGATTACGCCATGTGTAATCTCGTTCTTGCTAAACTAGCAGCTTCGTCAGACTGGCAACTATGTCTAGAGGCACCAGGAATTAGAGATTTCCTGTTGTAGATGACGCCGTTGTAGAGGGTGTACTTCCGACGAGTTGATCGTAGATGTTGTGCAGTGTGTAAGCCCCCTCATCTTTGTTGAAAGTGTTACGTGTTCTCCCACCTTCTCCCGATCCAGATTGCCTATTTTAGCCATCTGGTGGTCTTGTATGATTCGCGGTATTGTCAAAACACTAACACTGATACTATTGTTACTGGGCGTACGGTATTACTTTAAAATTTAGCATTACATTATTTGATATAAAACATGTGGGGAAATATTGCCGTACGTGTTTCAGAATAAATTGGGTCACTCCCTCTTTACTTGTCAGTTTATACTCACATTTATTTACTGTCTCTACCACTCCTGTACGAGTGTCACTGCACTTTTTTCAAAAAATGAACACTCAGGAAATAAACTGATTTTATCCGATGTCCGAACCTGATAAGCATTTTAAGTGACAATGACATTCTGTGGATATGATATTCACCAAATCTTGAAAATGTCCGACTAGCGGGTAAGTACTTTTGTTATATATATTTGGTTTATTTTATTTGTTGGCCATATTTTTTTAAAGAAAATATTCCAATTTCGATTCAATGAGAGTTAAGATGGACATTGATAATGGTTTAAATATGTTGTGTCAAAAATAAGCGTCCAACAAAATTATGATAAAAGAGCGGTCGAAGATGCCCGTGGCCCAAATATGCCCAATGGTGGGGCGTTCTTTAAAAGCGGTCATAGGTGCAGTGGACCCTGTTGTGCGTAACCGCCCAGAGCGGAGCATGTTTATATAGAGCCCCGCAGGGTTCCGGAAGATACACTAATCGAAGTCACAATGAATGCTATCTTCATCAGTAGATGACACGCCGGTGCATTTGCAAGTTTTGTGATTTTATAATGGTTTAAATGTGTTGTGTCAAAAATAAGCGTCCAACAAAATTATAATAAAAGAGCGGTCGAAGATGCCCGTGGCCCAAAGATGTCCAATGGTGGGGCGTTCTTTAAAAGCGGTCCTAGGTGCAGTGGACCCTGTTATGCGTAACCGCCCATATAGCGGAGCATGTTTATATAGAGCCCCGCAGGGTTCCGGAAGATACACTAATCGAAGTCACAATGAATGCTATCTTCATCAGTAGATGACACGCCGGTGCATTTGCAAGTTTTGTGATTTTATAATGGTTTAAATGTGTTGTGTCAAAAATAAGCGTCCAACAAAATTATAATAAAAGAGCGGTCGAAGATGCCCGTGGCCCAAAGATGTCCAATGGTGGGGCGTTCTTTAAAAGCGGTCCTAGGTGCAGTGGACCCTGTTGTGCGTAACCGCCCATATAGCGGAGCATGTTTATATAGAGCCCCGCAGGGTTCCGGAAGATACACTAATCGAAGTCACAATGAATGCTATCTTCATCAGTAGATGACACGCCGGTGCATTTGCAAGTTTTGTGATTTTATAATGGTTAAAATGTGTTGTGTCAATAATAAGCGTCTAACAAAACTATGATAAAAGAGCGGTCGAAGATGCCCGTGGCCCAAATATGCCCATGGCCCAAATATGCCCAATGGTGGGGCGTTCTTTAAAAACGGTCCTAGGTGCAGTGGACCCTGTTGTGCGTAACCGCCCAGAGCGGAGCATGTCTATATAGAGCCCCGCAGGGTTCCGGAAGATACACTAATCGAAGTCACAATGAATGCTATCTTCATCAGTAGATGACACGCCGGTGCATTTGCAAGTTTTGTGATTTTATAATGGTTTAAATGTGTTGTGTCAAAAATAAGCGTTCAACAAAACTGTAATAAAAGAGCGGTCGAAGATGCCCGTGGCCCAAAGATGTCCAATGGTGGGGCGTTCTTTAAAAGCGGTCCTAGGTGCAGTGGACCCTGTTGTGCGTAACCGCCCATAGCGGAGCATGTTTATATAGAGCCCCGCAGGGTTCCGGAAGATACACTGATCGAAGTCACAATGAATGCTATCTTCATCAGTAGATGACACGCCGGTGCATTTACAAGTTTTGCGATGTTATTCCTGTACGAGTGTCACTGCACTTTTTTCAAAAAATGAACACTCAGGAAATAAACTGATTTTATCCGATGTCCGAACCTGATAAGCATTTTAAGTGACAATGACATTCTGTGGATATAATATTCACCAAATCTTGAAAATGTCCAACTTTCCTGTTTTTTATTGCGGGGTGCACTTCTTCAACATTCAAATCGGGACATACATGTATATCAAATAGGTAGATGGGCTGGGGGATTTAAAAAGTTAGAAGCACGCTCAATGGTTCTAGCCTTGAGTATCATCGTCTCATTGATGCTGGTCTTCTTGCGTATTAGCTTCATGATCGGAACAGTGTTGTGTACTATATCCCCAGCCAACATCATGGGCCCACAGTGGGCCCTCATGGGACCCTTAATATTTTGGCCACTTTGGCCCGTATACAGGCCAAAGTAGCCAAATTATTAAGGGTCCCACGAGGGCCCACTGTGGGACACCCGCGATCGATGTTCGCTGGGATATTGCACGAAGCAGTTTGATTACTAAATGTATTTGTGCTTGTGTGCTTTAGTACCCATCTTCTAAATGGGGCACAAAGTGGTGTTGACATCTTTTTATTTTAATTAATTTACTTCAGAATTCAAGATGAACATTAAAAAAGTCCATTATTGTTGTTTCTACTCACAAAAACACAGCAAAACTTGATTAAAACAATAATATCGCTATTTATTGAAACTTGATTAAAACGCCCTCTATGTAAATATGGTTCCCGTTATGTATCACGCATACTGCAGGGGGACACTGTCTGACATAAAACGCTGATCTGATCAGATCAGCATTTTTTGAATCGACGTTTGTCGTACAAAGAGGGCTGATTTTTCTTAATCCTTATAGGTGTAAGTTCATACATGCAATATAATTGTAAAAATATACCAATCCCAGTTTTAATCATAATTTAGGGCGCAGCCTCCAACACATCTCTTAGTGCCCCTTTAATATACATCTGTAATTCACTTCACTGCATAACGGAGTTTAATAAATGATACACACTTTAACAGAAGCTTTTACCACCATTTTACGTCTGTAATACAAAAACAAAGACTACGTGACATTTGCAAAACCAAAAACCAAAGCACCGACGCTTTCAAAATAATAATTTGGGAGGTTTCATAATAACCACGAATATTCTTTCTGAAACAATGACATACTGCACGTTTCAAAGGTTCCATTAAGCATGTCTTAAAAGTGATCTTTCCGGCATGCGTCTCTGAGCTTGGCCTTGGCAGAAAGCGGCTGCAAAGTTGGAAAGGTTTCTGAAAAATCTGTTTATAATGGCAAAAACTAATAGCGCGTGAAATTTGGAAAATGTTAAATAAAGTCTACCATACTATCCTCGTGTGGATTTATTAAGTTTCGCTAGTCCTAGGTTCTGCTCGAATCATGCTTATATGCCAATCTCAAACTAGGTCCGAGCCCAGGACCAGGCTCCGTACAAGTAACCGGACAAGACAACACGTACGTACCTACAAACGGTGTTTGGAGTCCGGTTTGGTTAACTATCCCCAAGGTGTCAGGTACATGCAGAGAGTTGATTAAATGTGTATGCAGATGGAGTGTTCAATATGCACCTGCGGGTCTTATTAATCATGAATGCACTGGCATTTGTAAATGTAAATGTGCCAAATAGTGAGAAATCAAGAATAACGATGCTGTCATTGTTCTATCTCATTATTAAAATAGGCAGACATTTCTTAGACTGCCAGTTAATTGATAACTGTTTATTGCGGGTATGATTAAGTGATGGATAAACCAAAAAATATGAACCCTCGTCTACAAAAAAGTCCATGTACGTATTGCTCTATCTGCTTGGAGATAGCGAAGACCACGGAAACTACATAGCTTCATACCACGGAATGAAATCCGCCATAGGCATTACATGGAGAAAATAGTACAGATTTGCACTGCAGTCCTCTGTGTAGGGAGTGTTGACAATAGCAAGGTCGTTTGACTATTGTGTTTGTGCATGTTTGTGACGACTGACCCCGTTTAACAATCTTCATAGCTTTCATATAGGGCTTGGGTGACCTAACTATTGACTGTATTCACATGTTTTTCATTTCATTGATTTTATTTTAGCAAGGATTATTCATGGATGCAAAACACAAAGCTGAGTGGAAATAATAAAAGAAATCACGTGAAGGACTTATTTACGGCACCATCCATCTTTTTAAAGTCTGTTTAAGTTTTCGGAACTATAATACACACGTTGGACGGATTACCTTTTAAATTGCCCGCCCAATGAACATTTCATAGTTTGAGCAGCTCACGTGGTATTGAAGGTCATGCATTACATTTATGTAAATGGTAGTATAGTCAGGGGTCTGCCTCTCAGCTTGCCGATCGGGTCCACTTTTAAATTGAACTTAGTCAGCATAGAATTGGTGGCGCTATACCGATCAGGCGTGATTGCACAGGGATTGCAGACGTGATTGTAGCAGACGACGCAACGCTGGCCACGCGTCTCTCAGACGACCCAATTTGGCAACGGGAGTGCACCATTTTGAATTATTTTTAACAGTCATCGCCCGGTTAACGATAAAAATCCTTCTTAAAATTCGCGATTACGACTTTCCTATCCCAAAGTTAATAGTATCCCTGGTATAGTGGCCACGTGTCATTGATTTATAACGGATTAGTTTTAGGATTACGAAACTGTGTCTATATATCACTAAAGAAGTCCTCTGTCCATGCTTGTATCGATCAACTGTGAACCATATAGGCCTACATGGTGTCTCTAAAAATTGTGCACGTGTTAACCCACATTTATTTGAACGTTATTGTCATCTAGAACCAACAATGGCCAACCATTCACAAAAACCACAACTTAACAAAAGACCATAAGTAGCAGAACTGAAAAGCAGTGAATTGTAATCAACGTATTGTCCCATTGTACTCCATCCATGCATGTCTTCTTCAATACTAATGGTACAGTGTAAAACCCGAGAAAAGTGCTTCCCGTAAGACATTCCGTTACCCCTATCGTGTTGGAGCATGCGGTTGGTATAGACATGTGGGGCATTGTCTCCTCGATAAGAATATCGCTGTTGGTAAATTAAAATCGTGTGTTAATTAGCTTTAATTAACCAAAATAAAGAATCAATACCTAAATTTAATGCAGTATATACCATTTTAGCAACACTACTCTATTGAATTTACGGCGAACTCACTAATGTGTTTCTTTGTGCTGCTATTGAATGGAGTTGCCACCTCCCGTTCGAATCCCATTGATCATGAATATTTTTAAGGAAACAAACGCGAGTTCCTTTTAGGAATATTTACTGGTATTGTTCTCAGGTATGCAGCTATCGCTCGTAAATCCGACGTCATTCGTCTTAGCATGCTGTATTCAGCTCTGTGTACTAAAGTGTGACATGGAGGGTCTGGATTCTCTGAATCGTCAGATAACTACGGACGAGCTCGGGACTGACAAGGTTATTTTATTGAATAATTTTAGAAGCATAATCAAATCTAGCTACTTGGCAATAAGGATATCGATTTAAAATGATTATGAGTTAACAGTTTCATGCTTGAAAAAGGGACGCGATGTTTATCTTTTATTCCTTTAGGCCTATATTCATGATATTGAAACAAGTAATCGCAACCAATATCGAGGTCCGTATTTAATTACGTTAATTTCATACAATTCTAAATAAAAATCAAATAATTACATATTTGGCATTCTCATTTTTGGTCGTTTACTGTTTCGCGGGCGGGAAACAGTACGCCTAAACACAGAAAGGTCAATTTTAATTGGCCTAGAACACCTCGAGTCATTATATTGATGTTAACTTCAGGATTATTTAATTTGAAATAGGCTAATTTATGCTTTTATATTAGAGATACGACATCGTTTTGGTATATAATTTGTTACCCGTAAGCCATCCAGTTTGTGGTTTCGGGTTGTTATCTCAGTTGAAGATCCTGAGGAAAACCCACGTTAAATGCTGTGAAATTTATGCCAAGATCTGGAAGGCCTTTTTAAAATGAGGTAACGTCGTGTCTTTAAGAATTAAAAAAAAGTGTTGCAATTGATTCAAAAAAGTGTTGCAATTGATTCACCGTCAATACAAATGACTCGTGGAGGCAGATCCCTTAGTGCTAGACTCATTGAACTGCATAAATCTCATATGGTAGTATTTAGGTCACTTACTTAACAACCAATGATTCCCCCTACAACAAGCCATAATAGGCCTATGCCCTAAATTTCCATTTCAATTGCCACTGCACCATGCACTTTGTGTGTATAATTATCAATCTATCACTCTTCATTTGAATAAAATAAACAAATAAAAACGTAAGACTTCAAAAATAAAGCCCCTTGTCAATTACACCAACTGAAAAAGGGGTTAAATTTTTACTTTTTTCTAGTCATTTGTTTTACGTATTTGTGTCACTTTCGTGGTCATTTGATACAAAAATGGGTGACTAAAAACAAGAAATGTAACTTTATTTAAATTGTAGTTGGTGTATAGTTGGCTATCAATCATGGAAAGGGGTTCTTTTTTACGAGTGCATAAGGCAGTCTTCATACACTTTGAAAAGGCATACATTAGGAATGTTTGTAAATAAACATGATTTATGTTTAATCTTTTGTAAATATGTCATTTACTCTCCTATCCTGACTGGTCCTAATTAAGTTTAGAAAATGTTGCACACCAATAACACTATAAAGGTGTAAATTCACGTAGGCCCTACGGTGCTGTTTATATTGATATTATGCTCAGGTGAAGATATCAATGTAATAATTCATAAATGCTGTCTACTGAAGATAGCAATATAGCATATGTTATCTGAAGATAGCAATGTAGTATATTAGTATACTATCTACTTAAGATAGCAATATAACATACGGTTACTGAAGATAGTAATGTAATAAATGGGTACTATCTACTGAAGATAGAAATGTAACGCCGGGTGTTTATCTACTGAAAAAGAAAGCAATAATATTGAGTTATATCTATATACGTGATGAATGCTGAAACAAGAAGTAAATAATACTGCTTGTTTTCAACATATTACGCTCTTCTTAGGAATTGAGCACTTTTGATACGGGCAGTGCATCAGTTTGATAACTTATTAAGTGATGAATGCAATAATATATGGGTGCTATCTACTGTAGATAGCAGACATCCGAGTTGTAATGGTTTGTGTGTTTGTTAGTTTGTTTATTCGCGAATTGCACTACACTAAAACCAGCTTTAAACTCAAAGGCCTCCATGCAACAACAAAACATTCAGAGATTTTTGTTATTCTCCAAAAGAACTATAATATATGGATTCAAACAGCAACACCCCCGGCCTATTCAATTTCCTTTGGGTACCGATGATGTTGACAAATTAGGTGTCATTGTAATGATTGCAGGTATTAAATCGATTTCACTAAAAACGAGTTCCGCTAATACCCGTGATTCCAAAGCTATAAAAGGGCAACCCTATCAGTCCATTTCAATAGCGTCTTTCTACTCAATAGACAACAGATAAAGCAATCGATTCACAAATGACGGTCATTTGAATGGAAAGTGATGGCACATTGGCATACTCTATAACTAATTTTAGGGACTGCAGTTTTGTTTTGCTTAATTAGGGTACTTAGCACATGTTTTCAATTTACCAACAGCGGTATTCATATCGGGGAGAACAAATACTACACGACTACATGAATCGCATGCTCCAACACGATAGGGGTAACGGAAATTATGTTAATGAGCTACCTTTTCCTCTACCATAAGTCGTGGAGGTTGATTTGAACTAATGTCCGCCCGTCGAAGTATCCTATAATTAATGATTAATACTGTCTTCATGCAGGGATCAATGTGCAGCTTGAACCTACCCTCCTCAAGGTTAGTCAAAGATAAGACGCCTAATCTTTGCCTAATAATATTTTTGGAAGGGTGAATCTTGAACTAATTTATACATTGGACAGGTGAATCAATGGTGAATCTTCACCTATATTTCAACTTCTCCCACATATTACTATTGAACGAACATTGTGCACTAAGGTGAATCTTCACCCTACAAATTGCAGGACAGACCTAATCTTGACCTAAATTATCCTGAAAAAAGGTGAATACAGGTGAATGCTTGAGGAGGGTAGGTTCAAGCTGCACATTGATCCCTGCAACAGAAGTCCAGTTTATTTAAATGTTTGTACTAAAGGGTTCAGCAAAAGAAAGTATACCACTTTGTTTATGTCATTTTGAGTTAACATTCTATTTTTTTTTGACCAAACAGGCTAGATAGGCATTTAGATGAATCTTTCAGGCATACTTTGATACCAAATTTGCCCCCTAACAACAAAGATAAACCATGATTAGCACCATTTAAAGAAAAATATTCCATTTTCAAAAGTCGCATTTCCAATACACAGCACGAGAAAAAATGACCAATTGTTAACACACACAATGTCGTAAGACCCAACGTAATTTGCACTGTGCGATCGATAGCCCCGTCAATCCTGGCTAATACACACACCCCGAGACACCCCAATTGGTCCTTTCTTCTCGTGCTGTGTATTGGAAATGCGACTTTTGAAAATGGGATATTTTTCTTTAAATGGTGCTAATCATGGTTTATCTTTGTTGTTAGGGGCAACTTTTGTATCAAATTATGCCTAAAAGATTCATCTAAATGCCTATCTAGCCTGTTTGATCCACAATAAAAAAAATGAATGTTACTCAAAATGACATAAACAAAGTGGTATACTTTCTTTTGTTGAACCCTTTATTTATAAACGATTGTGATAACATTTAAAAAATAGAAAAAATAGAAGAAAGAGAGAAAAAAAGGAAAAACCCACATTAAAGACAAAGATAGATACCCTATTTATTCATGGTAAAAACAAAGTTAAGAATTTGATTTACACCGTAAATATTTATAAATTTTTCAAAAGAAGAAGTCTTGAAGTCAGATTCGAACCAGGAATTGTCATCTGGAACCTGTGATCAAAATTGCCCTAGCCCAAACTGTCGGCTTTACCAATTGAGCTAAACGGGACTGCTATGTCAGATTCTGTTTTATAACTACGTCCATATACCGTTAAACATCGTCTATAAGCCCATACTGACTAATAGTTAATAAGCTGATGATAGATAAAAAGGTATGAGCGCCCTCGTTTGATCTAGAGAAATACGCACAAATGAGTTTAGTGTATTCAATATTCAATACTATAAAGTTGTATTACTATATCTAAATAATTTCATGGACAGACGAATTGCTCAATTGGTAAAGCGTCAACTTCAGTATCACGAGGTTGGTGGTTCGATTCTCAAGTACACCCTTTGCAATTTCTTTTGAAATCCTAGTGATATAGAAATTAATGCAAACTTGAATGTAAAATTATTACTCAATTAAACTAGCTTTATTTTTATTTTTCAAAAAACAAGCGCATAATTAATTTGATTGTAAAAAGTAATGATCTTGATTATATAGTCCAACCTTTTTATAAGCTAAAACACATTTATACTACAAATAACTACAGTAAAATGTATTCATTGGCTTATTTTAAATGTTTCACACAGTAATCTTAAACGTTTCCTTCATCATGATTGCAGGGCAAATTATGATGATGCATATTAGGTTGGTAGATCAAGTTAAGCAACAAAATGAAAGTAACTATGCAAACCACTATAATCCTGGTCTCATAATGAATGAATGGATGGTTTTTATACCGACCCATCAATCATACATGTACGCCATTTTAAATGTTAGCCGCCATCTTAGGTTCAAATCATCTGCCAAATGAGCACTCCTTCCAAAATCAATTGTTTTGACCCAATGAGATATTCGTGCAAACTTTGGTGCTTGTATTCGGTCTGTAAACGTAATTTCGTGAAGCGATTCCACTAATAGTTGTGCATGGCGTTGTCAAATTTAGAAACGTCATAAATCTTCCCTTTTACAACATTTATAATTTCAAGCGATTCTTCGAGATTAGATATGGCTGTAATTCGTCTTTATCTTATGGGCGTAGTACCGCGACATCTTTTTCGTTTTTCCTCTTGATGCATGATAGCACTTCTCTAGGGACGTTTCTTTTAATAGTTTTTACATACAAATGTTCAGGTTTTAAAATTTTGACCAAAGTGGCAAAAAGTGATTTTTGAGGTTAAAAAAAATCACTTTTTGGTCAACATGTTAACACTTTTTGATTGAAATTTTTAAAAACTAAACATTTTTATGGCAAAATAAAAAATGTCACTAGAGAAGCGTTTGTGAATGATTTTGGTGCAATTTCAGCATTTCTTACCAAAATCTGATTTTGTTATGTTAGGAACAAACTTTGAGCCCAAAAAGTGATTTTTTTTGTCACAATTTAAACAAATATCAACATTTTTAGTGAAATTTGATACCATAAATGGATTCTCCTACTCATTTCATTTCCAAAAATGTATACTTTTATATGGATTCAATCAATAATGAAGAAGTTACACCAGTTTTAAGGAGGCTATTCCTGAGACTTATCAGCCCCCCTTAAACCAGAGAGATGTTATTACCTAGTAACACCTCCCTACTTAAACAGTTCTTGCATTATATAACTTAACAAGTGCGTACCTAATTAATTATTATGAATATGTTTAATTTGTGCAATATCATAACATCGCAATATTTTGCATGCAATATTGTTTTAGTTTTCAGATATTGAACACAAAATATGTAAATTAGGTCTATTTATTAAATAATATGTCAAAAGGAATCAAATGTGTTGTGTTGTGTGAATAACTAAAACTGCAGTAGTGGTAAAATCCAACAACTTGACTTCATCATTCATGCATTCTTGGAGCACTTTGGATTTCATGCTATGTTTTGCAATAATACAACTATCTCCGGCTATATTTAATGAATAAAATAATCAAATTTTACAATGGTTTAAGCTATATATAATAAAGGGGAATATTCATATTGAAGGTCAGCCAAAATGGTGATTCAAGTTTGTATTATTCCGTGGAGGATATTGTAAAAAAAAAAAAAAAATCACCCTTTAATGTTTCACAGGAATCAAAATATAGAGTTTCTAAGCATGCATAATTTGTATCATGTATATTGATGATGGCAGGTTACTACTCTGTATACGTCATAGGTGTTACCCAGGCTCGCACACGAACCTCATTAGGTCGGTAGATTAAGCATCCACTCATGACTTTTGTTTGTGCAGACCTATCGACCGAGACCCGGACCAATACCGAGTTGGGAGTAACACCTGTTACATAGTAACGCGTCATCCATATACAGTTCATCCCACACTAGAAAAGAAACACTTATTATTATTTTGGCCGTAAAGATCTCTTAAATCTTTGATAAGTTCATCTGGATTGTAGATTGAAATGTTAAAAAATCTATGTTGTACAAATGAGTAGCAAATTGGATTTGTCCAACATAAATTTTGAAACACTTATTATTATTATTATTATTATTGACTTTATGAATATCTTTTTCCCTTTACAATGTTTCAAGAAATCTTTTTGCATTGCATTCTTCTAAACATACTCCATCGAGTAAAATATACTTGAATCACTATTTTCGTTCAACTTTAAGACACCTGTTAACATAATCTGAAAGACTGATAGTATTTTCCTCATTTCATTTAGGGGCATGGGGGACACAGGGGCGTACCCAGCTTTTTGAAACTGGGGTGTGTGTGGGGGGGGGGGGGGGGGGGCACGACATAGTTGTACTGACGAAAGTCTCCAGAAAAAAATCGTAAAACTTGCACATTTTCCTCCCCGCCAGCAGCTGAAATCTTGATACTTTTTTGTTTTGGGGGGGGGGGGGGGGGGGGGCGGTAGTGATTTTGATGACAGATTTGATGAATGGGGTGGGGGGACAGGAGGGGGTGTGGATTCTTACTGCCCCTTCCTCCCGCTGATTAGGCCATTGGTACCCTTGATTTTTTGGCATAACTGTGGAATGCCGTCCGTACCCTATATTGTAATACACTTTACTCCGAAAAACCTAGAATGCGAAGGGTACAATGTGAAGCAGTAATGGAAATACCCACATGACTGTCAACCTGGGGCGTGCGATCATTAGTATCGCAGCTATATTCATAATTATAGTGTGTGTACTGATCATAATAGTAGTATTGCTTTATTCCATAATGTTTCAAATGGATTTCCTGGTCAGTTCACCCCTCGCTAGTCTAGTGGTTGAGAGACATGCTTTGCAATGCAGAGGGTCCATGGTTCAATTCCCACTAGGACCACTTTTTCAATTGATTTATTTTGGTATGTAAAATATTGCTGCACAATGTGAAAGGTATTACATAGTTATTCCGATTATTTACCATAAAGATAACAAGAAATGGCAAACATACTACATTCATCATCCAGGGATATCTTCACACTTTCAATCACACAAAACACATATAATTTTTATCTTCTTGATGTGCTGCAATATATGCCAACATTTTAATGCTGACTTCTTCTATCATCAGTGACATGTATGATTTATTTTTAGCAAATGCCAAACATTCTTTTTAAGTCATCTCAACTTTGGGAGTACTAGTTGAATTCAACTTACAACTATCATGACTGCTGAAATCTGAGGGGGTTGAAAACATCCCCTGAACATGGGGTATGCATGATTATGATCCACAACCACAACAACAATAACAAAACAAAAATAAAAAACAAATCCAAACATGGGTCCCAATTTTAAAAACCCCACCAAAACAGTTAAATCGGCAATTTTTGATGTAAAAACATCTTAAAAGTGGGTCACAATTGCAAACCTCTAGCGGCACACCCCCATCAAAAAATAATTTGAATACCCAAGGCTTTAATGAGGGGAACTCATCAGAGAAATAAATAACTTGCCATCAAAGCTTCCTCACAAGTATTTCTATTCTGTTGTAGTTGTGTAACAAGTGGCAAAAGGAATAAAAGACAAAATGATCTCAAATTCAAGCCTTTTATTACAGGGTGCCCAAAAAGTTTCAATACCTTTCTAACATGTGCAAGATCACCAATGCGATACAATGAGTAAGGCAAAAAAGAAAAAGTTGGACTAGCCCTTTCAGGGCCAGAGTCTGGGTCGGACGTCCGGATTTTTAAAATGTTTAAATTTAAACAGGGAGATATTACACAAAAACATGTTTTAAAGAAGAAAATAAGAAAGATTTTTGTTGTTGTTGATTTTTGTTGATTTTTTAAATGTTTTTAAACAAGCAGATACTACTCAAAAACACGTTTTCATCTTTCTTTATTGTATGTGCTTCTTTCAATTTTTTTTTCAATCTTTTTTTTTTTTACTTTGAAAAAAAAAGAATAATGGCGACCCTAGATTTCCGAAAATTTGGGTCGGTCGGAAAGGGCAAGTCAACTTTTTTTGTTGTTGCCTAATCATTATTGAAAATCATTTTACCAGGGATTTACCATGGGTCAGACTTATTATTCAAGTTCCTGCTGATGTTTCACTAACAGGAATATTCCGATGGGTTATTAAGGGACTCAAACTATTACTAAAATGCAAATTTGAACCAATGCTAACTTGAAAATAAAACTGAAACGATATATCATTATATGTTTTAACAACATATCCTTTGTTAATTTAGCATAATTCTCACGATAAAACAGACAGCAAAAGTGTCATCTCAATGTGTGAATAAATCTTAGTTTACATGGTATTTACAATACATATATATATACATCTCTATTCAATAAATGATATGATTGGTCTTTTTATAATAATACACAGATTTAGCTATTTTGTACAAAACAAGTTCAACACATAACAAAATATGAATGCAAATCAAGCAGACATCATTCAAGTTATGACAAGCTTTGAAAAGTTTGAAAGACATGTTAATTGGAATAAATGTCAGATTTTAAGATGTGGTGTTGGTGTGTATCAGCAACCAAAATAGGCAAGGTTTACACACCAGATGACAACATGTTAAGCACTGTGCAATAAGAGTATAATAGCTATTAACACTTTCCATGCGGCAGGCAGCTGCAGACGACATTCCTAAATTGCACAAATGTTTCAAAAATGTCATAATTCTTGAATTTTATTACCATATTTGGAATCAACATGAGAAACGCATTGAAATGAGTACAAACATGCCTAGTATTGGTCCAGTGATCCTTGAGATAGACCATGAAAGTTGGGAAAGGTTTCTGAAAATTCTGTTTTGTATAATTATGGTAAAACTTACTGCCGCTCGGAAAGTGTTTAACACATCAATATTTGTGATCTTACCGACAACCCCACACAACCCAGTGGGTTTTAAAAGCCAGAAATACAAATTATTATCTGGAAATCTTAACACTTTCCATGTGGCAGGCAGCATCAGACGACTCTCCAAAATGGCACAAAATAATTCAAAACTGTCAAAATTATTGAATTTCATTACCATATTTGGAATTAACATGAGAATTGCAATACAATAAGTACAAAAATGCCTAGTATTGATTCAGTAATTTTTGACATAGACTTTAAAAGTTGTGAAAGGTTTTTAAAAAATCTGTTTTGTATACATGGTATAACTAACAGCCTCATGGAAAGTCCAGTAAATACTTTGCCTCGTGCACATTCCAAGATATGACAAATCAGTAATTATCCAATAATGGATTTAAGCAGGAAAATGTTTTTCAGAATTTGCACGTTCAACAGCATTACATCCCACACACAAAAGCTAAATAATTATATATTGCATCGCATACAATATGTTGTCATTAGTCTGGATACCTCGCCTATTGGGGACCAAACTACCTTGTATGATACGATCCATTTCAATTCAATTCACTTTATTCAGCACAATGACTACAAATAATGTGATACAAATAATTATGAGGAGGCTAGAAACCCTGACATGTTGGCTTATAAAATGAGGACTCTTAGAACAACAAAGTACTGATAATTTACCCATGGTACATTAGGACATCACAGCAAAATGAAACGCGTCATTTGCAATTTTCTTCAAAAATCATTACAGCACAAGCTGCAGTACTGCTTACACTGAAAAACAAGAATGGAATAGCCTATAGAAAAGGTGATCAATATAATTATATCGAGCTAATATGAAGAAAGTTACAAATGCAACAAACTAATGCGCCATTGGGCTAACAGGAAGCAAAAGGTCAGAAAAGTGTACTTTAGGTCCCAGATTCTGGACTGTACTAGTATGGTACAATACTGGAACACCAAGTTTAATGATGTACCAGTATCATCCAATACTGGGACAAATCACTACTGGTAGTATGTGTACCAGTTTCGCCTGATACTGGAACATACATTTTTTCCAGTATCTCTTGATACTGGTAAACAATTTGGTGTTCCAGTATCGGACGATGGAACATATAAAGTTGAACCAGAATCGAGCGATACTGGCAAATTTCATGTGCCAGTATCGTGCGGTATGCCAGTAGCTGGGACCTAAAGTAGACTTTGTCCAAAATTTCTTTCAATTATCTAAGCATATGTCTTCAGATGACAAAAATGGCTTCATTATCATAAAAGGTTCACAAAGATTAAGTCTAGGTCTCGAAAAGGATCAATGGATGTTCATAATATTAAAACAAGTTGTTCTCGAAACAGTCACAAAAGTGTCAATCTTAAATAGTTTGTTATTATAATGATTAAACCATATGAATTTGGAAACGTCACAGATTTTCATTAACTGGTGCTAATCATCTTTGTTGTTTTGTGGCAAATGTGGTACCAAATTGTGCCAAAAAGATTTATTTATAAGATATAATTCATCAATTCATAAGACCTCGACGCACCGTTTTAAAGATAGCGTAACGTATCTCTGCCTTATTTTGCAACTTTTAGCATTTTAATATGGTAAAACAGCGCAACTCGAGTTACGTGTTTCAAAATCTAGTATTTTCTTGGCAAAACACCGTATCTCTAAGTTACGCGTCTTTTCCAAACAACTATTTTGCTACGAGATACGCGGGTTTGGCGAAAAAATATTAACCAAGGAATTACACGTAACTTGAGTTACGCTGTTTTGCAAGATTAACTCTGCGTATAATTTGATGTCGGATTGGCAAACCCGCGTATCTGGACAAAATCAGCTGTATCTTTAGTAAAAATAGTTTACTTTACTTAAGTTTTTAAAATTAAAAAAAATTAAACATAATGCACGTTTCCATTTTTAAATCAATTTCCTCTGTAAATAATAGAGAAAATGCAAACACTCAAACTTTAAAGTGCTCATATCTCAAAAACGTCATTTTGGAGTTACGCTGTTTTGCCAAATTACGGCCGTGCAGGACACAAACTTTTTTTAATTTGCTTTATATTTATAAAAGATTGAATTGCTGAGTGTGATAAAAGAATATTTTCAATCCGAGTGCAATCATTTCTTGTACCACATGAAAGTAGAACATTCAATATTATTATTATCATCATTATTTATGATAACAGACTATTTTGAAAAGAAAAAACTTTCGTCCAAACTGACCTAAATCTTAGCTCGAGTGACACACCACAGCGATCACCGAATTGCACTTGGGCACACACACACTATTCTACATATTTTCTATTCAAGCAGATTGAACAATACTGTTATAATATTGTTTGCATCCCGGTGTTTTTGTTGAACAATATACAATACAAAGTTTTATTGTATGGTTGGGAAGCCTATAAATAATAATATTATTAATATTTGGCTCTCAAGGTTCCCTATTTTATATCATATACCAATGGTACCTGTATGTAAACAATATTATTAAACAAATTGTAAGCATTGAGTTAGGTCCCTTAATAATAATAATTAATATATTTTCACCTACACATTTAAAATAATATTTTAATATTATTTTATTTCACCTAGACGTTATTAAATTTATTTCTTATATTTTGAATGGCTTTTTTCCATTTGATACAAGAATTTATTAAAATATATTGGATTCCATTATAAAAACATATCTTTTAGCTCATACACTAAATTATTTGATATCACATTATCAGTGTTCGAATTCGATGGTATCGCATCGCTAAATGCTATGCAATTTCCACAAACTGCTATGCAATTGTCTAAAATGCATGGCTAAAAGTGTGATGCATTATTTTCTGTGAACTATCTCGCCAAGACGGCAGCTTGGCTTTATTTTGTTTTTGTCAGAGTTAAAAAGCCCATTGCTTTACATGTTCATGCACAGAATTAAAATCCTCGGTTTAAAATAAAAAATGGCCGCGATCTGTGCATATTCTAATCGATTGTCATCATGACGTCACTTTTGATGCTAGTCTTGTTCCCAATGCCGCCAAGTGTTACAAAAAGGAGCCAACAAAAATGACTGGGAATAAGACTAGCCGTCAATTCCCTCACTGAAAACAGAACTGAAATTAAATTCAATAGCATGTCTGCGCCCATAAATATGAAACAGTACGGAACAGTGGTTTTTTTCTGGTTACACATATTTTGGAGTCAAAAGATGCATTATGTGGATAAAATAATATACTACCAAAATATTTTGATCGCCGGCCGTCCAGTGTACTTTTAAATGCACCTAAGGCGGGCAGTTAGAATTAGATATTAAGAAGGTCTGGTTGGTGTTTCACTTTGTGGGAAACCATACAAACCTAATACAAGAAAGAAAGAAGAAAGAAAGTTATGAAATATCCATTTTATTGTACGGGAAAAAAAAGCTATACAAAATTTGTGAATTGCTACACAAAACTAATAGTGCATAACACTTTTTGCTACACAAAAAAATTGTGGAAATCAAACGCTGGACATTATACTAGCAACAAAAAAGACACATTTTACTGCCCATTCTAACCTGACCATCCATGTGGTGTGGCTAAATTAATTCAATTTTTTATCATTATTATGGGGTTATGATTTCAGGAAAAAGTGTAATAATAATAAATAATAATTAGTATTTATATAGTATGTACTTAAGGTCACAGTTCAATTCAATTCAATACAATACCGGAACATAAATGTTGCCAGTATCGCTCGATACTGGTACAAATTTATACTGGAACACCAAAATCTGTTCCAGTGAGCAATATTGGTACGTTTTTATGTTCTAGTATCGGGCAATATAGTACACATGCTACCAGTAGTGATTTGTTCCAATACTGAACGATACTGGTACATATTGTGGAACATTTTACAGGTGCCCCGATACTGGAACACTGACTTTGAACCATTATCGAACAAACTGGGGGTTCCAGTATCAGACGATACAATCCAGAATCTGGGACCTAAATTACACTTTTTCCTGATTTCAGTATAAATTCTGCTTCAAGTCAATCATATTGATGGTGAAATCAATTGCAAATTATATTTATACAATAATTATCAATAATTACTCAACCAGACCAAAAAAGAATTCATGAAAAATGTGCCCCAAAATACGTTATCGGGTCTTATCCCAGGAAAGCAAAAACTATAACTTTATATTTTTTAAAACAAGATATCCCTGAAAAATTGTATTTACTCTGTCAGATTATAACAGCATATTGTTCTCATTTATTTTACAAAGGTAAGCAATGTGCCTTACGACTACACAGTCATTTTCTTATACCCGGCATCATGATTATATCAGTGGTTACTCAGCTGTCAACACCTGTATAGGTATTGTATGCTAGTACCTGTATGGGAACTGTACAGTGCCTATACAACCAAAGTAGCTGTACAATAGTAGAGTTACTGGTACTGTGCAGCTACTTTGATAGTACTTCACCGGTACTTTCACAGTACCCATACGGTATTTAGACAGTGAGTACCCATGCAGGTACTGGGCATACAGTACCCATACAGTATTTGGGCATAGAGTACCCATACAGGTATTTAGGCATAGAGTACCCATATGGTATTTGGGCATAGAGTACCCATACCGTATTTGGGCATAGAGTACCCATACGGTATTTGGGCAGAGTACCCATACAGTTATTGGGCATACAGTACCCATACAGGTATTTAGGCATACAGTACCCATATGGTATTTAGGCATACAGTACCCATACAGTATTTGGGCACAGAGTACCCATACAGTATTTGGGCATAGAGTACCCTTACAGTATTTGGGCATAGAGTACCCATACGGTATTTGGGCATACAGTACCCATACAGTATTTGGGCATAGAGTACCCATATGGTATTTGGGCATACAGTACCCATACAGTATTTGGGCATAGAGTACCCATATGGTATTTGGGCATACAGTACCCATACAGTATTTGGGCATAGTGTACCCATACAGTATCTGGGCATAGAGTACCCATACCATATTTGGGCATAGAGTACCCATACCATATTTGGGCATAGAGTATCCATACAGGTACTAGCAGCAGAGTAACCATGATTCTAGGCATGAGTAAATGGCTGTGTATCACATGATGTGTATCACATGATGTGTATCACATGATGTGTATCACATGATGAGACACATATACAAATACCCGAAGACAATAAAGTAACTGTTGAATATTGCACTAATACTGTGTAGATTTACATTTTTTACAAATAATTACAGTACATTCTTAATAAAATAATCTGATTACTCAATTCTATATCAAATACATGTATGTACACTATACAATCAATATGATAGCGTATGCGGCAAATTTTGAACTAATAGAGCCCATCAACTCAACAGCCCGTCTTTAAGATAAATTAATCTGAATACCAGGATTACATAAAACTACCAGGGTATAATTAAAGCTGCAATAGGTGAAAGGTGAAATTATATGTGACGCGATCAAGAGGAATGAGTCGGATGTCGGGGAATCCCAAATTGAGATATGGCCAATTGAAAATGGCGGCTTACATAAGTTTTGATGGAAATTCATGTACACAATTTGACATAACTTAATCGTCGTATCGACATGGGGTTTTCAGTTTCTGAAAGCTCTAGGCATCTTCTTTAAAACTGTATTAAAACTCATTTTCGACCAGGGTCTACATCCGACTCATTCCTCTTGATCGCGTCACATATGTTTTTTTAAACTAATATGTGGATGGAATGTAGTATATACACTTTAATTAAGACTGGTTATTTAATTGCAAATGAAACACATTTTAACAATTTGTGTGTGCGTAAGTTTGTGCAAATATAGAATGAAAATAGTCAACAAAATTCTACTATTTTTTACTGTGTTCCAATAAATTTCCAGGATTTTAACACTTTGTTTGCATTTTTATTTGGATACTATTTTTCATTAACAAATGTATATGATCTGTGTCACCTCAAATGGGTGACCTTTAATGGCATATTCTAGCGATCACGTCACACTATTAAAAGTGCTACTCCAGGCACAACAGGTATTTGCACCAAAGAAGAATATTGGCAGAAATGCAAGTTTAACACGGCAGGGGTCTGCAGACAACATTCCAAAAGTTCACAAAATGTTTCAAAAATGTCATAATTATTGATGAATTTCATCACCATATTTGGAATTACCATGAGAATTGCATTACAACAAGTACAAACATGCCTAGTATTAGTTAAGCAATTCTTGAGAAAGGTTGCTGAAAAATCTGTTTTGAATATGATAAAACTAATAGCCGCATGGCATGGAAAGTGTTAATTATTAGAGTACATCACCGATGTCCTCCCCAACTTGAGCTTAACACAGAACGTTGTGTATACAATGTTACACACGATCATGATGAACAGTGGGAGCAGTGTCATCAACATCTCTGTATATCATTTTTGGAACTGCAAAATTAATACCACAAGCTCTGATGGGACAAGTCCCATGCAAATTACTTGAGCCAGGCTAAAAAGCATAAAATAAGCATACTGACTGAAAAATGAAAGCAAGAAAAAGATGGAAGAATGAGGTAAAAGATCCACTCAAAAAAAAGTAACTTTTTCTCTGGAGTATTGACTATTTAGCTTCACCTTACTGAGGAAAACCAAGCACAACTTTTGAAACAGATCCTCCAACAGATATCCCACCATACGTTCTGAATCACACACAGGATGTCAGGTCTATCGTAATTTACATTAATTACAATGTGCAAGAACTAATATTAGTACTGAATGGTGAGAGTATTTGGGTAAATATATAAGCAGACGGCTTCAGATACAATGATGAATAAAACAAAATGAGTATACACATATGTGCAAACAAGCTATGTCTCTATGTTTATGATCAAAATAAATTTAAAGCATTTCATACACTATAATCAACTAATTTCAATATGGTGAATGTTGTGTGTGTGTTCTTGAATGGTTGTTTTTTGGAAAATTTACACATTGCAAATTGGAGCGACACTTAGACCTGAAATATGAATGATGATCTCCAATAGGAATAGAGAATCTAAATATGAAGATTATTAGGGTCCATGACTTACTGTTACATATAATAAGGAAGATTTATAAACTTTAATGAATGTGTATGTCAGATATGCCCCAATCAAACGTCTCTGATTCATAAATGCAGTATGCGGGCGGAGGGTAATTAAAAAACAACAGTATGACCGACATGCTAACCTTATTTGGCATATGAACGCACAAGTGGTCAACATTATATGCATCAATGATTTCCATGTCGTGTGTGTTGTGTCAGAAAGACTAAGAGCACCAATTACTTACTTGCGTGTTGCCATTTCGCGTTCAACCGCTGTTGATTCATTGGCTAGTGCGTTTTACTGAGCGATCTTTGTTTGTTAAATCATGGGGAGTTGTACATATATATCATGAAAAAAAGACAATATTTTTGTGATGTTTTTAAGTAAAATATGTGTTTTTCCAAAACAGATTCATTGTATTTCATTTATGAAGGACTTTGATCACTTGATTTATCGGTTTCTGTGAAAATTCATAGCATTTAACTTCCGACCTCTAAATTTCCCTCTGGACTTCGCTCCGCTCCACAGGAAATTCCTTGGTACCAAAGTGAAATGCTATGAATTTCCACAGTACCCTCTAAACAACGGCTACACATACATCAACCTCAAAGCGTATACAACTTTGATGTACAGTTGCTGCATTTTCAATAATTCGATGTCACATCTCATACAATAGTTACTAGAGCTATTGTGGTTAGAGACTACAGATGTTTGTAGATTCGATACTGTACATGGAGCTAATGTATGTGATGACTGCTGATGAACATAATATATACAACTTGAATATGGGTGACCCCTGATGCACTTGAACAATTGGTACAATGTCTTAACTTTTTGGTCTTGTATAAGTGAACATCTACGTTTTGACCTCTAGTGACCCCTTTTTGACCTTTGACTTATATGTCATGATTGACTTTTTTTCTTGTCCCATCATAAGACATAAGTTTTAACAGGTCTGGTTGAAAAGGTGACAAATTACATTTTTACCTCTGGTGATCCCATCTTGACCTTTGACCTGTATGTCATGATTGACTTTGTTTGACATATCAAAGGGCATAAGTAACAACAGGTCCGGTTGAAATTTGAACATATCTTGAATTTGGCCTCTGTATTGTTCAATGACCCCTAGTGACCCCAATAGTACTTGAAATGTTTAATGCTGAACAAATGTTTTTCATCAGTATTCATTTGTACATGAACATATTTTCCCCCAATTTCTAAACAAATGGGTCTGTCTTTTCTATTCTCCTAAAACAATTGGTTAAGACTAGATTTATCTTTTAGTATAGTATTAAATCCATGGGCTTCTAAGTGTACAATCCACCAAAAAGGTTCAGTGCATGTTTGCTAGCTAAGTAATGGATAGTACTTTCTTGAAACCACCTGAATTTTCTTCAGTACACAGCTTGAGTGCGAGGTATAGGTCTGATAAGCATTTCTTGGTGTGCATTGTGATTGGCTGGTATTTTCATAACAGGCTGTTATGAATTTATCGGTGGCGCGGGAAGCAACGAAGACAACAACGATGATGCAAAATATCCTGCCCACTGTTCTTACTTGCCATTTCCTAGTGCCTAAAATGCTGGCATAAATAGTTCATATCAATACTTCATTATAACTCCTACTCCTAGACGAGACAAAGCCCAACAGGCCATATGACAAACGATGATTTGGGCTCAGGTGGGGTCAATGGAACATAATGGAGTCTGGATCTTGGTTGTCTAATAAAGCTATATGGCGTAAATTATCCTTCTTTGTGATGATTCCTAAAAGTCTCCTGCACAAAAGAAAGCAGATAAAAATACAATGTTAAGTAAGCTGAAAGCATTCAGGTTAATTACTGTGGTGTGTGTGATTGGTACAATCATTATTTGTTTTCCTGATATGTAAGGAGGTCAACCAAAAGAAGTCTGGTAATGGTAATTATTTGGCACCATCCAGATATTCATTCAATAGATATATACTGCAAAGTCATCAGGAAATTATCAATCAACATGGCAAACATTGTGTTTGCTCAAGTATGTGTATATTCACAATATAGTGGCATCTAATTGGGATGCACATGACACACATATTCATATGGTTGTGAATACAAAGTTTGAACTGTTTCCCTCTTCATCATTCTTCCATACATTTCTTCCAACTGATTAAAAATCCATTTCATTGCAAACTTACTTACCCATTGTGTGTGACGAGACAGGTGCGCAGACCTAATTTTCTAAACATATCAACTACTGTACTCATAGGTGTCTGATCTGTTATTTGAAATGGACACTGTTAAAACAAAGACAACAATGAGAATAGTTAAATATTAGGGACTTAACACTTTCTACGCGGCAGGCGGCTGCAGACAACATTCCCAAATTTCACAAAATTTTACAAAAATATTTCTAAAAATCTGTTTTGTATATAGTAAAACAAACGCCACCTGAAAAGAGTTAAAAGATATCACTTTATGCAGATTATCAATGCACTGTATTTTACCAGCTATAGTTTAATTAGTTCCAAATTGGCGATAAATATTCGGGTCTTATCTCTCCGCGAGCAAAATAATCAAAGCTTACAAGCGCGATTATGGTCACACGCATGTGGCTTATGCGTGTGTACGTATCACGTATATGATACACAGTGCACTTGTTGCCTTCACGCACGCCTGCATCCTTCTGTATTCATTCCCTGCTGTAATATAATGATGCTTCACCAATTTGGAACTGATCCAACTATAGTGTTGCAAGGACAAATTAATTACTGTAGTACATTTCATTATAATAATCTTTGCATGGATTATACATATTACTAACATGTCATAATGTTGCTTGAAGAAAAAGAAAATGTGAACCCCCAATCTTAGGACAGCACAATTTTGCTGAATCATTAAATATAATTTTCATCAGAATTGTATAGAAAGATAACAAAATAAAGGTCTCGTTAGAAATCAAAATGAATAATCAAACATGCTTGATTATAAACCATCCAGCCCTCACACAAACATTTTTTCGAATATAAAATGGGAGCAAAATGATCTGTTTCAGATACATGTATGGACAGGCAATCCAAGCCTCTATACACACTAGGGATGTGGTTGTGGACCTGAATCCCTGTCAAGGGATGTTTGTACTTAAATGTATGGTAACATGCAGAAGATGCTTTATTCCCTAGGATTTAAGGTATATTGATATTTACAAAAATATATACAGTCATTTTGTTATAATTCAAACTATTGCCAGGTATCAACTTACCGGGTCCAGTATATTGACTAGTTTAAGCGGTGTTGGTGTTCCTGGCGTTGTATATCTGGGCACATGATTGGTAAAATATACTATGGATTGACTCACTATATCTTCTTGACCAAGTCTCGCATGTTCTGTTGATAAAAGGAAAAGAGGACATTGTAAACAATTTACATGAAACTGTAAATGGCAGTCTTTGTTATGGGTTTTCAGGGTGACACCTGATGAATGCAACATCCATTAATGAATATGATGTTAGACTTGTAACAAGTCCAAGATGAAATAATGTGTAACAATACTGTTTGGGCTAGATTTGTATTTATTTATAGGCTAATTGGTATGTTTGGATTCAATAGTTGTGTCAGGTGTTCCAAATATATCAAATCAAAGTAAACATGAATGAAGACAGGACATGCAACCTACATGGTGAAATGCATCCAACTTGAGAAGGCATAACATCTGGATAAGATTTCTAACTTAGTCAGATTCAGAAACCCTTAGACCAAAACATCTTGAACAAGATGCAAGCGTGATGCTCGATTGTAACTGCGCCGCAGTGTGATTCTCTTGTGTTATACTTTGGCGGGCATGCACACTTACGTGCTGAAACAGTCCAAGAGATTATGATTCAAACTATAGCTCATTATTACAAAACACTAACAATAACCCAGTACTACCATTACCAGTACTACCAGCCCACAATAATATCACTCAAATATGCTAACCAATTAGATTTTGCTTCACATTCTGAACCAGTATCTTGATAAGGTCAAAATAGCTTGCCATGAGAAAGCTGTGTATAATATACTTACTAATTGCTCTGACAAGTTCTCTTCTATACACCAAACCAACAAGTCTTTGTGATTCCTTGGACACTATCACTGGATAGGCATTGTAACCAGTTTCTGCTGTTAATGTTTCTGTAAATATAGCAATATATAGTATTAATGTATAATTAGTGCTGTATGATATTTTCAGTTTGACCTATCTATAGAATATATACTTCAACCCAAACACAGCCTCATATCCCTCATGTTGGGGGACATTACCTATGTGACGTAGTGCCGCTGTACCTTGCCTGTCACTATGGTGGCAGGGGTCTTATTCCCATTGCCAGTGGGGCTATAATTATTTTTCTCCAGATTGATATATTCTCATCACAAACCCTGCTCAAATGTTAGGGTTAAAGATGTGTAATCAGGGAGCTTATATAATGGGAGAGGAAATTTGAATCGCAAAACTGAAGCCTCCTATATATGGGCAATTGGGTGTGAGTATGCGCGATGTAACTCTTGAAATGAAGCGCTATCTTGACAATGCTATGATTGACAGCACGAAAGTCCTTATAAGGGACATTGAGACATGTGATGTACCTCTTGGAAATGGGGGCGCGCAATGTACCTCTTAGAAAGGCTTCAATCTCGGGAATGGGAGTCTGTGTACAGTGGCACCGGCCTGGTGTAACCAAATTGAATAACATAACATAACATAACATAACAATGAGCATTTATATAGCGCTCTTACACATTATACAATGGTACCACAGCGCTTAACAAAATTAATACATAAAATTAAAAATAACAGTGTTAAACATCACTCGCACTATGACGGTGAAATAAGTGAGTTTTTAACATCTTCTTAAATTGAGTCAGTGATGAGGCATGCCTGATGTGACGCGGTAAATTATTCCACAAAAATGGGCCGGAGGCATAAAATCCTTTTTTGGAGATCGTGAGACGAGTTTTAGGTACAGTGAGAATCCGAGTGTCAGAGGCAGAACATATATAAGCATAACATAGGAGCAAAAAAGACTCAAAAGTGAGTTACTTAGGAAATGTCTACTTTATCTGATACAACCAATTAAACCAAATATTTACCTAAATCTTCTACTGTCATTGTATCCTGTGTAATGACAGATAAAGGTGGATCCGTTCTCCTGTACAACAAAAAAGAGTAACAACCAATAGATCAAGTTCAAAAGTTATGAATTTTACGATTGGACAAAATAAGAGTATATGTTTTTAGAGGATAGTGTGCAACACAGTTCTTCTCAGGGGATGCACTTTTAATAAACTTTTTTGAAATATGGTACAAAAGGAGAGGGCATGCTTTCATTTAAGTAATCTGCTATGAGCACAAAAGATTACACACGTGGATGCATGCCCTCTCCTTTTGTGCCTGCCATATTTTTCAAAAAAGCTTATTCACATGTCTGCATGCTATTAAGGGATTGTAGCATAAGTTTGTGTTGTTTAACTCCCGATTCAATGGCATATGTACCATGTGATCAATGTCTGCAATTCTAACAAAATGTTGCATGTATGACTGGCATATATATGGGCTGCTCTGATATAACTCAAACTTAAGAACAAATTGAGATAATCATTTGCTGACATTTATTTAGAATTAATTTCCACATAATCTGAGATGTTGCAATATAGCAACAGTTAAAAATGTATGCAAAAGTCTATCATCATACATGAAAACAAAATCATAATAATCGGAGCACTTGCTCGCCACAAAAAAATGTCCTACCTTGGTCTCATGACATCTGCGGCTAATGTTGTGTGTCCAAAATCTCTTTTACTGTCTAAAAATGGATAGCCGTTGAGCTGTATGTGACCATCATAACTGATATATTAGGTCAAGGAAAACATTGGATGAAACATTTAGAAATAAATAAAAACAAGTATGGGTTTCTATTAAGATTTTAATTAACATTCCTTCTCTAACAAAGTTTCTGCAACATCTACAAGATGTAGGATCCAGCCATTTGGATATAGGCAAGACAATGGACAGTGGTCAATGATGAGGGTTTGACTGACTGAAGTTTATTATTTAGATATTTTTGCAAAACTGTTATTTTTCTGGAAATTTCTTATAGGCTCTACATGTAATAAGCCCAAGAGTCATTGTCAAGTTTTTAACATGAATTCCAACTTTTCAAACTTCACAGCAGTCAAAATGAAACATTAAGAAATGACGTTATTTGAACAAATCACAAATATGGCCATATGAAACTATTTTCATGAACTTGTGCATTTGCATATCAGTTGGACAGACAGTAAAGATTTGGGAAATAGAGATTGTCTAGGAATTATTATATTACATGCACACTTCTTTTATAGGGTGAGTTGTGAATTTTATAAATAAATAAGTATATAAGGCATATCATGAAAGAGGAACAATACCTTCTCTCTCACTTTACTTACTATGAGCATTTTTACATGTAGATCATAACTTACAATAAACAAGTTACAGGTGAATTAGACATGTGAACACATGACTATTGCTGATAATATAAAGGATACATTCCTTCTTTTCCAAAAGCATCACCAACCCATTTACTAATCAGGATTGCAACCATAAGTGGTACAATATACATCAGACCTCCGGTTAGCTCAAACATGATCACCACTAAAGACACTGAAAATAAAAAAGAACAGAAAATAATTATTGTACATTTCAACAAAAAGGCGCAGTTGTCTCTCAAAGAAATAGTTTAGATCAAAATATAAAAAAGGAGCTTTTTTGAATGCTTCAAAATGACACTTTTTTGGTTAAGATTTGATACTTTCTGATTTCATTGATAAATTACTGTAAAATTGTCTGTATTAAATGCTTTTAATTGCACCCATTTGCAGCGATAGTATGTTGAATGTGTAATATAAGTAGGCTATATAACAAAGTTAAACAACTAAACAATTCAGTTAACCATTAAAAAGGTTCATCAGATCTGGTTTGATAAACTAAATTCTGAATTTATCAGTCAACCAGTTTTGCAGAAGCTGATTGGTCCCTTGGCAAAAAGGTCAACACAATTAAAAAAAGCTTCTTTATCAGATTTAGCATTAAAACGATGAGAAAGGGTCAATCCAAAACTTGATGTTTTTATCCGCTTTAACATATAAAGAGCTTTGTGGTTTCTTTATCACCTTTAAAGATTGGTCACAAATGGACTACGGCACATATTCTCCTGGCCACAGTCCGACATACGTGGGCAGCTGCACGCGCATGCTTGAAACTCACAAAATGCCGCTAACCAATCAGAGACGTGAGGTCGAGCTTACGTAATGCGCACCACAGATGTCTGTTGTGGGCGTCCATTGTCACCAGGTGCCTTTGATATGCACAAATAATAACTGGTCACATATAGACCTAATGTAATAGAATCTCTCTCTGATGCAATGACACATACATACCTGTCATTCTTGTAACACCCCCTAGTGTGGCAGCTGCTCCAACCATAGCATACAGACCTGGTGTTATACATTTGCCCGCTGCAGTGCAACTTTCAAAGAAGAACCAATCTGAATGTTGCCTATAAAATGATTACAATAGTGTATTAACAAGGTGGACAATAAGTGGCACATGAACAGTCAGTCTTTCCAATAACGACTTGGCATTGTTAATACAATATCATTCAGGGATGCAAGTGGGTGATTGATCCATTTCCTGAACTTTCTACGCGAGATGGCGAGACGGCCAGAGGATTTGTGCGTGGCATCAAACTTTTATGGAAGCTCGTCTGGAGAATAGGCTACAGGATATCACCCCCCAAAAAACATGTTTGCCTCTTTGTATGCTGAAATATCATCATCAGATACCACAAATGCCAAAAAAAAAGACAAATAAAAAAATAAAATAAATATTTTTTATGGCCTCATTTCCAGATATTCCTGATACATGACATGCAGCAAAAAAAGGTAGCTTTATGCCATGTGTGCACCATTATTAAACCTGCAGTAAGCCATTTCAATTAGTGGTTCATGTACAGTGTTTCCAATACTTAATATTTTGGCAAACACGCAGCTAATCCAGATAAAATGCTTTATAGCACAATATTGTTTTTATACATGTGGCTGAATTTATTACTTGTCAAAAAGTGGCAAAATACTATAACAGGGAGAATATCAATTAATTGATTCTAAGCCTTTTCTTTGCTTGCATCACAACAAAAGGCACATGATAAATTACCTGGAAAGTTAACTAACACTGCACATTTATGAAAATAAAAGTATACTATAGTCTATTTATCTATAATTTACTAATTGCAGCACATAAACGTGCCACCTACTTGAACCTCTGGCGTATACACACACGTGTAGAAAGACAGAAGATGCATGCGCATGCGTAAATGCTGCGCCTGTATAGTTAGGGCACCGTCCAGAGGAAGTGAAAGAGTATACACACTTTTTAAAATATTTTTATCAGTATATTAACAATTTCTTGCCAAAGATTTAATGTTGAGTATGTTGCTACTTACACTGCCATTTGTTCCATAAACACTCCTACCATTCTGCCTCCTATCGCACCCACAGCCATGCTAGGAATGAATAAACCAGCTGGAACCTGTACAAGAAATCAAATTATCAGAACAAAATAACTATCACATCTTTTTGAATACGTTTATCTAAACTGCGCCAATAAAGTATCTAAACACTTACAAATGAGTCAAATTCAAAAGTTGCAAAAACCCCTATTCAAGCAAGAGCGTTGTATTGTGACGAATAAGATCAGCATTATTTGTGTCCGCCTTTTATAAATGATTTGTTTATCGCGTGTTGGATAAATGGATTGTGATGAACATCAGCATTAATTGTCAATAACAAAACAAAAGGGTCAGAGATGGGAGGCATAAATCAATAATTTTTGATTAATACAAGGCGGTTCTCGAACGGCGCGTCTCGCCTGTTCATCAAAAGTGACTTGAAAGAAATGATGATGAAACATATGATACAATGTAGCACTGTCACAGAGGTATGCATTGTAGTTAATGCATGCTCAAATGTTATCCAGTACTAAAAAAATTTGCGGAACACAAACGAATCGTTTCCGCTTTATGGCCCTTCAAAATATAATCAAGATAGGCCTTACGGATCTTATTTGACGCCAGATGACCTTGAATGACCTCGAAAAATAAATCAGCAAAAAGAACACACCACACCACCTTTTCTCTGTGCTTTTCTCCACCAAATTCAATCAAGATAGGCCTTACGGATCTTATTTGACCCCAGATAGATGACCTTGAATGACCTCGTACAATTAATCAGCAAAAAGAACACACCATCCAGCTTCCTTCCACCAAATCCCGTCAAGAGAGGCGTTACGGATCTTATTTGACCTTGAATGACCTCTGATGACCTTGAAAAATTTAATCAGCAAAAAGAACACACCAACCCCCTACCCTACACCAAATCACATCAAGATAGGCCTTACGGATCTTATTTGACCCCAGATGACCTTAAAAAAATTAATCAGCAAAAAAAACCACCATCCCTCTTCCGTCCACCAAATCACATCAAGATAGGCCTTACGGATCTTATTTGACCCCAGATGACCTCCGATGACCTCAAAAATTAATCAACAAAAAGAACACACCATCCCTCTTCCGTCCACCAAATCCCATCAAGATAGGCCTTACGGATCTTATTTGACCCCAGATGACCTTGAATGACCTTGAAAATTTAATCAGCAAAAAGAATGCACCACCTCTCTTCCCTCCACCAAATCCAATCAAGATAGGCCTTACGGATCTTATTTGACCCCCGAAGACCTTGACTGACCTCTGATGACCTTGAAAATTTATTCAGGAAAAAGAACACACCACTCCCCGTCCCTCCACCAAATCTCATCAAGATAGGCCTTACTGATCTATTTGACCCCATATTTGACCCCCGATGACCCCGGAAAATTAATCAGGAAAAAGAACACACCACCCCTTCCCTCCACCAAATCCCATCAAGATAGGCCTTACTGATCTATTTGACCCCATATTTGACCCCCGATGACCCCGAAAAATTAAGCAGGAAAAAGAACACACCAACCCCTTCCCTCCACCAAATCCCATCAAGATAGGCCTTACTGATCTATTTGACCCCATATTTGACCCCCGATGACCCCAAAAAATAAATCAACAAAAGAACACACCATCCCTCTTCCGTACACCAAATCTCATCAATATAGGACTTACTGATCTATTTGACCCCATATTTGACCCCCGATGACCCCGAAAAATTAATCAGGAAAAAGAACACACCACCTCCCTTCCCTCCACCAAATCCCATCAAGATAGGCCTTACTGATCTATTTGACCCCATATTTGACCCCCGATGACCCCGAAAAATTAATCAGGAAAAAGAACACAACACCCCCTTTCCTCCACCAAATCCCATCAAGATAGGCCTTACTGATCTATTTGACCCCCGATGACCCCGAAAAATAAATCAACAAAAAGAACACACCATCCCTCTTCCGTCCACCAAATCCCATCAACATAGGCCTTACGGATCTTATTTGACCCCAGATGACCTTGAGTGACCTCCAATGACCTCGAAAATTTAATCAGCAAAAAGAATACACCACCCCCCTTCCCTACACCAAATCCAATCAAGATAGGCCTTACGGATCTTATTTGACCCCCGATGACCTTGAATGACCTCTGATGACCTTGAACATTTATTCAGCAAAAAGAACACATCACTCCCCTTCGTTCCACCAAATCTCATCAATATAGGCCTTACTGATCTATTTGACCCCATATTTGACCCCCGATGACCCCGAAAAATTAATCAGCAAAAAAAACACACCACCCCCTTCCCTCCACCAAATCCCATCAAGATCAGCCTTACGGATCTTATTTGACCCCATAATTGACCCCGATGACCTTGAATGACCTCCAATGACCTTAAAAATCTAATCAGCAAAAGAACACCCACCCCCTTCCCTGACATCAAGTCCCATCAAGATAGGCCTTACGGATCTCTAGATCTCTCAAAAGTTTTAAGCATATTTGACCCCGATGACCTTGAATGACCCCCAATGACCTTGAAAAATCAATCAGCAACAGATCGCACCACCCCCCTTCCCTCCACCAAGTCCCATCACGATAGGCCTTACGGATCTCCAGATATCGCGTCACAAAGGTATTTCTTAGCACACGCCATACGCCGGACAGAAATAGTGATAACATAGTCTCTTTCTGATTACATCAGGCGAGACAAAAACTGGTGTATTTTGTCTTGATTTTGTCTGTGTGTGATGCTTGTGCATGTTGTGTGAGTTCCCTTCTGGAATTAGGGTGAATAGGAGCTTTTGCAACTTTTGAATTCGACCTTAAGCCACTCAAGTACCCATAAATCTGCCAAACAACATCGTAGCGCAACAAAAGAGGCGTCAAAATGGCAGAAGATAACTGTGAATCTATTTATTTTTGGTTTTTTTTGCATACTATTTTAGGTTCCGATAAATCTGACCATTTGTAAGTGTTTAGATACTTTATTGGCGCAAATATATTGTTATTAGACATCTGTGTGCTTCCCCATAGATGCTGTCAAAAGGTAGGGTCGGTCGGCGAGTTGGATTTTTTTGTTTGTTGCTAGTGGTTGTTCTGGCCCTGTTCTTTCAACACAAAAGCAAGCATGCCAAATTCTGAACCGTGTCAGATCTTTTTGATGACCCATATTTGACTCGAAATAAACCAAATAATACCCCATGACCCACAGCATAGCACTGGTAACTTATAACTTAAGATCCTATTACTAAAGTTTTTCATTTATTTTAATCAAAAGTATGACTTTTGAGGATCGTTTTCTGTGTAAAAAAACACAATTTATTTCTAAAGCAACAACGTTTTCAGTATTTTATTTACATTTTATTAACTAAATATTGCAATAGAAGTGTTTTTGTTCTTTTTGCACTCAAATCAGCATGTGTGAAAATAAAAATGCACAAATATTTTCATTTTGTGTGTAGGTCTATGTAAGGAAGTTCAAAATCGCAAAAATAAAAACGAGCAAAAATAAAAAATTAAAAGCGCAAAAATGTCCACTTTTACAGTTTGCTACAATCATTTGAATAAACACTGATGTCCCCCTCCCCTAACTTAAGAACCTGCCGGACTGCTACTGACTTAAAGCTTACCTTGATACCAAAGGTGAATATTGTGATGATAGCTTTGAATAATAATGCAAGTGATAGCTGCCACATAGCTCGGTCTACTCCTGGTCCTGCTTCAGCGGCTGGGTACACAGACTGGTCAACTCGGTTATAGGTGCGATTGTAGTCACTGTACGAGTGAGTAAAGTATTGTTAAAACCAAAGTCCACAACTCATATATTTAATTTTTAATAGCTAAGACATTTTGAACAAATCTTAGAGACATCAGCAATACTTACAGATCAATAAAGTAAAGCTGCATTGCCAAACTTGTACAGGGTGTCCCAAAAGTGTTGATACCTTTTTAAAACTTTATACTTTCCTTAAAATAAATTGCAGCATCAAAAGGAAAACATTCTTGGATAGAGAAATCTATTTTGATACTAATCTTGACCCCTATTCTGAGGCCCCTTAACACTTTCAACGCGGCTATTAGTTTTACCATATACAAAACAGATTTTTCAGAAACCTTTCCCAATTTTAGAAGTCAATCTCAAGGATTACTGAACCAATACTAGGCATGTTTGCACTTATTTGAATGCATTTTGCATGGTGATTCCAAATATGGTAATGAAACTCAATAATATTGACATTTTTGAAACATTTTATGCAATTTTGGAGTGTCGTCTGCAGACGCCTGCCGCGTGGAAAGTGTTAATATAAAGCACATGCTAAAAGGTTTGTTCACATAACTAAAAATACCATACACTTGTTCAACTTGCGGGACACATAGTTTTTGTGTGTAGCATCAACTCCTCCAGTGACGTTATTGTTCCAATTAAAATAATACTATCTCCAACTTTTTAAGACAGAAAATATAACATGAGTATGTCTAAAAATAATACCATTTACTCTCTAAATATTTGTCTTTTTCAAAAGACACTATGCCCTATACAACCTACTTACCATAAATCAAAATTGTCTTCTGGTCCACATTCTCTAAACAGTGTTGCTATAAGTTCACTTGTGTTTTTTCTTGTGTATGGATTAGGGTAGCTAAGAATTGCTGTCAAGAATGTCAAGCTGATAACCTGTACGTGTTGGAATAATAATTTATAAGCATGCTGCTATATTATAATTGTTACATTTCCCTTGTGTGTGGATGTTGATAATGGATGTAAATAAAGGATGCAAACTGATGACCTGTATGTGTATGGAAATTTACGTTTGTAAATTGATGCTATACATTTAATGATTTCTTGCTAGATTCATGTATATATTTGGATGACTGAAAACAGCCTTAAGGATGTAAACCTGATTACCTGTACAGGTTGCATGTATCACAAAAAACATAGCAGTATTTTGTTTGAAATACCTGTATAGAAAAACTACCCATCACCCTGAAATGTTGAGATTATGTTGGGTATCTCATAATCAGATCTGAGCAAAATCGATCAAAATTTGCCCAAGTAATCAATGATATTAAGACTTTAACTTAAACACCCAAATTTATTGTTCTGCAATCATGTAAAGTGGTTGGCCTAAGTGGTTGGTCTTAAACGTGTTATTTAGGGAATGGTTTGCATGAGATAATATGTCTAACAGTGCATTTGGACACAAAAACAGCATTTTGAGGGTTGATGAGTAGACCCATTGTTACCTTCTGTGGACTATTTCTTCATTTTCTTCAAATTATTTGCCAAAGTATTCAATTATTGAGTAATTACATCAACAGTGATTAAATGTTATTCCTTGTGTTGCAGTGTGATATATAAATAATTTTGATACAATACAACCTCAAGACCAAAGGCGTAAATTGGATTTTGAGATAATTCGCATATATTGATGCGGTTCCTATGCGTTGATTGCAGATAAACTGGTGGTCTCTAAACAATTTTTAAGTTGGAACATGACATACCCCAACAGAAAATGATAATGACATGAACTGGTGAGAGTCTGGGAACAGGTTAATTCTGTTGCATCTCTTAGGCCAACTACAGCATGATGTAAATAGAGTTTTAAGGATGCATTGTACATTTCTTGGTTAACTACAGGGTGTATCAAACAAATTAGGACTCTGTTTCATGACGATGTAATTATTATTATAATCATTGGACCATGACCAATTTAGTCTCAATGTAAAGCCCAATCAATTATTATGATATCCTGAAAATATAAGATCAATCCGATGCAAAATCTGAAAACTAGCGTACTTTGCGTGAACCATGTCATTTACTGGTTTGTACAATGGGATCTACATGTATAAGACCAGCAAATAACATGGTTTACGTTTCAATACGTTATAATAATTGTCAACATAGTAAATAATCTATCAGTCAATAGCAAAGTTTAGTTTGGTAATCCATTTAATTCTGGCACAAATCAATACTGGCTTAAAATATCCGCAAACAGATGCATGCATATTCTGTGCAAATTTAAGAAAAAATGTTAAACAGTCCTCGAACCCACTGTGGATGGTTTATTGAGTTACACATCGAGCACTTTCATCATGTAATACTCGACTGTTACTGTGTGAATTCCCATTGTACAAACCAGTAAATGACTTGGTTTACACAAAGTACGCTAGTTTTCTTATTTTTCATCGGATTGATCTCATATTTTCAAAATATCATAATAATTAATTGGGCTTTACATTGAGACTAAATTGGTCATGGTCCAATGATAATAATAAAAATTACACCATCATGAAACATAGTCCTATTTTTTTTGATACACCCTGTATTGACTGATTTAGATTAAATTTGACTACCAGATACCCCTAACATGGCACTAGCATAATGTTTATATTTAACACTAAGTGAGTGATTTCTCTATGGGTACAATTTAAACCAAAAAGGTGTTGTCTTTTTTATGATACACCCTTTACCAGGTGGAATATTAGGATTGCAAGTCTGTCATCACAAAAGCACAATATAAATGTTTCCATTGACATAATTCTAGTCTAGGAGTTGCACAAAATAGGGAAAAGGGAGAAAACAAAGATCCTTATTTTGTTGTTGCTTACCTCTAAAACAGGAAACCTTCGCAGTCTTGATGTTTTACGAAACTTGCACCATTTTAAATTCAATCTAATGAAGAAAGCACCATATAATCCCTGGGGGGATGAAATACATCAAATGGATATCAACAAATCAATTTATACATTTGAATGTTGCTTTATTTGTGAAGAGATATGCAAAGTGAATCAGATGTTGCGCTACTCAATTGAATTTGTCATTTCCAATCTTACCACTTGCAGAAAACTCCATTAAGAATGGCCCCATAGAAATGAGCAATCAAGGAGTTTTTGAAAACAAAAGACATTTCTATTTTTGTTTGGTTGTATCTTAAAATATATATTCCAGACATCAAATTGATTTTGCTCGATCACACAACATTTAACAATACACTGTATTTGTAACAAGTAATTATGGGGCCCATTAACAAATCCCATCTTTCCATCCAAGTTTAAATCCACATAGGATCAGAGGTCGGAAACTTTAATTATAAGGCAAAAAAAAAATGTTTGGTTGCCCTCCATAGAGAAAAAAATTGTGGGTCGGTCGGTAGGTAGGTTGTTTTTGTTTTTTTCTCCCTATACAGGGCTTCGACAAAAAGTGCAATTTATACATGGAATGTATAAACGCAATATTTTTGACTTACATTTGATAAATTGGACTTCAAAACATTTCATATAATTTATTTCTACATCTTTGGGAGAAAATATGTCCAAAATTATGAAATTTTCGGAGTTAAAAAATATTAAAAAAACCCAAAAAACAACTGTGACCCGTTTCTTCGTGTTTATTCGGTCGGTCGCTGAGGGCAACCAAACATTTTTTTTGGGGGCCTAATGAACATTGACTCATTAAGTTGTTACTCACCCCTAATACTCCTAGTAACATGAATGGAACAAGCTCAAAGAAGAACCACGGCGTATCATATTCTACATAAAACATAACCAAATGCTCCGTGCCAAATGGGTTGATAGAACGTAACACAAATGCTGCTACCAAGGCGCAGAAGAAAGACCTCCACAGGGTTTTCAGGGGAAAGTAGTAGCTGATCTGTGGGGAAAATAAAATAATATAGCTTATTGTCATAAACATTGTATCCAAATAACACTTTGGTGTCAATAAATCTTTTGGTGATAACAATTTGGGGAAAAAGAAGCTCCGGTACAGAATCAAGTGTGGTTTTCATTTCAATATATCAACATTAATTGCACTTCAATGTTAATACTACTTAATATGAGATTATTAAGCTCAAAGAGTGATGCTTTTGGAAAACCTGTATGAAATTCATATTCTTAAACATCTAAGAATGTTTAAAGGTAGATGTTCTGATTGCTGGCCTTTTTTTTAACTTGATGTTTTTTATTTTACATGAAAGGTCATCCTTAAATGGCTACATTCCAAAGTTGAGTTGCATAACTCCCATGGTTCTAATTTTAGAAGCACAAGGTCACAATAATTTTGCCCATTAAGTAGTACACAAACTAGCTGGTGGTTAACCACCTTGGCAGTAATTCACCACATTTTAGCCTATAATATCTAAATGGAACATTTCTGGCCCCTAAGATTTCAAATACACATAATAAGAAAAATATGGGGATTCTTCTGATATCAAAATACCTCTAGATGTGAAGAAAAAAAATCTTGCCCCCAAAAAGTGATCGGAACATACACCTTTAAGCAATTCTCATTGGTTCTCAGAGAAATCGGCAACAATTATACGAGACAATTTAACACGGCGTACATTAATTAACATGACCACCCTCGCACAGTGCGTTGTAACTATAGTTTTGTTCCATTACGCGCACTTTTGCAGTGCATCTTCTGTGCTTTTCTTGTGTGCTTATGCGACGCATGCCATACTCAATGTACGGGATTGGATGGAATGTTTTGGGGTTATTCGATACTAACAGGGGTAAAAGTTGACAAATTTGCCAATTAAAGTGTCAATTTTGATCAAATAAATGTCTAAAGTATGACTGTTTAAGAATGAGAATATATTATGTTATATTGTATGACATCAATACGTTCGTTAGTATTATTTTTTGCGTGAAGCAATTCTGCCTGAGGCGTCGTTGTTCCACTTAAAATAATACTACCGCCCACACTTATGTCAGTCAATATAACACGGGTACACTCTTAAAACGATACCTTTATTCTTTAAATACACTTAACAATTTTGCTATACAGATAGCAATTAAATGAATTGATGCTCCAGCGATTTTGAAAGTGGCTATGGGGTGTTGTAAAGCTAAAATCATAATGAAATATGAGAAGAAAAATAACAAAATATTGCATAAAGTGTGTCAGCTAATTACACACACTGTTTGATTATGGGAAAGAGAGTTCACATGTGCAATCCATCAGTTGATCTATATATGTGCATAAACCCCCAAGGCGATGCTTTTACCGTTAATTGCGATCATGCACCATTTTAATAAAACATCATGAACTGTCAAACACAATCATAAGTAAAGTGTGACCTGATAGTGGCAAGCGAGCTAATCTACATGTTAGGAAATCTTCCAAGCGAAATCCAATTAGAGGGTCTGCCAGGATTTCAGACAAATAAGTAAAGATGGTGGTATGATTAAAAAAAATGTAATATCAAATACCTATTTTCTATTTCAGGTGACTATAAGAGTTAAACCAATACAACACTTTAACACACACTCTGATAACATAAGGCCCTTCACAATTGATTTTGAGTTTCCTGTTGCCGCCCACGTCCGAAATTGAGAATTACAAAATATTTAATTATTTTATTTTTATTTAGGATTTTCACCTTTAAAATGACTTTCAATAAACTTCATTTGTTATGTTCTGACTTTAATCATATCAGAGAAGCCGATGTTCAAACATAGAACATGATTGCATAACTAAGTGGGTATCAAATTAATCATACTTGTAAAATATATAAATGCAGAATCCTCGATATAAAGGGTTGAAAACTGGTTGCGACCACAAAATAATTAGTTTCGAAATAAAGAAAATAAAAGATAATTAATAATTAAAAGCCACCTCGTCCCTTTTTTTAAACCTCCAACAGGAAACTCAAAATCAATTGTGAATGGCCTAAATGCTGTTGATTTCAAAATATCAGGTTATCGGTAGTGCTTGTTGAAAATTATAATTCTTCAATTTAACGCTTTCCACGCGGCAGGCATCTGCAGACGACATTCCAAAGTGTCATAAAATGTTTAAAAAATGTCACAATTGTTTAATTTCATAACCATATTTGGAATCACCATGAGAAATGCATGGAAATAAGTACAAACATTCCTAGTATTGGTTCAGTAATTCATCAGATAAGACTTTAAAAGTTGGGAACGGTTTCTGACGAATATGTTTTGTATGGTAAAACAAAATAGCTGTGTGGAAAGTGTTAATTTACACTTACTTCTTCAAGACTGAAAAGTACCCCTCCAATAGGTGCACCAAATGCAACAGATACACCGGCTGCCGATGCTGCTGATAACACCTAGATCAAAACAAAGATAAATCAGTATCATGGATACAAATATACCTTTATGATATCTATCTGAATCGTATCTCTTCTCATCTTACTGAGCTTTATACAGGCTCGATGCTATTCATATAAGATAGAACTTCAAGCTCCTTAGCATAATGTATCAATGGTATTGTACTTTATCATTTAGCAGACATGAATGCTGAAATGTGATTGGTTAATGTCCAAGGAGTATTTTCCCGTATTACCAAAGCAATTTATCATTACTCTGTATCTGATGACTGATATGAGCCCGTATTAGTCTAGTAATTTTTATCACAGCTCTGATTGGTTACATCAAGGTTTGGATTGATCCATTATCATTTTTAGGGGTTAGATGTGGACAGGGTGGCGGTGTTAGGCTATGGATGTGGGTTGGGGGCTTAGGTGATATGGGATGTGGGGTTGGCCTGTCATTTCGTTGGTTCCCGGTATCATTTCTGTGGTTCCCAGTGTTTTGGGTTCCAAGTTGTTTAAGTTGTGCTCAATGTATGTAGGGGTTCAATGGCGGTGTGGTGAATGACGGCGAGCAAAAACATTCTTTTTGGTGGTTCCCAATGTCATTTTGGTGGTTCCAAGTGTTTAAGGGGTGAGGAGGCCGTGTGGTAAATTAGGGTAGGGATGAATTGACAACAATGTTTTAATTTAAGTTTAATTATTCCTCATTTACTTTTGAAATGCATTCATGTCTACTAAATGATAAATTCGTTACCCCCTGTTTGTTCTCATGCAATACGGAAAATATCTATGGTTTGTTTCCAATATCACATGAGGCGATATATTGGAAACAAACCATAGATATTTTGCCGTATTGCATGAACAAACAGGGGATAACTAATAATATCTAGCTCTGTTACCTTCAATCCAATATCAAATAATTTCATTGGTCAATATTGCCTTTTGAACATAAAAAACTCATTTAAACTTCCACACTACCCATTGCTACAAAAGAGGTTGCATTACAGTTTTGTAAGTTTACTCAAAACAAAGCATTCTTCAAATAATATAATCTATTAATAGGGAACAACAAATGGGATACAATGGAGCAAAATGAGTATGAAGTCAAAGATATCATATTTTCAGTTTTCTACTGAGTTATGTTGACCATTTGCAATGCAACATTTTGCAGAAACCCCCATTACCAATGGGCAATTAATTCCAAAGATATCTATCCTTTGTTTGGTTCTATCTCAAATTCAATATTTGCGAGTTCCAACTCATTTTGCTTGATCACACCAATATACATGTATGGTAGGTGAGGATCTTAACTATGACAACCCAAACATGGAAATAAGATCATTAACCATCCCCAAGGACTATTCCAAACATTTAGCTGAGGACAGAGGACTTGCATTATGTGAACTAAACTGCTCAAAAAGTTTGGAATATTTTTTCAAGCACAAGATTTTCAAATATAGTGGAATATGTTCATTAAGTGTTATATATCCATGTAAAGCTGATGTGTTCATCTTTACACTTTACAATGATACCAAATTTGAAGTAATCCCTTGCTCCAGTGCTCAGCTATTTGCTTGAGAACATGGGGAGGTCACAATCTGAATGTGCCAAAATCAACACTATTTCGTGCTCAAAAGAACATCTTTGTCGACCACTACAGTGTAGTGTGATGATCTATTGATTTTAAAGCACAAAATAGTGTTGATTTTGGCACTTTCAGATTGCGACCTCCCCATGTTCTCAAGCATTTGGCTGAGCACTGGAACAAGGGATTGCTTCAAATTGGATATCATTGTAAAGATGAACACATCAGCTTTTAAATGATATAGTACACTTAAAGTACATATTCCGCAATGTTTGAAAATCTTGTGCTTGAAAAAATATTCCAAACTTTTTTTGAGCAGTTATGATGTTATGATAAGCTGTATGATGGATCCAGTGGTTTAGCAAGTTATCCTTGGCTTCATCGCCAATAAAAGTAAGTAAGCAAGTAAGGTGATCCATTGTAAGCCTAAAGGGATCTTTCTGTACATTATGAATGCATGGTATCTAACAGGTATGATGAATAGCTAGCTGTTCTGAAGAAGGCTTCAAGCTAAATATAATTTAGCGTCAATGCATCAAAACATTTCTGTGTTACTAACCTCTCTTTTCTTGGCTTCATTACGGCTGTACTTGGGGAACAGATAGGTAAATATATTGCCACAGCAACAAGCTACATGCACTAGAGGGCCTTCTTTGCCTAGACTGAGTCCCGCTGCTACTGCTAACATCATTGTCATAGATTTGATGAGTAATGTCCATTTACCTAGGTAGCCTCGCATGATAAACCCACTTAAGATGGTTTTGATCTAAACAAGAGGAAAATAACAATTTTTCACTGTGAGCATTTCTCTGAAGGGTAATGATTGAAATTGCTCTATACAGGGTGTCTCAAAAGTTTTCAAAAGTTTTTAAATCTCCGGCGAAATAATTTGCAATATAAAACTAAAAACATATTTGCATATGGAAGACTTGGAAGAATTATTCTGGTACCAAACTTACAATAACAGCTATCTGTGTTGTTAAAGTGCAGATGAAAGTTTTCCAAGCGGCATAACGCACTTTCATGTATATAAGCATGTATATAATATATAACGAGCTTAATAAAGTGAAGGGAGCAAGAGAGGGAAGGAGGAAGTGAAGAGAAAATAGGGATATTGAATATGAGACATATATGCCAATTAAATAACTTGCTTAATAATAACTGTCATCACTGGGTCCCAGTCTGACTTCATTAGAACGCGTCCAAACGCGTTCTAAATGTGTTCTACAGGTGTTCTAGACCGGTCGTAGAACACTAATCATATAGTCTTGGAACATATATGTAGAACACATCCAGAACGCGTCAGATAAGTGAAGTTCGACATGTCAGTAGTGTTTTATAGAACACAGCCAGAACGCCTTTCACGAAGCTCGCCAATAGTGTTCTATATACAGAACACATTCAGCTTCACAAAACAATTTACGATGCAAGGTATATATAATTTCAATTTACTTGTACGAACTCAACCTAGGCCTATGCAGTTTGATGGAATTAAGTAGAACATTCCAAAACAAGGTAGTAGCAAGTAGGAAAAAACTAGCTCTATTTTGTCAGTCTTTTATGTCAAACACCCATTTTATGTTATTCTTGTGTGTGTGTTTGAATCCTTACCTCGGGTATACCAGATCCACAAGCATAGGGAGCAAACGCCCTGACTAATAACACCGCCAATGATGCCATAAACACAGCCCATAACACATAAAAGAGGTAGTTAAGTACATATGATCCTGCATCTATCTCCATTCTATGACACATCTCGGCCCATGTAAACCACTGGTTACAACCTTCATCTCCAAACCCAGTGTTATTCTGTGCCCAGCAACATTCTTCCTGGTTGAGCCAAAAGGCATCTCTACATACACCAAGTTTTAGGTCACTCAACCATCCTGCTCCAATATCTATGATGCCAGCACAGGTACCTGCAAAATAATTAAGTAGATAGTAGTGTTACTTAGGACCAAGCGACATTAGTCACTCAATCATCCTGTCACCGATATCTATGATTCCAGCGCAGGTACCTGTATACAGGTAATTAAGTGTAAAGCAGTAATATTCATCTGCGTCCAGCAATATTATTCCTGGTTGAGCCAGAGTCATACACTTGAGGTCACTTAACCATCAAGCTCCTATATCGTTAATTAGGGACAGAGGAATTCCGTTTAGAAACGGAATTCAATGAATTGTAGCAAACCATTTTTGGTTCATAACTTTTTAGAAAATACCTACCTTGACAAGATCATTTCAGCTTTTTAAAGGCTTTCATTGGTCTTAAAAACAACAAAAATATGCTTCATACAATAAGGGTTGCAAATTTATAATTCAAAACTATCAGTATTTCATTTACAAAATGGAATTTGCTGTTTAAGAAAACAGAATACTTGTGGTGTTTCTATATGTCAGCACAGGTACCTGAATTCAAGAAATAATCATGTGTGAAAGTAGTGTTATATATATATCCAAGCGATGTATTTTTGTTTCAGCCAGCAGGCATTTTTGCAGAACCTAGTTTGACATCATTTTTACATAACATTTTTTTAAATTGCACAAATGTATTGACAATTCAATACATTTATGAAAAAAATTATGTCATTATTGGTATAACATATTTATAATGCGCTCTATTGAAATGAAAATAAGCTAGACTCAATGCAACTAAATTGAAAATCCTTTTGATGGATTGCTTGATTACGAGAGCAATGACTGTGTTTTTTTTCATGATTGGCTCAAAACATTATCATCCATTGAAGAAGAAGCATTGGAATATAGAGTAATGTTTCTGTATACTACCATTACAATGTCACTTGACAAAATGGATGGAATCAATCTACCTAAGAGCTACATGTAGAGCAAGATTATCATTTAACTTGTTTGAATTGATCAACCGTGTCAGTTCTCATCAGTCAAGAAGGTGGAATAAGATAGAGGTGATAACATTTCAAGACAATGACAAAGACAAAATGTGCTCCAGGGATGTACCTGATATATAAATATGAACTTCTCACTTTCAATTTAATTTTGATCAATGCATATATTTTATTACGCCTTTACATGGAAAGACATGGCCCCTGGAAGGAGTGCTATCCTGTGGTCCCTGGGATGACTATGAGGGAGAAAACTCCTCGCTTTATATTACAGTTTTGACTGGTTTTACCACATCAGTCAATATCTTATTTAATTACATAAAATATATGAACCTTATGTATTGGTATTCTTCACAATCAACATCATGACCAATATACATGTACACTGTACTGTACACTGTACAGCATGTCTTATGATGATTTGTTCTAGGAAAATTAATTAATTTATGTATTGAATTGATATTGATAGAACTTTCCATTTGTAAATCTATCTTCTATATTCACTTAATCTTCTTAGGAATTTTAGATTCTGATCTAGGATATCAGCCCACAGTGGCGTAGCTAAGGTGGGGGGGGGGGGGGGGGCAGTCCCCCTGCTCCCCCCGACAGAAAATAATCCTTCAAAACGCCCTTTGTGCCCCCGCCCCCAACAGTAGCGTGCGCAAAGGGGGGGGGGGGGGGGGGGGGGGGGAGGGCGGGCTAGAGGGTTTGTGTGTGAGGAGAATGTAACCCAAATAATCAGCAAATTTATACAGCAGTGGGCTTAATAAAGGAAAATGTTATAGAGAAATCTGATGAAAACCCGGAGAATTGGCCATAGTTGTTGACTATGCTGTTTTTTTGACCGTGCACAATTTGTTTTGACCGTGTACAATTTTTTGACCTCACCCCTCCCACTCAGTGAAATTCACGAGGTGACTGAATTTTCTTTTTGGGGGGCAACCTTTTACGATAGTATCAGAAATCTTGAAAAAAATCCTAGCTATGCCACTGTCATCCCATACAATCACCCGATAGAAATATCTTACCTGCAGCAATGCCAACAAGGAACACAACAATCCATCCAGCACCTGCATCTGTAGCCGCCTTTACAGCATCCCAACATGAGTCCTTGCGAGTTTTCTGTATGGCTTTCCTCCTTGTACGGTATCTCTGTGTGTCTCTTACCCAATCAATGGTATGGAAATCATCATATTGTGTAGCTTCTAAAGTATGAGTTTCAATAGTTTCCACCAGAGGTGAGCCTACATGAAATGAAAATATTATATTCAATAATGAAATTGATAAGAGTTTCACATGTGCGTACATCAATGGTCAGTATATTTTCCGATAAACATGCTTATAAAGAGCCATGGGAGAAACATGCTAGAATTACACAATGTACAAATGCATCTCTATTAACGACAGGTGTATTGCTCATAGGCATTATACTGCTAAGAACTGCCCATCACATTGTATAACAAACCTATAAAGAAATAAGACTCACTTAAATGCTCAAATCATGATTGATATAGGTACTTTCAACCATTTAAGGTGCAGAGTTTCACCACAATTATCATAAAAGAAGTTAAAATGATAGTTTGAAAGCAAATAGCAATATTCCGCAGAATGTTACCCCATTTCAACGTATACTGAATTTGTTAATAATTTGAAATGGTCACACACAAAATAAATGAGGAGGTTGGAGCACTATATAACAGTGAGGTTGGAGCACTATATAACAATGGACATTAAAGGTCCAGTGAAGTCTATACATATTATATCAAAATAAAGAGGAAATCGCAAGGATTTTTAAAATAAACAAAAGAGCAGATCAATCCGCCAATTTAAAACAATATCTCATGATGTAAATTATAGAGATTTGTCTAACCTTTTTTTTACAAAGACATGCATATGTTATGTGTATTACTTGCTTAATTTAATTCTGGTGAAAAAGGCACAGAACCGCAGCAAATACATTCCAATAGCCTATAACACCTCAACCAGCTATACAAGACCTGTCCTACATGTCAATGAATTAGTTCACTCTATTCTGTTTTTATTTTCCGATCATGTTACTCTTAATACTGGCTGATACAAGTAATTAATGCACTACCTTGGCAAGGCTTAAACAAGACATGAGAGAAATTCTAGTAGGTTCTATCCATCAATCCACCCGGCTGGCATGTATAATGGTATACACAACTTCAAAACAAGCTATAGTGTATCCAAGCTATGAATATCTTAAATCAGTGTTTAATGCTGGAGTGTTATGAAAATCCTGAACGAAAGGTTGTTTTTTCTGGGATACAATGTACGGTAGATATTATTTCCATATTGCGGATTTTGTAACACTGCATCAATATTCACCTCTAAAGCTAAACATATTGTAGTCCTATTCATCAATTTTAAATTCACTTTCAGACTTTGAAACAATGCTTACAAAATGGGTTACTAGGGCAGAAGATTGAGTCGTATAATGCCGAGAGACACACTACACTCCGTATATGTCTGCATTGATAATGTCATAAATGCATGTTGACAGCGTTGCTTTGACCGCAAAATATAGAGGGTGCTAGGGCCGTCACATGCATTTTTCAAACCTTTTGACATAACCATCAACCAATTATTAAACGTTTTATCGCTAGATAGAATACACAAAAAGCTATTATATATTGTATACATGCGAGAACGATTACCTATGCTGTTCACTTCAGCCATGTGTTGAGCAAGTGGATTATATTCCGTAAGTATAGTGATCGATCTGCACAGCTCTGTATCATGAATAATCAATTCTTGTCATAGCAAACTGCTGCAAAATGCTGCTAATTCAGTGTTTTAATAAGTCAGTCAAGTGGTAACTTTGAGCCAAAGTCAAGTCTTTCTAAATTTTCTTTCTAGCAAAGTCAAATCAATAAAATATAGCTAAAGTCACATCAATCAAGTCAAATAATAATGAGTCAAGTCAAGCCAAGTAGAGTTGCACCAAGTGAAGTTAGTAAACCTTACACGTCAAGTCAAGTATCAGACAGATGTGAATTGAGTCAAAAGACAAATCTTTCTCATGTTTTTCTAATATTGTCACACCATTAGAATCAGGTCAACCTAAAGCCAAGCTACTTATTTATAAGTCAAAATTTGACCAGACCTCTTAACACTTTCCACGCGGCTATTAGTTTTACCATATACAAAACAGATTTTTCAGAAACCTTTCCCAACTTTCAAGGTCTACCGCAACGATTACTGAACCAATAATAGGCATGTTTGTATTTATGTCAATGCATTTTTCATGGTGATTCCAAATATGGTAATGAAATTCAATAATTTTGACATTTTTGAAACATTTTGTCAAAATTTGGAATGTCGTCTGCAGCCGCCTGCCGCATGGAAAGCGTTAAGTCTTACGTTGGGAGAAAGAAGTACCTCTTTAAAGAAAGAGATAATGTTGTCAAGTGCCTTCATGAGGTGTACACACCTACAATCAAGGAAAATAATAGTTGACACACTTGATACAATTTAATACAACTATCCCTGTGCTCACAATAGAGAACCGACTTGGGACATAGCACTCTTTAATAACACACAGAGGTCTCCCCCTCTCTTTCATCCTTCCCCACCCCCATCAATCAATGTTGAGAGAGCTGCCAAAGCTTCTGATGACATGTGGCTCGGATCAACATTGCCTCGGGGGAGAGGGGCACTTTTTTCCTTAATTGGGACAAAGTGTGCCAACCTTTTTTCCCCTTGATTGTAGGTGTACACACCTTTGCTAAACAAAATAAAAGTTACTTTGTTCACATAAGGTGACAAATTAATTGTTGCCATTTTTGTGAAAAGTCCGCCACACTTTCATAGTTATTTTACAGAGAATTCGTCCAAATACATACCAGGGGCTAAATCAATAATTCCTCTTGAAGATGTTCTCCTCCTGGATGTACTTGGCACCTCTGTAATATCCAAGAGTTCATCATCTTCAACCTCCTCATCCTGGTTGATGGATGTACTCTTGTATTGATTGGTTACCTTAACAGATGGCTCTGCGGTGATAAGACGGTCTCGCTCCATTGGTTGGACAGTACGCAACTCAAGCCAACTGAAAGAGGGAACAGTACATGTAGAAGGGCTGGATAGTTATAGTGCAGGAATAAACAGTTATACATGTACAGGAAGTGTCAAAAAAGTGTCCCATGATGGACAAAAATAATTAAAAATACATCCCACATTTTTTGTTTTCAAAAAAATAGTTTGTCATGGTTAGCTTATTAGTCCCCTATCAAACACACCTCATCCCATTATTTGTCACTCTGTAAGTCCCGAGAATTGATCAATTCAGTAAACAAGAGTGTGAATCCAACCTTGGCCACTTTTGGACAGGAATTGGATTTTCAACTGAAAAACAACTGCCATTGGAGATTCCAATGATTTATAAGCCTAGGATACATCAATGTAGTGCGTAAAATAAATCTAATATTAAAATATTCTGTGGTTTTCATGGATAATATGGAAGAAAATATGTTTTCTGCTCAAATTGAATTACCTATCACCATGTACCAGTTAGATTATCATTGATTTTATTGATTATGTTCCATTACACACTGATTGATGATTCTAATAACATAGTTCTCTGCACATGAAAAATGGCCAAAGCTGAATTTGATATGTCTGAGTAGATTTGCCATAATTTGATAATGAAAGCTCCAAAATGGCCTAAAAACTCATGTTTTACATATGACACTTTTTTTGACACACCCTGTATAGCGACTTGTTTTTTGCATTATAACATTAATTAGACAATTTTTCAATCAGGCTTTCGTGAGACTATCCAAGTATTGATACAGGCTGTATATCATCTACATCTTGAGAAGGCCAGAAGACTGAGTGATGGGTAAATGGGATCATGCATGGGCTATAGATAGAATATTATATTGAAAACAAACAGTTACTACTTTGACGATTTATAACAAAAACAAAATCACTATATTTTGCCACTAAATCATTCTTATTATTGCATGATTGAAATACAAATATTGGAGGTCAATTCAAATCTGCCACTTTTGAAACATGGAAAAGCATTTTTTAATGCTGACTGGTTACTTAAGACAATATTATTTAAATGTTATCAATCTCAGCAGCATTCTACCTAACAAATGTTCTGATGATTATTATTTACTTTATAGCTATAATTCATAACATAACCAATATCCATATTGTATACACTCATTTGATATGAAATAAGATTAATGAGAGATTGGATGCATTATGTATTTGTCCATCAGAGCGCTTGGTGATAAACACAATTTGCCACCTTCGATAAGATTGGTTCACAGTCAATCACCGTATACGCTAGAAATATGATCGGCCAAATTCTCTATCATATGGAATATGAACCAAGCGTGACAAATGTACTGAACCTTTTAATAATAAATGTAAATGCAAGATGGCTGTATGATATCTGATACTTGTATTTCATTTTTATTGCTTCTTAAAAAGGAATTATAAATACCCTTCAGCAATATGCAGTGGATTTATTTTGGATTAGACACATACAAACTTGACCATTTTAAGAAGGGTTCTTGATGCTATTGACTTTGTGTTCAGGCCAAATAAAAAACTTGTTGTTGGAGGCAAATAAGAAGGGTTACCTTATGAAATATTTTGTAAAAATTGGGTTAACCCTTTGAACCTGATAGGTCAATTTTTCAGCCGGAAGAGGGAGGCGGGGGGGGGGGGGGGGGGGGGGGGGGGGGGGGGGGGGGGGGGGTACCGACCCTTCAAATAATTCAGGGTTCAAAGGGTTAAGGCGAAGGCGGATGGACCTCTCAGGTAGGGTCTGTTGGTTAAACATTTCTTGAAAAGTTTGTTAATTTTCAAATTATACAACTTTTAAAAAAACCTTACAAAATATGTATGAACATTTCTAAAATGTTTAATTATATTTCTACCGAATTATAGAATTTGAAAAATATGGGTCAGCCGGGCTTGTAGACGAGGATTTCTTTCCTCAGCATAATTGTAATATGAGAACACAAATGTTACTATGTAGTTGGTAAATTGTTCCAGCATAATTTTAACCATAATTGTAGCATTTCAAATTACACTTGATACAGGAAAAATAAAAACTTCCTTTACATAGAAAGATTGTTCAAGATCTTTCATTTCATAATGCATTTTATTGCCATACACAGTATTTCGTATCTCTTGTGTTATCTTTTAAATATGCTTTTTACTCTTTGTATGTATATTTTTGTAAATTTAAGGTAATTAATTGTTGTATTTTTGATTTTTTTAAAAAATTTTTTTATTCATTTGTTGTAAAGCGCTTTGAGTTTAGATCTCACTAAAGTAAAGCGCTCTATAAATGTGTGTTATTATTATTATGCTCAGTTGCTCCCTTGCTATGAAATCTAGCGATGCATTTGATGGAAAATGATTGAAACATGAATATTATAACAATGTTCATCATCCCAATGGCACATTATATGTGACATAAAATGGATGTGACAGATAACTTTCATCTCTTTCTAATAACCAGATACATCTTATACAATAAGGCCAAAAAATGTTTCTGTTGTGTTGCCCTCAAGTGTAAACAAATCTTGAGGTCGGGTTGGTTGGTCGATTTTCCTTTTTATTTATTTCTTTATTTTTTGGGCTGAAAAATATTACTGCCTGTCTTGGTTCTTGTCAAGATAAAATAAGTAAATGTCAATTTTACTAATGTTTTTAGTGTGATAATAGTTTTAAGATTATATATTCAAGCAAACTTATTCATCTCAAGCAGAAAATAGTAATATATTGACAATATGGGAACAATTTAAATCTTTAACAATTAATATAACAAAAATGTGATCCTGATTTTTAAGATTTTAGGATTGGTTGTTGAGGGCAACACAACAAATATTTTGTTGGCCTAATAGTACATCACATAAACCTAGTAACGTCACTCAAACAATGCTATATAATAGTGGGTACATAGTAGTAAGAATAATATTTAACAAAACATGCAGGTGATTTTATCATCTTCCACAGGTGCTAATATTCACCCCCATTGGAGGTAACATACACATTTGTAATGTCATATAAACTTCATGTACAGTAAAGGATACAAGACAAAGCAGAGTGTCAAAAATTGGATTATCCTTGTACTTTGAGGAGATTTTATGGAACATGCCAAATCCGAAGACAGGAGTCTAAAATAATCATAATTGATTGGGTGAATCGAAGAAGCAACTTTCCTTCTTTACAATTGATATCTTTTTATTTTCATGAAAGTGTTAATATAATCAATAGGATTTTCATAAAATCTGATCAACTGCTGCATACAAAAAATCTGTTCTATGTAAGGCAAACAAAATAAGAATTGCTGTGTTGCCCTCAGCGACAGACCCTAAAGTCTCAAAAATTAGGGCACAATTCTTTCTTTTTTAACATTTAAATTTTACCCAATTGGTCAAAATATTACTATTTTCTGCTTGAAATGAATAAGTTTGCTTGAATATTTAAATTTTTACCACACTAGAAACATTAGTCAAATTGACATTTGCCAATTTTGTCTTGTAATAGACCACAGTCTGTTAGTTATATTTGCCAGCAAAAAAAAAAAAAAAAAAAGAAGAAAAAGAAGAAGAAAAAAGAGGAAAAATCGACCAACTGACCAACCAGACTTTTGACACTTGAGGGCAACATGGCAACTTTTTTTGTGCCTAAGTCTATAATAGTTGACAGGTATGTCATAACAGACTAAATGTTTCTGATGTTCTACACCCTAAAAAGTTCAGAACTTTATTCTGTAATTCCACAGCATGAGGCCAGAAAATGCCTGCTTTTCTTGGCTTAATAAGAATCATCATCATCATCAGCTATTCTAGGATGGAACAGTAGTAGACTCGATCCTCCTGCTTCCCTATTTTACACACAGTCCCTGCGAGGGTGCTCAAATATGAAGACTGGAAAAAATACAGTTCCACAAGTGTGCTCTGATAAACTGCTGAATATACATGAGCATATTCGCGACAGATTCATGCGACGTTGTACAACGTGTGACGCGATAGGGCGCACGATTTGACTCCTGCCAGGCGCAGTGTGACGATCGTTGGATGCACTGCCTTTGAATTGGACCAATCGGGTGGTAATTCTGTTGTTGCTGTGTACAAATGCCATGCTCAGTATTGGTATGCATATTCATATATGCAAAGTTGTCGTGGAATTTCACGACAAACCACACACTTTTTGGACATACTATTTTCCCAGGGAGGGATGCGGGGACCCAGTCTAGAACAGTAGAAGCAGCTTAGACCGTACATATTAGATTGGTACCATGTTGCTTTATTCATCATAGTTGTGGATGTCTTCAAGAAATTAGCATAGGTCTAATTGTCAAATGTACAAGCTGTCATTGAAATTATCAAAAGCTATCATTTAGAAATTACTTCATATCTATGATATTTAATTACTTAATGGCCAATTATTGCCAATGATATATGATATTTGTAATATATATGACATCTCGTAAGTAAAAATTACAATATCACTACAGAAATATTTATGGAAATAAACGATTAACACACTTTAGTGGGTTATCAGAAAGACATGGATTCTTTTACATTATTTTAATTTAGATAAATTATCACACATTTCAGGCAATTGGAAAGATGATTTAGAATCCCCTATCACCCAGGAATATTTTGACATGTCAGAAATCAATGTTGCCGAAATAATTCATTATTTTCCAATTTATTGAAAACCCGAGACTATTTCAGTCCCATTTCAATGTATGATCTTTCATAGCGGTCAATATCCTTATTTGATCTTTGGACATATTTATATATGGTAACATTTTGTTATTTTTGTGAGAATAATTTTCAAATATGGACTCAATGCTGTTATATTTACACATTTTGTATTCCTTCACAGTGAATAACAAACCTTATTCTGTCATGAACATTTGCACTTTAACAGTAGGAGGAAGTAAATGAATGTGTACAGAAATCAAGTCTGGCATGATTAACATGGGAGATAGCCTGAAATGTGTGAAATAATCATTGATGAATAATGTATAATGGAAGAGTCACCTTTTGACTTTGTAAAAAAATATGACAAGAAATTCTAGAATGAACATTCCTTACGAACCATAACCATAGATGTTTTTTTATTGGTTTTTAAATCCGTGAGCATAATCCTTAAATTACTACATGACAACCATGTAAATCCATTGGTAAATCTGATCCAACAGCAGCTATCTTTACAATTTAATTAGGCCAACAAAAAGTATTTGTTGTTGTGCCCTCAGCGATCGACCCTTAAATCTCAAAAATCAGGGTGAATTTTTTTTTTAAGATTTAAATTTTACCCAATTTGTCAAAATATTAATATTTTCTGCTTCAAATGAATAAGTTTCCTTGAATAGATTGCTTTTTAACTAATATCACACTAGAAACTCTAGTCAAATTGACATTTACCAATTTTGTCTTGTCATGAAGCATGATCTGTCAATAATATTTGTCAGCAAAAAAGAGAAGAAAAAAAAAGAAGAAGGAAAATCGACCGACCGACCCAACTTTAAGATTTTTTGGCACTTGAGGGCAACACAACAATGTGTGTGTGTGTTTGCCTTAGCTCAGTTTCAACAAAACTAATGCATGTCATCAATGCAGTGTTGTTATAGGGGCCCACCTCATGATGTCCCAATCTAGTCAAATAAAACAATGGACTACGCTACAAAAACACAAGATTATAGGATTGATGAGCCAGCGTTAGCCACAGCCATCTTCAAGAGCGGATGCAAGGCAAGGGATGCAAGGCAAGGGATGGCGGGATTTTACTACTGATACATCATCCAAATTGGATCAACCGCAATACTGCCTCTGAGGGTTTATATTCCGGACATAATCCCATAGTACACTTGCTCATGCATATATATGATGTAGATTGTCGCGGCAAAAGGGTTCAGTTGTTGGTAAAATGCATTTTTAGATTTTTATGGAATTAGGCATGGAAACACATGAGCATATATTGAACATTACCAATACAGGGCAGGTATCAGGGGGAGTAAAAAAACCTGTACTCAACTTCAGGGTTTTATTTCTAAAAATCTGTGCAAACATTTCTCAGATTATTAATTCTGGCAGAGAGGCTGGCTGTCTCATTAGCTTTCATAAGAATCTTATTTCGTTAAAATTGATTGAGGAAAACATACCCATTTAGATAAAAGTGTACATTTTAAAAACCAAACAGATTTGTGTTATTGTCTCTAATAAGCTCTTTTGAATTTCACTATTGAATAAAGGCGAACACTTTAATCCGATCATCACAAAAGCCCCATTGTATCTTAGCTCTGCTGAATTTACGAAATAATTACAATGTTTTATCATAATTTTGCATTTAATGTATGAAAATGATATCTGAGTAAATTAGTTATTCTATTAATTCTTATTCATATATATCATGTGTCATTGTGTACATTACTCAATATTTTGTTCGGTTTCAAAAAATGCAGCAAATTTAACAAAATAGTCATAACTGGATAACAGTACCATGAAATGTTGCGATTCTTTTTACTGATAAAGATTCAAGCATTTGGTTGCTTTCATATCATAGCAAGACACCTTTTAAATATTTATTTAACTTTGAGTACAGGTTTTTTTACTCACCCTGTACCCCATGACTAAAATGTACAAACTACACAACATTGGATCATTTTGAAAAAATGGTAGATTCCAAGTTTGACCAAATTTACCTTTTTTGAAACCCATAAAATCATTGGCCATGTTCGGAACAAAGCTCAATTAAGATGATGCAAGTAATTTGCTGTGTCGTCTTTTAATTTCCACTACAAAATTAATAGATTAACTCTCTGTGATGATTTTTGAAAGAATATTTAAATGGTGTGAGTGAGGTGTTCAGTTTCAGTGATTAATACTATACTTGCTTAAAAGTGCCAGTCTTGAAGTTTGGTATGAGATTAATCCATTGAAATACGCTGAAAGTTAAAACTGGTTTTCACCAATTTTCTCTAAAGTCATGCCATATCGAAATAGATAAGATATATTGATGAAACAAACAGAGTAAGTAGAAAACAAGTTCCCCATCATATTGCAGGTTGGACTGCAATGCTGTTTTTTTATATATTTAATATTTTTTCAAACAAGGTATAAATCATTCTGGGACACCCTGTATAAGGTGATCACACCTAATCAGGACATAAAGTGCAACATCTATTTGTCACTTGAATCTGAGATGAATATACCTGAAGGGATAAGAAGCACTATTCATTCCTGTTATGTGCAGCGGTGCAAGTCTAACACGGTTATTGTTATGCTTGATGGCAATCGATTATCATCATTCAGTTTAATTTGTAGCACAACCTCATTATGTGAGTTACAGCGCTATTTCAAACTTAGTGTTATCCACACATGTGTTACGATCTGTTAAACAACCTGAACACACTGTAGTATCGGACGGTCACCGACATACAGACTGTGATAGATTTCTAAAGATTACGCATTTATATTGCTAGAATTATGGCATTTCAGAAGAAGTATGCCAATTAAAACCTACTAGAGCCATAGTTCAATATATAAACAATGTATTATGATATTCAAAGTACATGGTTTGTGTTTAGATTTAATATGAATTGAAATACAAATATTCAGATGTGGTTGAGCCGATACACTTATCTGTTGATGTATGAAAATACCAAATTTGTTGTGTTTCAATTCACATTAAATTTAAATTCTAAACACAAACCATGAACTTTGAATATCATAATACATTGTTTATGGGTTAAAGTAGGGCACTAGTAGGTTTAATACGCATAATTTTTCTGAAATACCATAATTCTAGCAATATAAATGCGTAATCATTTTAGAAATCTATCACAGTCTGTATGCGTAATCATCATGATCATGGTTTAATCCCAGAAGTGTGAGCAGGACCAATCGACGCATGCGTATGCATGCGCACAGCCTGTTTTGTAGGTTTTGCTTGGGTTGGTTTGAAATCAATGCCGTACACTGCCGTGCAAGGCCTAGTTCGTAGAATTGAATGGCACTTACACAGAGCTGCCTATCCCTTCAGGTATATTCGTCTCAGCTTGAATACAACAGAAAACTCCCAAATATCTTTTAGGAGAAGAGAAGAGAATTTGGACTCACTAAAATAAATATGTAATTTTGATATAGAAGAACAATAGAGATTTATACTGACTGAAGAAAAACTAGAAAAATAAATAAGAATTGTGAAACTGTGGTAGGAACTAGGGACCTACAAGGTGCGTAAAAAAACTGTACTCAACTTTATTTCTAAAAATGTGTTAAAAAAGTTCACTTATCATTTATTCTGGCAGAGAGGGGCTATCTCATTAGCTTTCAAAAGAATTTTAGTTGATAAAATTGGTTGCGGAAAATATATTTTATGCTCATTTACATAAAAGTGTACATTTTAGAAACTGAACAATATTTGTGATATTTCTTTTCAGCTTTATTGAATTAGTATTATGCATCATTGAGTATAATAATCAATATTTTGTCCGGTTATTAACCTTACCAAAATAGTCATATCTGGTAAACGGTACCATGAAATGTCAGGATTCTTTTTGCTGATAATAGTAAATAAATGCATCTATTGCCTCATACATATGTTGCCTTCATATTATGGTAAGAAATATTTTAAATATTCATTTTACTTTGAGTACAGTTTTTTTACTCACCCTGTACAGCTACATATCCCAACATTAAATTACAAACAAATACACAACTGTCAGTGATCAGGATTTTTTTTAAAAGCGTTTCAAGCTTTATTAAATGTAATGTGCAATGTAGCTCAAAATAAGTATGGTAAAGCCAACTCTCAGGAAAATCCAAGACCCATACTCTAACAAACAATGCAAAACAAAATAAGTACATGATTTTGGATTAAGCAATATGAAATTTCAAGTACAGCCGATTTCTTCACAAAATTAATAATCCTATGTTACAAAAAGACAACCTTTCACAGTTACGGCGGTCATCAAAGGGAACAAGTTTAGACTTGTATTTCTTTGTTGTTGGGTGGATTCTTTTCCCCCTTTAAGTTCAGAAGAAAAATATAGGTCTGCATTTTGTTGCTTTGACGTTTTTTCCTGCAATCTAACTATCACATTTTGAAATAAATAAGCTACCAGATGATAAGGCCAAAAAAAGAGAGGTTGTATTGCCCTCAGTGACCGAGTCTAAAATGGGTAAAACTAGGGTTGCATTTTTTTTATTTTCTTCATTTTGTTTTAAATATTTTTCTTTTGAGATTTAAATTTGATCTTTAAGTATCTAAATATTACTATTTTTTGCTTTAAATGAATAAGTAAGCTTAAATAAATGTTTTTTAGACTATCATCACACTAGAAACATTAGTTATATTGACTTAGACCTATAACAATTTTGTCTCATTATCAACCATTTATTTAAAAAAAATTCCGACAGACCAACTTGATTTTAATTTTTTTTAGCGCTTGAGGGAAAACAATTTTGTTTTGTTTTGGGCCTAACAATAAACATAAAGATACAACAAAATATAGATATACAAAAAATGCAGACTATTTTCACAAATATCACCACATACAGTACATAGCGAGGGGGAATGGGAGGCAGTAGATAGTCTTACTCTGGCTTCTTGCGTGCTTCCTCTTCACTGGGAGACTTAGCTGTCACCGCATTCATCTGTACCTATACTCTATGCATGTAGTATGTAATGCATGCAATTTCCCATAAAGCTTTACCGTGAAAAGTGAGCGAGTGCATGAAGGATGAAAAGTTGAAACAGAGAAATTAGTATGGCATTTGTGACATGGCAGATGGAACCAAGCAGTACATGTAGATAAACTTTTGAAAGTATAGTTGATTTTATCGGTGATTCAGGGTTGTCACTAAGGCGGTTGGTGTCGATTGGGCAGAGCCGGCACTCACGATTGCCGACCGGCACTCTTAAAAAAAAGGGTAAAAAACCGGCAGTCTAAAAAAAAGTTTAAAAAAAAGAGTTTTCTTCATAAAACAAGAAATTATGTTGCAGTAACCCATAAAGTGCATTAAAAACCCTAAAAACCCATTGAGAAGGCCTCTAGAACCTGTGCCATGATCCACTGCACTTCGTTCGCAAAAGCTATTCTGTTTGCCATCAGTAAAATTAACTGGCACTATATTTTGGCTAGTGACAACACTGTTGGTGAGGATATACATCACATTGTAAGGTCTATCTTGTCACACAGGCCTATCTAAAAAATGCAAAGAAAAGATATGAAGATATATTTACAAAAGTATTTAATTTAATAACTATATCATTGAACAGTTTGCATAATATTTAATCAGATATTGTCAAAATTCCATATTTTCCCCAAGTCTTTTGGTGTGATACGTCACAAATGATTATACAACATTTTGAGAAGTTACAAAGTTGTAATTACAAATTGTTTACTGATAAAGTTGAATGTTGTCATCCTGGACTGTTGGGATGTGAATTATGTGAGAGGATCCTTGATTAACCTCTTTTAAGATCACTTCCAAATAAAGATCATCATATACCTCCAACATGTCTTGAAGGGAAGTATTACAATCCCGCTCGTTCTCAATGTAATGTAGAGGGATGCAACAATACATTTTGTTCAAAACTGAATTCATAGTTCTACATTTTAAAAAATTGGTTCAAAATCCTTACAAAGCTTGGAACTATGAAGTAGCATACTTCCTTTTCATTAGATCACAAGTGACCTTGACGACTTGACCTACATCTTTTGCTATAAAAAATACCGAACTAACCACACTCAAAAAATGTCTGTTATCAAATTAAAAGCATATTGAAATCTTCAGTAGATATCATGCTATACAAATTAAACCTGTTCTTTTCTCTTACATTGTACTATATTTATACCATGTATTTGGATTATTCTGTATAAACTACTATCTTCAGTAGATAGCACATTATAAAACATTCCTCCTAATCAGTACACATAGCTTGCAATCACTAAAATATCATCATAAGCTCACCAATTGCGGTGAAAGCAACAAATGTAGGGGGTTGAGCATACATTTTGTTTTATGTTGAAACATGTAAAAAAATGTTTGCTATGCGTGCACATTTGCAGTTTTTAAGTAAAAGGGTCCAGAAAAATAGTCCTATAGCCCTCTTATGTGACAAATTGAGCTTATTGAAACTGAAAAATTGAAACTATTAATTTTCGTGAACACTAAAATATTAATTATTCAAAGGGGGCATGTCCCCTATGTGAAATTTTAGTGGGGGTAGCATGTCCCCCATCACCCCTCTTCCGCCACGCATATGAAGCGTTCTTCTTTCAGGTGGGGATAGATAGATACAAACTGCTCTTTACCATCATTGAGACGGCATACAAATATAGTGAAATACTATCTTCAGTAGATAGCATGCTCAAACAATATATTTACCAATCTCTTCATCAATCAATTTACAGTGTACATGGTTGTTATACAATCTGTAGTTTGTAATATTAAATACGAACCATGTGTATAGCATGACAATTATGATACTGATGCAGGAAGGATACCCTTTTCCTGCCCGCATCATTCATGCATATGTCCAGGTCAATTCTGTTTGTCTATACACGAAACTTGAGAAATTACAATCTTCGTCTCTAATATGGGACACTTGACACGCAATTGCCAGATCACATCGTATCGGGTAACACCTATTGAGGGGCATATGGATAGGGGCTGAGATTTATTTTTCATTACTAGGTTCTATTAAAACTGTTGAGGCAATAACATGGGTGTGTATAGTCCCTCATCCAATGTCTTATTGGATATAGCTTGCCTTCTTCATTTATTACACAAAACACTCTGCATTACGTGCAAGGTGTTATCCATGAATTGATCCAAAATATAAACAAAAAAGACATTAAAGGAAATCCTTGCCATGGAACTTTAGCGCTCAGATACGTGGCATTATTATTATACAGACCACATCCATAGGTTCAAGTTTTCAAAGTGCCACGTAAAGACAGAATTGGCTTTAGAAAGAAAACCAACCACCTATATGGACACCGCCATATTGATCAAAGCTATGACGAAACAGTTATGAGATTTCCACATCTCTGTTTCATGTATTGATATTTTCGATTTATGCATTGAATTCCTGCATGAATATGTGCAGCGACCTGTTGCTGATGAGGCGGTTTTAGTAACGATGACGTCACAATATTAAGTATGGCTATCCCATCAGCACTCTCTACACAGACAACTGGGCGCGAATTTCAAATTATCAGAGGTTGGGGATGTGCAGTTTAAATTTGTTTTATTGAATATTATAGTTCTGTGTTCAATTAAACTGGTCAATATACATACATTAGATAATTCTTTTCCTATCAATGCTTGGTTTCATGAATAGTCCTGTTCTCCTTTAACAGATTGGTGTCGGGATTGAAAAGATGGCAACCTTGACAATGCCATACTCTCATACCATCACAGAATTCCAAATGGCAAAGTATTCATTAGTAGCCAAGACAGATGTCTGTCTCTAAGGAACCAAATTGCTGCTCAACTGCCCGCCATAGGGTAACACGTTAAACTGTTGCCACAAAATCAGCCCAATTCATATGAAATGTAGCCCAGTCTTCTTTTACATCACTTTATTGATTTTGATTGGATATGAAGTAGCAAAAGTAGCTAATTCACAAACATGGTATTTCACAAACACTATACTTTACATATTTCAAAAGAAGCTTATCAGAGGCTTTCAAACAGGGTATGATTTTGTAGATTAGGTAAGGTGGCATAAGCAGGCTACTTAATGGCAGTTATGGTTAAACCGAATCAGTGCAATGCTACTATAGAATACTATAGAAGTAGTTGTCATCAACTGACCTCATTTCAATGATTGAAACCCTTGTAGAATACTACAGAATGCACATTGAATTTCTTAGTCGACTTATCAACTGATTCTTTAACGCTTTTCAGGCGGCTTTTGGTTTTACCATAATTAATACAAAACATATTTTTACCGAAACCTTTCCCAAATTTCATGGTCTATATCAAGGATTACTGAATCAAATATGGTGATGAAATTTAATTATTTTGACATTTTTGAAAAATGTTGTGACATATTTGGAATGTCGTCTGCAGACGCCTGCCGTGTGGAAAGGGTTTAGAATCACATACAGATACTTGTTTTGTTCACAATAACCCAATCTTAACTAGTATGCATATACTAGTATCAGGTTAGGCGAGTGGGAAAAACACCCTGTTCGACTCACCCGCTTTTTGCGTTTTTCAATAAAAAAATTCTCTCAAATCATGTAAAAATCAGCCGTTTTTGGCCGAAAATCTGTAGACATTTGAACCTCCCCCAAACGGCTTTCTAAGGTTTGAACAAACAATCCACTTGTTCCACATTGCTCAGCCTGAGCAATTAATCTTAATTAGGATGCTCAATGTAGAATACAGTTTGCTAAACAGGTCTGGCATACATGTGCAGGACTGCATGCTTGCTACAGACTTCTAAATGCTCTGAAGTTGTAGTCAGCGGGCAAGAAATAAAAATATAATAGCTAAATAAGAACTGAACATGCATGTTTATTTATGTCTTTATCTCTTGCTATTTGTTAATCAAGAGTCAAGTATTTAGGCCCAAACTTTGTTCTTGTGAAAACAAGTTTTTTGTAGATGTCTTTATTGACATCTATTTGATTTTCCCTTACAGCCCTGAACCCCATGAAATCTAATTTCAAACCTATGCTGGCATCACAGGTTCTTCCCTCAATCTATATCTTTAGGCGATCACAACGGGCGAATGATAAATGCAGAATTGATAATTGCGGACGGAATGTAGAATTTTGACGCGTGATCCCCTGGAGAAGTGGACTAAGGCACGCATTCCTATGCTGCTGGACCAGGGTTCAAATCCTGCCTGCAGCAGGACAGGTTTTGCTTGTTAAATTTCACCCATTTCCACACTGGAAAGTTGCAGCCCTCAATACCACCAAAGGAGAGTTTTATTATTACCATATAACCTTTTAATATAACCCTGAAGCCCATGAAATCCTTATTGAAAACTGGGCGAATGTTAAATGCAGACAGAAAACAAGTTCCTTTTTGACTTGACATCTATCTGGCTTTGATATTTATTTGTGTGTGTGACTGAATTGTCTTTATTAACCCTTAAAGCCCTGAACCCCATGAGATCTCATTTGAAAAACTATGCTGGCATCACAGATTCCCTCAGCCTATCTCCTCAAGCGACCACGATGGGCGAATGATAAATGCAGACAGAACTGTTGAATTTGGGCGATCACGGCGGGAGATAATTGCGGTCAGAAATGTTGAATTTGGGCATGCAACCAGGGGTGTGCCACTGAGCTTGCCGATCGGGTCCACTTTTAAATTGAACTTAGTCAGCATAGAATTGATGGCGCTATACTGATAAGGCGTGATTGTAGCAGGGTTTGTAGCAGACGATGGTAGACACGAACGGTCGTTAATTTTGAATTTCCATTACTTTCAATGTAACAATCACACGTTGGAACTAAATTATTTCATCCAAAAACCGCTGGAGTTGGATAACCAACTCCAGTGTCGCCGTGTCGGTATCATTTTATCTACCGGCGTGCACAGCGCCACCAATTCTATGCTGACTAATACGCCGGTCACCGACGCATTCCAGACGATTATCATAATTTATTCAAATATTCAAAAGGACCGTTTTCGCTACGTGCGTTAGTATACGACTTTCCTATCCCAAAATTAATAGTATCCCTGATGCAATCCCCTGGCGAATTGGACTTGGGCATGGACTCATGTTGGTATACCCATGTTGGTATGTTGGGTTTAAATCTCTCCACCAGCGGTGCAAGTTTTGCCCGCTAAATTTCACTCCCCCCCCTGATTGCCAGACTGTCCCATTCCCAGGTCCCTACAGAGTATTTATATGAATTCAGGACAGGTCCTGCATGCAGCTTGCTGCAGAGCCTTTTATTCATTCAGGGCATATTCAGTGGAAAAAGGTTTTGTTGGTCAAGGAATTCAATTGATAGCAGTTGAAATTGTAATTGCTAAAACAACCTGTATTAACAGTTGTTTCAACAATTATTCATCCGACTTATACTAGCAGCTCCATAAGTCTATATTATATTTTACTGAATCGGGCAAATATTGGATCAAAAAACATAATAACGATAAAATTAGGTGTTTTACGCCTAATATTTATTGGTCTCCCTGTGCGTTTTATGTATTAAAAACCAATAGCTCTTCCAATACATATTCATAATAGGCTTAATCGATCCAATATTATATCAAACTTTGTCAGTGCCCTTTGGTGAACCACTACAGTACATAATTTGGTAAGCATTAGGCGCATGAAAGTCGATATCGAGTTTCCCATTACCCGCCCGCATCACTTTTTTTCACCCGCGTCAACATTTCAAGATTTCCCAAGAAATTCATTATTTATTTTTAAACACAATTTTTGCCAGTTTTATCAATTTGAACACATTTTTCACTTTCTTAAAATATGATTGTGAGAACTAGGCTCATAAGCAAGGCTTTTTTAATCGTAAACCTACCTTCCGTGAACATTATTATGATGCATTTATTCGTTTCTGCAAAAACACCTTAAAAACATGTTTTTATATTATTTAAATGAGCACCGTATCTATATGGGTTGATCAAACATGCATTTACATGTCAATAATGAAATTTGATCAAATAATGAATAATGAATAATGAAAAAGTCACCTCATCACTTTGAGAAAAAAAAGTAACGAGAAACTCGCAATTGACTTTCATGCGCCTTATTAAGTGGTAGGTTAGCGGATAATACATTGTCAAAATTAATGCATGCTCCAATCTCAACCAGACTTTTTGCATGTTATGTCTTTATGAGGAGATTTTGATCAAATTTTACAGAAGGGATTGCAGAAGGATGAAAAATATTTCAGAGGTCATGTGAAGGTCATGTGAGGTCAATTCAATACCATCTATGACCACAGGCACCTATAGTTATTATTGTCCAAATGCATCAGATGTAGCAGTTTAGCAGCTATACTGGGGCTTTTTCAACCTCTATAAAGTGACAAGGACAAAAAACCTGTTTGATGGACAAACAGACATCTCAGGTTGGGTAGGTCAGTCTTTCTTTTCCTTATTTTTCCCTTCAAACTGACAATCAAATATCAAAAATCTCTGAAAATGATACCGTATTTGACAAGCCAAGTTGGTTTTCATTTGCATGTGAAAATATACATAAATCTCTAAAAGAAAAATGGATCGGTCGAACCTGTAGAACAGGGTAGTTTTTTTGGCATATTATTATTATCCTGATCAAATTATCTCAGGCTATAAAAAGGTGTATAGCCTACACAAATCTTTACAAAGCATCAAATTGAAAATCAAAGATATTTTCAATTTCAAACAAACATTTGAATACATCTTCTTCTTTGTAAACGAGATTATAAATACATGTATAATCTTCTTTTTTGTACATGTGTATTTTAAAGGTAACTCATACTATTTAATTAAAAACCACTTTTGAAATAGTACCTAACTGAAAATTATTTTTGACAGGTCATTAATCATAGTGTTATGATTTTGGGCAATTTAATGGTTTATTTTGAGCTTAGAAATATAAGCAATTTACAATTTGTTCATGGACCTGCTACCATTTGTTAGTCTTTATGTCTACTTGTTTGATCTCTGTGATATACTTATTTTTACAGCTTACAGCATGTTTTAGTATAATCTAATATTTCTGGCCATGCAGGCAATGTTTTGACAGATAGTCATATTTTGTTTTTATTCCTATTCTGGCATGCGTAACATAATATCCCCGGAGGGAATATAATTCCAGTCGCCCATATGATCACAAAGCAATGAGGCTCATAATACAAGTTCCTGTTTATAGCTTGGTTAATATTCAAGTTTGATGTACAATGTATTGCAATATCAATTTGTAAGTAATTATTGAAGATAATAATTTTTTATTTAATTGAATTTCAGATTGCATACAATTTTCATAACAATATGTGACGTGACTGCAGTTTTTTATTTTTGATATTTATCCATTCAAAAGCAGGTGAAAAATGCTACAGAATAGTCCAAATACCATTATGAATTGAACTTCTAATTTTTAAGTTACAAATAATTTACCAACTGAGAAAACAAAGTAAAAACATATGAACTTTTATAATTCAATACCTGATTAAAAAAATATGATGATAAAAAGAAGTATATTTAGGAGGCACCAAAATGCAGAACAAAAAACTAATATTCCATATTATTAAGGCCATATGTTTTATTGTTTAGTGGAGGGTTTTTATTTTGACAAATTTAAGAATGAACAGTATCTGCATATTTTGTATAGAGTGTACATACAGTACCGTACTCACACTGTAAACGGGAAGCAAAGCTAACGCAGGCTTCAATTTGGGGGGAAATATCTGTTTGCAAAAACACACACTTAGTATGACAAGTATGGTATTGTGTAGGCCGAACATTTTGTTTTCTGGAAAAAGGGTTTTTATTTTATATTATATAATATAGAAAATGTCTATGTGAAAATTACACACTGATAACGGTATGAAATAAGAGCGTGCACTTTAAATTTGCCCATCCATCAATTTTAGTTCGTCAGGTTTGTCTCTAAAAACGACTCCAGATTGAAAACCTTCATCATGCCGCGTCAATCCTTAATTTCCTCGAAATTGGACTTTTGAAAATCCAATTATCCTAGTCTATTTAAAAGCAATATATCCAAGTAATCAAAATTGAATTGACTGTATGTAACAATATGGATACATAAACAAAAATGGCTGACATGTATTTGAATTGGTAAATTGACTTTAATGACTCCATAAATTGTTTGGTATTAATTTAATCAGAAAATCTATAGGAAACAAACTGTATCTGGGATAATATGTGATGCGATCTGTGAAAACCCACCACATGGTGGCATTTTCCATGTTGGAGATATTTATATTATAAGAAAGCTAAAACTGTGCTGATTACAGAACTGTTTCGATCATTTTTCTACGATCACTACAAAAGAAGTTATGAGTGAATGATGATTGTGATGTCACCAAAAGCTACAAATCATGAAAACAGGTCAAAAAAGATACATAATTCAATATAATAACATTATAAGGTTAATAATAAAAGTGACTTAAGTAAGTTTGTCAAGGTGAAATTTCTTTAAAGATGATGACACAAAGTACTGGAAACTAATTTTCTTTAAAAAAATCTTTAAAAAAAAAAGAAGTTTTTTTATTTTTTTTATTTTTATTTTTTCTATTTTACCCATAATCCCTAGTTCACATTTTGCGACATCCGACGGGTTTTCTCAGATCACATCACATATGAAACCAGCGCATTGCACAATGTGTGCTCTATAGTTTGATTAGCTCCAAATGGGTGAAGCCTCCTTAACAGTGAATGAATATAGTAGGACGCGGGCGCGCATGAAGGAAACAAATCAGCGCACTATGCATTTATGTGTGATGCGTATACAGTAAAAACTGTGTGCATGTGGCCCTAATCATACACAAACACTTGGATTACTTTTGCACACATAAAGATAAAAACTGAATACTTTTCACTAATTTGGAACTGATTAAACTATAGCATCTATCTACTCTGGGGACATAATCTGAAATCAATTCCACTGCTACACATGTTTACTGAACACTTGCATATCATCAGTCAACAAGTTTGTCCAGTCTATGATTTGGGAATTGAGGAGGATGCAAAAGCACAGACCGCCACTTACAATACAAATAACATACTTGACCTGACCATAAACACACGCCGACCTTATTCAAGATGCCTATTTACAGTGAATAAAGCTAAGACCATATGCTATCTTCAGTAGACAGCGATTACTTTACCATCAATACAAGGTGTAAAAGGCCCTGGATTGTCTGGACTGAACAGTCATATCATTAAATTGTTGATATGATTGCTTAGCTATACCTATACATCCATAATGCAAAAGAAATATGATGCAATTTTAATTTTGTGAACATGTTCAATATTAGGAAATCTATGAGTGACAATAGATGTTAAAGTTACAATTAATGTATTCATAATATGTGTGCTATCTTCAGAAGATAGCAATTCAGTTTTAAAAAAAAAATTGAATTGAAATTTATGATATCCCTCGGCAGGAAATATGGTATCACAGATTTTTAATGAAGCCATATGAACCATGTGCTATCTTCAGTAGATAGCAGGTTGATTTGCATGTACACTGTTAGGGATGGGATGAGTAGATGAAGCATATTTTTCGGATTTTTTCCACATGTTGGGCTCATGGCAAGACCCATCTTCAGCTTTGAAATATGCTTATGATTACACAAAATGCATCTTACATTTAACATATTTTATCCTAGCTTTGGTGGCGGTTAAGTTGAGAATGTCTCTGAGTTTAACTCAGTACAGTAATGTATTAAAACATTGGTATTCGTCGACTGAATAATGCGAAAAACACAAAAGCAAATAACTGACTTCCTCATATGTTTACTTGTATGCAGACATAACATCTGGCAACAATTAAAACGATCTCCTACACATATACATGTACTCCATTTCATGTCTATTATACAGAAATGTTTAGCCATCCGTATGGACATTTTTATTGAAAAATAAAATCATGTGCAATGAACAGTTTGGCTAGTCTTTTTCTGAAATGCTTGTATTGATTTCATCAATTTTATATTATATATGATGGAATCAGCAGTGGGACCAGCATAAAAAATAATTGGGGGAAATGGAGCAGGGGCATGAGAAAAGAATAAGAGGTAACATATGAGCGATACACGCAAACATTTGGGATTTTTATGTCAAAATAACATAAAATTAGCTAAAATTAAGCATACCAATTTTAAGCTAATTTGACATTAAAAGTAAAAACTTTAGACAGTTGGGGGACAACATGTGGTGAGGCATGAGCTGACAGGGCCCACTGGGGGAATGTGGGTGGGGAGGCAAGCGTTGTGACCTTCCCCCTCTGGTACCGCCACGGAATGGAATAATCATGATGAAAACCACATCAGACTTGACTAAGTATGTGACATGATTTTTTGTTTTAAAGATTTATACATACTAGATTTAAAAGCCATCATGAAGCTTAACTTTAAAACCAACACTAACATTCTGATAAATCAATGCCCAATCATATAAATATTATGTGTTTTATATCTATAATGAATTGCAATAACATTTGTGATAAAAGAGGCTCTATCTTCATAATAATGTAATTTTGTGTGTGTTTTGTTAAATGAAACCAATTTTATGTGTTTTAAACTTCCAATTTAGATTTTCTTCAAATAATCCTATTACAGTCAAGTAAATTGTTAGCACTACTTGATTTTCAGACAATTGCTCTTGAGTGCAGAATACATGAAAATGATTGCAGCATCAAATATTTCACTTTTACAATTAACTACATTAAAATCAGAAATGTTCGTGCTACATATATTTTTGTGTTTTTCGCGCTCGAATGAGCTATAGCGGAAATAATAATGAACAAATATATTAAATTTGAGTATAGGTCTATGTGATAAAGCTACAAATCGTGAATTTAAAAACATGCAAAACAGTTAAAATTGACAAAAAAGCTCGATAAATTAATCGCGCAAAAATTAGCACTTTTACATATCCAGATAGAAGCCAGTGGCATCACACTTAAGGTCAGGCAATACGGCCAACAAATTGACCAGTTTGTTGCCTCCAGTAATATAAATCAGAAGGATCAGGTCAGTAAAGACTCTTTGGTGTTTTAATACATAATTTACTGCTGAATAATCTATCACTATCAATTTTCTTCAAGGAGTACCTGGATTCACATTTTAATTTCTGAATGTATTGAACTGAATTAGAAAGATAGATTGTAACAATTGGATAGTGTAGTGTAACTGTAAGTACTAATAGGCAAATATGTTTATGACATTTCTAGATGTGGTAAGAATATCAAAATAGATCAAAATTGAAACATTTTAATCACAAATGGCAAAATAAAGCCCCTCTTTTAAATTACTTAATATATGGTGAATATTTTTGTGCACTAAATCTTTTTTTAAAGCAAATTTGGGTCATTCATGAAAGAGTGAGCAACACAACTACAAAAAATATGTATAGCTTGTACGTACTCCTCAACTGGCATGGATGTATTACTAAAAATATGGTGAATATTTTTGTGCACTAAATCTTTTTTTAAAGCAAATTTGGGTCATTCATGAAAGAGTGAGCAACACAACTACAAAAAATATGTATAGCTTGTACGTACTCCTCAACTGGCATGGATGTATTACTAAAAACATGGTGAATATTTTTGTGCACTCAATCTTTTTTTAGCAAATTTGGGTCATTCATGAAAGAGTGAGCAACACAACTATTTAGTTAGTGTGCACTCCTCAACTGGCATTGATGTATTACTAAAAATATGGTGAATTTTGTTTGTGCACTTAATCTTTTTTAAGCAAATTTGGGTCATTCATGAAAGAGTGAGCAACACAACTATTTAGTTAGTGTGCACTCCTCAACTGGCATTGATGTATTTATTTGGGAATTCATCTAGAGATTGATTTGTAGAAGCTGAATAGTTTCATTAAATTCACCAATTTAACGCTCTCATAAACCGATGCGAGACAAATGGGAGGCTGTGGGGAATATAGGATAGGTATGGGAGATATTGCAGCTGTATGCACAGCGACCGGGTTGTTTACCTCCATGTATGATGCACAATACTTAATCCCAAGCAGATGTTTTAAACTTGAAGATTTAGAAAGAATGTGTTGGGGTTTTGGTATCAAATGCTCAATACTATACCCCAAAAATGAAATGCCATAGATTTTGCCCAAGCCTCGCCATCATATGTTATGCTCATTTTAACCATTTTAAAAGAACATTTTTGTTTTATGTTTAATACCCGTCGTGAATGCATATTATTTAGTTTGTTTTATATTCAGATACAATATCATACTTTTGCATAAATATTATACAGAAATAAACAATGTAGTTTGCAGATTGTTTCAACATTTATCAGGCATAAGGCAATGAAAAAACCCGTGCTATAGATGAGGTGACCTATGATGTCATGTATTTACAAATGGGACACCCTCTGTTGTTTCCCTCCAGGCAGAATATACAGTAAAGTTAATGAAGACAACATGAAATTTCTTTCTAATGAATTGTAAAACTCATTTAGTTTTAGGTTTTTTTGTGACAAGCGATAGCTTTAGCATTCCTAAGCAAGTTTAAAGACAGTTTTGATAACAATTTGCTGTGACACCACAATCTACAATCAAGGAAAATAATAGTTGGCACACTTGATACAATTTAATACAACTATCACTGTGCTCACAATAGAGAACCGACTTGGGACATAGCACTCTTTAACAGCATGCAGAGGTCTTCCCCTCTCTCTCATCCTTCCCCACCCCCATCAATCAATGTTGAGAGAGCTGCCAAAGCTTCTGATGACATGTGGCTCGGATCAACATTGCCTCGGGGGAGAGGAGAGGGGCACTTTTTTTCCTTAATTGGGACAAAGTGTGCCAACTTTTTTTCCTTGATTGTAGACTATAGGAACTCTTGCCCGGTGTGTTTTGTCTCAAACCAACAGAGGGTGTCCTAAATGTCAACAAATGTCACCTCATCTAATAGGTAAACGGACCTCTCAGGTAGGATCGGTCGGTTGGGCATTGTTTTGTTTTTCCCAAAAGAAATTCTAAATTTTCCCCAAATTTTGTTCTACAATCATCCCAAAATGTTCACAATTTCTTTTTAAATTCAAAATTTGAAGACAAAAAAATAGGTCTGTCCGGCCCATAGAACAGGTTGTGTTTTTTTGCCTAAGGACTGCCTTTTTTGAGTAGAGTACAGTGCATCCAAGATCACTTGGATTATAAACATTATGGACATCATCATAAATGCAATCTAAAAACCTCTCTACACTAAAAAGCAATTGAAAGGGTGTTAAAGGCGATATGGCCTCATGTTGTATGACGACCAAAGAAGATTTTAAGGTCTTCCCACAATGCATCGCGTGAACACCAGCCAACTTAAGTTTTTTCACATGCTGCATTTGTCGAGCTCTTAAGTTTAAGAAATAAGAAAAAGGAACACTGATAACTAATTATTCATTGAACCTATTAGAGCTCCAACAATGAACCCGCTATGAAGCCATGATTGTGTGCATAGTCTATAGGGACCGAGACAAATTAGAGACCATTTTGGGGCATTTTGCAAAAACACAATTCATTGTGGTGGTGTCTTTAAAATCTTCTTTGTATGATGACAATGACCTGAAGATGTGATGAATAATAGGATTTTCAATTCCATTAAAGCTATGTTTACAGTGTGCTTTATGTCAGCTCAAGCTTCTTTACACCGAAAAATATGTTGTTAAAATAAGATTTGTTCTTAGAAATTGTCACCAATATAGGTGCCTCATGAAGGTAATGAAGGTAAATGTCAGGAAACACAAGCATGAGCACAAGGCAACTGTCGTGCGTCGTGACACTAACTCTCCATTGAATTCCCACATGGAGATAAGAATAAAGGCCAGATTCTATCAGATTTTGATCAAATTCAACAGAGTCAACCATGTCCCATGGGGTCACTATCCGGAGAGAGGATGAAGACGATAGAGGTACTCGCATACTGGGATGATCCACTATAACGAAGGGTCCCTTTTTTTGGCGAAAAAGTCCTTTGTAATATGGTCAATTAATAAGGTGAATAACAAATTGTAACAGCTGTTGAAAATGTATCATGTTTATGAAAAGACTTTTTTTTAAAATCACATCAGCCATTTTAACATACTGTATTGGAACAGGGTTTGAAGGCTTCAGCAGCTCATCCTTATCAAACTGATTTTGATTTCCCTGCCTAACTCCCCAGTATCCAACTATGTGGATACCCAAGGAGTCAGTTGCCATCTTCAATAGATAGCACATGACTAATGGGAAGAATTAATGCCACGCTTGTTGCTATCTTCAGTAGATAGCCCATAATATAATAAAATAAATAGATAGCATGAATGCCAAATTTGTTACTATCTTCAGTAGATAGCCAATAATATATGGATCATGAATACCAAGTCTGTTGCTATCTTCAGATGATAGTCATTATCAATGGCCAGCATGATGCTAAGTTTGTTGTTGCTAGAATTAATGATAGCCCATAATAAATGGACGTATCATAATGCCATAGATAGCCAGATCATGGTTTGGTGAATGGCTATGGACACTGCCCCACCACAATATAAAAGAACCAAGTGACATTGTTCTGTTGGGATATTTGACACTAATTATACTTAGCCTCTTTTGCCTTGTACAGGCTAGCCTTTTGAATGTTACTTTTTATTTTATGTGTGATTGCATCTGATTTGACAACAAATGGGCATTATCACTATTGACCTTCTTATAGTAATAACTCAAATTTACCAACATTTCAGTTGGATACTTTTGTCTTGGTGGGGTAGCATACCTGTAACATGTTGTTTACTGATCCAGTTATTAAATGATAACAGCGTTGGTTACTTAGCATGATTATATTTACTGTCACAATGCCATCAGGCATGGTAAGATACAGCAAAATCCCTTATTCTAAACTGCATCGAATGACTCCAGTAAACATTTTGTTAATTTGAAATATCTCATCAGACTCCTTTAAATAATTGATTTGCCTCAAACAACCACCTGGTATCTCAATAGTTATGTATCTCAATAATTGTGTATAATAATCATGAATTATAAAACTACAAAGGTATCTGCCACATTGCAGGTGTCAGTAGGGGTCACTGGCTATATTGTTGTTATGGTCGTATACAGAGAGCAACATGCAGTCAGTAGGTTTACCGTTGTTATTGTCGTATACAGAGAAAGAGCAAAGCGTTTAGATCATTTTTGTAGCACAATTTAAAGGTCATTTCTACAAGTATCAATGCTCTGTGTAGTGCTCTTTAAAAAGCAAGGTACATTAGATTATATTACATGCATAAATATGACATCAACGCTTTGTATTTTTGTTGTTGAATGGTTTATATTCTAGACAATTTAATATTTTAATAGTACACCTGGAGATAATTTTTAAGACCTGGATCAACAACAGAATTGATAACAAATTACCATACTTTTGCTAATAAAACTGGATATGTTTTACCCCTGATTGCTACAGTATGGTATCCTTCAAACCAAACACAGTTTTCACTCTGCCAACCCACTGAAAGAAATTTACTTTTCGGATCTCTCAAATTGCAGGAAGGCAAATACAATTCATAGAATTATCAATCTATCTTCCTATATCAAACAAATGATCTCTCCACAATGTGTCTATTCATATGTATTTTCGCTTTGTTTATTCATTGTTCAGCTCTGCGAGTGGCATTTTGACAGCTACTGACATTGAATATTTATTTTCATTTAATTTCTAATGATCACCTGACAATAACAATCTATAGTTTATGATTTGTCAACCTGTGAAATGTATTAAAGTAAGATATATGAAAGGTCACTGAGCAAGTAATAGAAACCATTTTTTCTGGAATGCAGAGCTGTACAATACAATGGCAAAGATTATTTGAATTGGACAGCTTATTAAACTTACTCTGAATTTACATGCAGTGTTTTGGTGTTGAACTTGTACATCAGGATGTAGTGCGAACATCAAAAGTCATCTGAAGAATTGTGTATAAAAATATAAATAGCCAAAAAATGTCTTACAATTTGAAACAAAATTAGACTTAGAGCGTGTTTCTGCTGGGGCACTGCAAAAAAGTAAACGCCAAGTTTCAATCGGTCTGTTTTTAATCCTCCCTGTTTCTACTCGCGAAAAGTTACCGCTAAGTTTATCGATCCTAGTCGATGGGCCACGACATTTGACCTTTTGTAATACCAAACAATGCCAACGCACCTGAAAAAGATTGCTTCACAATGATGTGTACAACCCAGCGTGACACGGTTCATGGCGCAAACCGCTAAGAATCGCCTTTCTGTTTCTATTGGATTTATTGCCGATTTATTGCCAATTATTGCCAGTTCCAAACCTGGTTTGTGAAGGTTTTTGGGATTACAAAAAATACCGATTATTGCCGGGTTCTGCCTGGGTCTACTGGGCAAACTTAGCATTTATTACCGGTTTCTTCCCCAGCAGAAACACACTCTTACTTTACTTGTATGGATTTTGATTTCTGGGTATCACTCGAATGCGAGATATGGTTTTTGTGCTTTACAGATTTGCGAGTCAAGGAGCTAGCTAATGTCTCAATCTTGCATTCAAACGTCTATTCTGTAGTGAACTGTAGTACAGATAGATATTCAGGACCATACTTGCATATTTCATCAAGGTGTCTGTCACTAAATTCATGTCACATGCATACAACAATCATCCATGGGAATCTGTCATTAGATTGGCATTAGCTTTCAGATGATGTTCTGTCAACAAACTCCTTAACCCTAACCTTACTGAGTTCTACAAATTACTACAGAAAGTCTATGTTGATATAGTCCTCGCTTCTAAATGCTACCTATATCATGGACGGATATACATGTATAGGGCATGAATATATCGGACTAGGACACATAATTGATTCCAGCCGATTCTCAAATCTGGCGCACGTAAAAATAAAATCAAGTTCATTGTTTTAATTTGGTTATTATGCAATTTTCAAATATTTCACAAATGTTATGCAATTTCGAAATTTTCTAAACACAAAAATCTAAAAAAATGGGTCGATCGGATCCGTGAAACAGGTTTTTCCCCCTTGTGGCCTTAGGGCTAAGCTCAATGCTTCATTGCTTATGTATACCTCATGAGTTGTTTCTCTTCATTGTTAATTTAGTTTCACACATTTCTTAAAATGCCACATTACAAAGAAATTATAAAAAGCTCTGGTGGGTCAATACTCTTACAGCTTGGAAGAGTCGATTCTTGCAAAGATTCCAGACGGTAAAGTTTCGAGAATCCAAGTTGATTCTAATGGATAATCTGTTTAAAACACAATTTGAATGGAAGACAATCTATCCAAATCCTTTGCAAGAATCTGGATTCTGGCACCTTTCGCGAACTTCTGACCCTGTGTGGCATACATGTATTCATGCTCTTTCTGATTGTCAACCAATTCATGTCCCTACATACAATGTAGGCTTTAGTTGTCCTTAATGACATGAGTGCCTCACCACTTCACAAACACCCATTTCTCAAATTGTTACAAACAATACAATGTAATGTATACATGTATCACATGATTTTATGCAAAGCCTGATGTTAATTTGAGTGTTTGACTCACACTATACAAAGGGTGAAATCCCCATCACTTTCACCATTGAATTGTTTATCTAAAACACTGCACTAGCACAAATTTTGGCAATCTTTTTGATTTGCACCCAATGTTACCAAGTGAAATGGCTGATGTCTGGTACTATCTCAGTAGAAGCCCATAATGAATGGGCAGTACAATCACAATGCTGCTATCTTCAGGAGATAGCACAAATAAATGGATAAAGCAAATTATGTTGCTATCTTCAGTAAATATCACAAATAAATGGATAGTATAAAACAAATTATGTTGCTATCTTCAGTAGATAGCACAAATAAATGGATAGTATAAAGCAAATTATGTTGCCATCTTATGTAGATATCACAAATAAACGGATAGTTTAAAGCAAATAATGTTGCTATCTTCGGCAGATATAACAAAGAGGCAGAGGCATCATCATATACAAAGTAGGATGGGGGGGGGGGGGGGGGGGGGATCCGGGACATTTAATACACATGTTCTATGAGAGACTTGGCAAATTTTAGGGGAGTCGCAGAGGGGGTGGTGAAATTTTAGAGGGGTCAGGAACCCCATGAATCCCAAAATGTTAGAAATTTGGGTCAGTATTTATTTGCACAGTAAAATAAATCCCCAATTAATAGTACATGAACATAAGTAGTCAGGCCCACAAACCAGGATGTATGCCTAATCATAATCAATGGCAGCCTTATGCCAACTTTTGTTGCTATCTTCAGTAGATAGCAATAATAATAAATAATGGTATCAAAATTCCAAACTCTACTTCTTGTAAAATGCTGGGAAGGAGAGGAACAACAGTGGCGGATCCAGGATTTTTTTTAGGGGAGGCTGACACCAACAAAAATAGGGACAGCGGTCCCAAATAGGTCGTCCGTTTATATGGGTAGATTAAAAACAAGGTGGATCTCAAACCACAGGCATCTAGAAAGAAAGAGGTTAGACCACTAGCGGATCCAGGATATAAAAAATAAAATAAACATCCTGGAGTTTGGTTGCAATTGTACTTCACCTGTTTAAATGTAATTAATTTTACATATGCAGCTAATTTTACATCTTGACCTCATATGACCTTTGACCTTGGTATGTGACCTTTGACCTAATTAACATATGAATGTTTCCATGTTGCATCCGTGACCCAAGTTTGGTTGCAATTGGTCATTGTATGGAAAAATGAACAAGAGACCAAAAAAAATGAACAAGAGACAAAAAAAAAGTGTACTACATTTTACATCTTGACCTCAGATGACCTTTGACCTTTCTATGCGACCTTTGACCTCATAAACATATGCGGGTTTCCATGTTGTATCTATGACTGAAGTTTGGTTGCAATTGGTCATTGTATGGAAAAGAAATGGAAAAATGTAATCAATTTTACATATGCAGCCATTTCTACATTTACATCTTGAACTCAGATGACCTTTGACCTTGGTATGTGACCTTTGACCTCATTAACATATGAAGGTTTCCATGTTGTATCTATGACCAAAGTTAGGTTACAATTGGTCATTGTATGGAAAAGAAATGGACAAATGTAATCAATTTTACATATGCAGCTTGACCTCGGATGACCTTGGTATGTGACCTTTGACCTCATTAACATATGAAGGTTCCCATGTTGCATCTATGACCGAAGTTTGATTGCAATTGGACATTGTATGGAAAAGAAATGGAAAAATGTAATCAATTTTACATATGCAGCCATTTCTACATTTACATCTTGACCTCAGATGACCTTTGACCTTGGTATGTGACCTTTGACCTCATTAACATATGAAGGTTTCCATGTTGTATCTATGACCAAAGTTTGGTTACAATTGGTCATTGTATGGAAAAGAAATGGACAAATGTAATCAATTTTACATATGCAGCCACTTTTACATATACATCTTGACCTCGGATGACCTTTGACCTTGGTATGTGACCTTTGACCTCATTAACATATGAAGGTTCCCATGTTGCATCTATGACCGAAGTTTGATTGCAATTGGACATTGTATGGAAAAGAAATGGACAAAACAAAAAGTGTATACCAAATTGTAACAAAAAGTGTATACCAAATTGTTGACACACACTACACACACACACCCACACACACAGACTACACACGAAGGATGCTGCCATAAGGTCTCTTCCTACGGACGACCTAAAATCGTAAAAGGGCCCCAATTTCTTTTGCCGTCAGCTCGTGAAATTCTGCTAAGTGGGGGGGGGGGGGGGGGGGGGGAGGGTAGCGATGTGGTTGCCCCAAAACCGGCAAAAAAAAGA